>CM040124.1:251766814-252111161 GCA_022559845.1 Amorphophallus konjac | reverse complement strand
TGGGGAGAGTAGGGTACAAGCAAACACTACCTCCACGCAGGGAGGGGCGCTAAGCCGGTCAGGCGGGGAGGGGGGATTAGCGTGGATCGCGCCGATGTAGCACCTTGCCGATTCTGTCCCGGTCTGGAACAGCAGAACAGGGGGTCGGAGTGGTTGCCGCCGTGCACTCCTCCGAACTCAGAATTCGACGAGACTGGTGCCAAAACGTCACTGACAGACCCAGGTACGTCTATGAATTTTTGTTGGCACTTCCGAAGTAAACACCGGCCGAGACGGGCTCTGGAACAGGGTCCCTGCGATCAGACTCGGACTGCTCCCTGGGTGTAGCAGCAGATGGATGAAGTCACCACGGCAGCTCCTGAAGTCCAAACGTGGCAGGACAAAGTTGAGGACGACCGTGGACGAGTCTTCTCCGAGCAGCAACTAAGATGGGCACCAGACGATGTCGGGGTGGCGAGGAGAGGTCCGTTGAGTGAGGGGGGGTCAGGACAAGACCTTGATGGCCTGTTCTGCACACCTGGGAGAGAAAAATTGGAAACTGCTCTTCCTGATGCCTAACGGGATGCTGCTTGTTGGTGATGGTAGATGCCTTGTAGTACCAGCTCTCGGCCAAGTGGCGCCTTCAGAAGTTGAGGGGTGTGGCCGTGGTAGCTTCTGCACTGCAGCTCTGGTCCAGGTTCTGGTCCCGGTTGCGCAGTCGGATGAGAATGGGCACCACGATCTGTAGGGAAGTCGGAATGAGACGATTCCACCTCGCTTGAGAAGAAGACTGAAAGACCTTTCCAGAAATGTATGGTGCACCTTCAGATGATGTCGGACAGCACCGGGGCAATCTCTACAAGTGGAGCTTCTTCTGCTGCCTGCGAACTGGATAGAGTAGGTTGGTGAATGAAGTTGATAGTGGTGGGAGGGGTGAAGGGGCTGCAATGGGGAGAGGGCTAATGGCTGTGGGGCTTGGATGGAGGTGGATAGAGGTGGTGGAGAGGCTGGAGAAGAGGGCTGGGTCGCAGCTAGCAGGTGGAGGAGGAGGGGGTTGCGGCCAAGGGTGGAGGGTGAGAGAGAGAGAGGGGGGCGCAAGTGGCTTGGAGGGAGAGGGAAATTTGAACTGAGTTTAATGTGGGGTTGGTTAATGTGGCCTTGGGAAGGGGAGGAGTTGCCTTGGGGAGGGGAAAGGTTACTTGGGAGAGGGGATTCTCTCTTGGGAAAATGAAGGGTTGTATGGGGAAGGGGAAAGGTTGCTTGGGAGGAGGGAGAGGTGCCTAGGAGAAGGGGCTTCCACCTAGGGGTTGGAGGGGGGTTAAATGGGAGGTATGGGGAAGGGGGAGGGGTCTTAATTAGAGATGAATAGGGAGGAGAGAGAGTGAATTTCGAAATTTGGAGAGAGAGGGGAGGAGAGAGAAAGGGGTTTGCCCTCTTTAGAGAGAGAGAGAGCTAGAGAGAGAGCTAGAGAGAGAGAGAGGGCTAGAGAGAGGGGGGAGACAATTCTTGTGGATAAACTTTTCTCAATACTTCATTACCTTACAAATGAGGGATTGGGGTCCTATTTGTAGGAATCCCACAATTTAACTTAGGTCCCTAACTTTTGGACTTCTAACACTAAACCAAGGGGAAGGGGGCGCCCCTAGGCCTAGCCCATATAATTGGGCCCAACTGACTCATTAACCACTCTAATCCCAATTAACCTAGGTAGATGACACCTTAACCTAGAGACTTGACTCAAATAAAAGGAAAATTACATAATAAGAAAATGAAAATACATCATATGACTCAGAATAAAGTGGTGAACAAGATGTAGCATAGGTGGCAAGCATCGGGATCCTCGATCATATGAAAGTGTTGGTGATGTCCTCATCATACCCCCGGGGTGCGGAAAACTCGACTCCGTCAAGTACGGGCCCACCGGGGAAGTGGTCCTCTCAAACAGCTCAGAGTGAACCTCAACCTCCAAACTCAACCCTGCGTCCGCGACCAGGGTACGGTCCTTCATCCTCTCGAGGTGGCTCAGGCGCACCCTCTTGCTGGCGATGGAACCCTGCTTGCCTAGTATTGCCTCCGTGTGCACACGTCGGACTCTCAAGCTGATTTTTGGTGGCTCTCCGAGGGTGTCCCTCTCAAAGGAAGATAAAGGCTCGAGGCACTCACTAGGATCCTCCGCGGTGCCCATATAGGGTGCCGGATCCGCCACGTGGAAAATGGGGTGAATCCCAAAACCCATTCGTAAGTCCAACCCATAAGCCGGGTTGCCAAAGTCACTCGGAACTTGGCAAGGTCCAAGTCCTCGTGCCCTCAAGTTGGAGGTGACTCTAGGGTAGAGCCACTCCAATTCCACCATCGATAGGTTGCCTACTTGGAATTTCAAGTGGCGCTCGCGAGCCTTTTCCCGCTCTTTGTGAACCTCACCGCTCGTTGTGATTTGCTTGCGTGTATGCTCATGCCATGCATTATGATGTGGTGAGTGGTTGTGAAAGTGGGTAGTGTGCAAAGGTGGGCCGGGGCAACCATAAATTGACCTATCATGCTTTGATGCCATGTGAACCTTGATGAACTTAGGGGGACCGGGGCATCCATAAGTGGACCTATCATGCAATGATGCCGTGTAGACTTTGGTCAACCTAGGTGGGCCAGGGCACCCGTAGGTGTACCTATCATGTAAAGTGGTGATAAATATCGGGGGACCCGAACATCCATAAATGCCTTTGACATGTGTATGACCAATGTTAAATGAAGGAGGGCCGATACACCCGAATATGAACCAATCATGCATCCTACTTGACATGTGGGTGATATGAACGAGTGGACCCGACTTAAGAATCATATCAAGTGGTGTTGTACGCCAAGACTTATACACTTTTGTACCAAAGATGTCTCCTATGTGTGGGATTTTGGACCTCCATTGGAATGGGTCAAAGGGGTATTGGAAGGTGGATATCATGAAGTGGGGCACTTCCTCGATCCCTAAGTGTGTATTGCCCAAAGTCATGGCTCCTATGGTGTAATCTGAGTCTTGGGAGAGATGGGCTTGGTCCAACATGGTGAGTGAGGGTAGGAAGGAGTGGGTGATAAGTGATGTGGGTGGACCACATGGGTTCCTGGGTTCCCATTGGGAGGGGTCAAAAGGATCAACATAAGTGTATCCGGGGGAAAGGAGCTCTAAGTTTATCTCAACATCCTCTAGGTCCTCACAATATGGTGGTGAGTCATCCTCCTCCAAAGTAATTGGTCCTAGATCTCTAGTGAGTTGACCGTTTAAGGCATTTGGGGTCTCAATGGGTGGGGAGTAGACCGGAGTGGGTTCTTCCTCCAAGGGGAGAAATAGAAGAATCTCAATAGTGCAATGCCCACTCGTGCAAATGGAAGTGATGGAGCCAATGGTGGGGTGGGCAAAGTTAATGGTGCTAGGCTCCGAAGGTGCCATGGCAAGCAAGCCGGTCAAGTGGACTTGCCAATATAGGCAATCCACTAGGTCTCCCAAGTCTCCCGCGAAGTAGAAGGTTTGTAAAGTGACATGAGGAGACCGGGTGGGAACAATTTGGGATTGATATCCCAATGGTGTTGATCTTAGGAGGGTGGGACTTTGCTTGAGCCATTGGAGTATGGACTCATCTATGGTGATGGTGTGCGGCTCATGAGGACCCGAACTAGGAGGGGTGGGTGAGTTTTGTGGCTCCTCCTCCTCAACAGTGTGGGCTTGGATTTCCTCGAGGGTCGGGAGGGGGTCTAGGTCGATCTTACTTTCAAGGGAAGAGGTGTTTACTTCCAAGGGATCAGGTGTTTGGATCATGGGCTCCTCTTCCAAGGGGAGGAATGGGACTTTTTGTGGAGGAGTGGAGATAGCCGGCTCATGGTACTCCCGGGGTGGTGAACATGGATGGCCTTGGGTTGGGCTTGATAGGGGAAGTACTTGGGTTGGAGTTGGGGGTGGAAAAGTGGTTGGTTGAGGAGGTCCAGATTGGGGTGCGTAGATCTTTCTAAGATCGGCCCTCATTTCAACCCAAGATTCAATGGGTGCTTCCCCTTTGGCTTCTCTCAAACCTACAATGTACTCCCAATCTTTCCTAGCTTGGCGCCAGAGCAAACTCTTGGCATAGTTGACCTGGATAGGCCCTGACAGGGTGAACATCCCAAAGTGTCGGTCTATGGACTTCTCCCATTCTAGATATATGCTAGGGCGGGATCCATCAAACACAAAGGCTTCTAATGGGCCTAAGAGTGGCGAATATGCCAAGTATGAGGTAGTCATGATGGTGGACAAGGGTGATGCATGCAATGGCCCTAGGACAAGACTTAGTAGAGATAAGTCTAGAACTTGCTCTGATACCATTTGATGTGACACGACCCCTCGGACTTAAATTTGCAAGCAATCGAACCGAATGGCAGACCCACTCAAGCGGATTCACCCGCGTCGCGCACACCCGGGTCCGTAGGTGGACCGACGATCGTGGTGAGGGTCCGAGGATGGACCTCGCCTTTCCGGGGATTTGACTAGCTTGGGATGAACCCCTAAGGGCCTAGGATGCCCAATTCTGTGGGCGGCCAGCACGCCAAGGGCGTGGGATGTAGTGGCTCTCTCACAACTCACCCCGCGGTGGACACTCGATTTTATTGATTTTGGATCGGGCACTCCCTCGCCACCGACGGAACTACGAAGCAATACTAGTTAAGCAAGAAGTGCTAACCAAGAGGAGCGCAGCCAGGAGCTCACCTGATCGGCGTGAAGACGCCGATCCCAGCCGGAGACGAGGGCGAGCGGGGAAGCGTGGGTTACCCGCACGCCGCGTCGATGAAGCTTCGGCCGATGACCTGCTAATACATGCACTACTCCTCACGCAGGAGGGGGAACTTGGGGTGGGGAGAGTAGGGTACAAGCAAACACTACCTCCACGCAGGGAGGGGCGCTAAGCCGGCTAGGCGGGGAGGGGAGATTAGCGTGGATCGCGCCGATGTAGCACCTTGCCGATTCTGTCCCGGTCTGGAACAGCAGAACAGGGGGTCGGAGTGGTCGCCGCCGTGCACTTCTCCGAACTCAGAATTTGACGAGACTGGCGCCAAAACGTCACTGACAGACCCAGGTACGTCTGTGAATTTTTGTTGGCACTTCCGAAGTCGACACCGGCCGGGACGGGCTCTGGAACAGGGTCCCTGCGATCAGACTCGGACTGCTCCCTGGGTGTAGCAGCAGATGGATGAAGTCACCACGGCAGCTCCTGAAGTCCAAACGTGGCAGGACAAAGTCGAGGACGACCGTGGACGAGTCTTCTCCGAGCAGCAACTAAGATGGGCACCATATGATGTCGGGGTGGCGAGGAGAAGTCTGTTGAGTGAGGGGGGGTCAGGACAAGACCTTGATGGCCTGTTCTGCGCACCTGGGAGAGAAAAATTGGAAACTGCTCTTCCTGATGCCGAACGGGATACCGCTTGTTGGTGATGGTAGATGCCTTGTAGTACCAGCTCTCGGCCAAGTGGCGCCTTCAGAAGTTGAGGGGTGTGGCCGTGGTAGCTTCTGCACTGCAGCTCTGGTCCAGGTTCTGGTCCCGGTTGCGCAGTCGGACGAGAATGGGCACCGCGATCTGTAGGGAAGTCGGAATGAGACGATTCCACCTCGCTTGAGAAGAAGACTGAAAGACCTTTCCGGAAATGTATGGTGCACCTTCAGATGATGTCGGACAGCACCGGGGCAATCTCTACAAGTGGAGCTTCTTCTGCTGCCTGTGAACTGGATAGAGTAGGTTGGTGAATGAAGTTGATAGTGGTGGGAGGGGTGAAGGGGCTGCAATGGGGAGAGGGCTAATGGCTGTGGGGCTTGGATGGAGGTGGATAGAGGTGGTGGAGAGGCTGGAGAAGAGGGCTGGGTTTCAGCTAGCAGGTGGAGGAGGAGGGGGTTGCGGCCAAGGGTGGAGGGTGAGAGAGAGAGAGGGGGGCGCAAGTGGCTTGGAGGGAGAGGGAAATTTGAACTGAGTTTAATGTGAGGTTGGTTAATGTGGCCTTGGGAAGGGGAGGAGTTACCTTGGGGAGGGGAAAGGTTACTTGGGAGAGGGGATTCTCTCTTGGGAAAATGAAGGGTTGTATGGGGAAGGGGAAAGGTTGCTTGGGAGGAGGGAGAGGTGCCTAGGAGAAGGGGCTTCCACCTAGGGGTTGGAGGGGGATTAAATGGGAGGTATGGGGAAGGGGGAGGGGTCTTAATTAGAGGTGAATAGGGAGGAGAGAGAGTGAATTTCAAAATTTGGAGAGAGAGGGGAGGAGAGAGAGAGGGGTTTGCCCCCTTTAGAGAGAGAGAGAGCTAGAGAGAGAGAGGGGAGACAATTCTTGTGGATAAACTTTTCTCAATACTTCATTACCTTACAAATGAGGGATTGGGATCCTATTTATAGGAATCCCACAATTTAACTTAGGTCCCTAACTTTTGGACTTCTAACACTAAACCAAGGGGAAGGGGGCGCCCCTGGGCCTAGCCCATATAATTGGGCCCAACTGACTCATTAACCACTCTAATGCCAATTAACCTAGGTAGATGACACCTTAACCTAGGGACTTGACTCAAATAATAGGAAAATTACATAATAAGAAAATGAAAAATACATCATATGACTCGGAATAAAGTGGTGAATAAGATATAGCATAGGTGGCGAGCATCGGGATCCTCGATAATATGAAAGTGTTGGTGATGTCCTCATCACCTTGATTTCAAATTTTCAGATTTCAGATGAGTGAGTCTAAGGTTTTCATGACACATGTGGTTAAAATTTATTAAAGCTTATCATTCAGATGTTTTCAAGTCATTTAAATGCAAATCTGAGAATACATAAACCTTATATCAGTCTGATTTAGTGGTCATTCTTAAACCTATATGATAGGAATTTCTACATGATTCTCAGACTGAATTGCATGGCCTGCAGCTTGTGTTCCTCAGATCAGAACAAAAATATAGCTGACCAACTAATCAACAATAGAAACAAATCAGTCACACCAGCTAAGAAGTATGTGAAGGATGAGTGTAAGCTGGTGGAAGAAACAACAACAAGAAAGAAGATCATCAAAAGAGAGTATATCAATAATCAGTAGCTGAGTCTAGAATATAGACATATCAGCTATTTCAGTGAAGGCAACAGAGAATTCAATTGAAACAAATTGAGAGCATTAGAAGATCCTATAAACTAGACAGGAGGATTTCATGTGAAGGTGAATAAGATGATCAAAAAAGCTCCATCTGTCTAGATTCATCATGTAAATAGCAAGGCATGAGTAGCAGTATGGTTAATCAAGACTAGTTGAACTTCCCCTAACTAAGTGCATGAAATGTAATGAAAGCACAACACATGATTTCAAATTCTTCATTCATATATGATTCATGCAATTCAGACAGAAGGGAACTACCATAAGCATGATTGTGCAATTCATATTTAAAGAAAATTTCAATTTAGCACCAATAGAGCAGCATGATATATATACATTTCAAATTAACAATTTCAGATGATAGAATTTAAGGTGAGTGCTCAGAAGAGACCTGAAGAGCAAGATCCTGGGGTCTTTCTTTTGAGTGCCTTGGTTTATTTACCCCTCTTTTTTCGTTCCAAGGCACACCTGCAACAACTGGGTTATTTTGATCCTGCAGGAACCTAATTCGCCTTGGGTCCTGAAGTAAAAGTGACACCTCTGAATGGTGCTTTCCACATTTTCTGAGACTTCAGATCATCACTCATCATCAAGGAGCAATTATCCATACAATGACCTATCTGACCACAGTAATGGCATGATGCAGTAGATTTTAAATTCTTTTTATGCAAATTACTGTTGTCATTAATTCTATGTATCTTTGCATGAAAAATTTTGTTAACAAAATTAAGATTCTGTTGACCGAAGCCAGCCTGTTTATTATAACCTGCCAGCCGACAGGTTGCAGCCCTGTGGCCTGACTTTCCACATTCAAAACATGAAGAGTTTTTCTTTTTATCAATTAAGTTATTTCAAGCAGAATCATAGAAAGCAGGGAATTTTATAGATTTAGAATTCAATCTATTTCCATGAGCATGCCAGCAGTTCTTGACTGTATGGCCATGCTTTCCACATTCGAAGCACCCAATGTGCTTTCTCTTAGAACCAAAATTATTTCTTTCAAAAATATTTTTGTTATCATGGAAATTAACAAATTCAGAATGAAATTTCTTCCCCTGAATGTGCCAACATTGAGCAACAATGTGGCCCAGTTTGCCGCAATGAAAATATTGAATGTTCTTCTTATGATTTGCATGATTTTTAGCATGAACATTCCTATCATGCAATTTTCTAGCATTGAGATCATCCTATTTCTTTAGTCTACAATTATGCATAAGATGACCAATTCTGTGACAGTAAAAACACTGAATCCTTTTATTCTGAGCTAAAGAAGATTTCTTAACCTGAGAATTCCTAGCATGAATTTTGTTAAGTTTCAGATCATCATTCTTCATCACAAAATAATCAGCCATCTCATGACCAAATTTCTCACAGTAGAAGCAATTAACATACTTAGCATGAGATTTATTGTTAACCTGAACTTTCTCAGTATGTTGATTGTTCTTTTTATTTTTTAGTGATTTTTGATTCTCAGTCGTAGTAGATTGTTTTGGAGATTGTCTTGAAGTTCCTTCTACTTCAGAGCTTCAAATAAAAGTGGTATACAGCTGGTTTCTCTTGGCTTGTTTAATTTCAGAAATGTTGCATGTCCCTTTTCTTTGACCACTTACATTATCTTTCAGAGGTATTTTCATTTTGCCTTTATCCTTCACAGATTCAGACATGGAATTTTTTAGATCATGGATTTCAAACTTTAGAGAAATAATGTCAACCTCATAACAAGCAATGTCAGATTCACAGCTGATAACCTGTTGATGTAAGACATCATTCAGACTTTTGAGTGTATTAAGTTCCTATTTCAATCTTTATTTAGAGTCATTCTCAACACACTTTCCCTTTTCAATAGTTAACCATTTTTCTCCCATAACAATATTTAAGACCATGAGCTTTTTGTTTTGATCCTTCAAAATTTTCATTTCTTCCATCATTCTTTCATTTTCTTTTATTAGTTCTTCATTCTGAACTCGCTCATTTAGTAAGATTTGATCACCATTAATTAAGCTCAGTTTTTCTTCCAGTTCAGAGATCTTATCTGTAAGTTTCTGATTTTTATTTCCAAATAAAGAAATTTGTTCCTTACTCATATTAACATCAGCTAAGCATATATCATGAGATTTTCTCAGTTTTTGATAGTTTTCACAAGGAGCATTCGAATTAATCTGATCACATTTCTTTTTCAACTTTTTATTTTCAGATTTTAATTTCCTACATCTGTCAGTAAGTTCTTCATTTATATTCCATAAAACATCAAACGAAATCTCTTCGGATCTAGAGCATACATTGGATGACGTTTCCTCCTGTTGATCAGAGTTGTGATCACCCCGGTTGGCCATCAAGCATTGATCCTCTTGCTCCCCATTTGTAGCAGTTATTCTATCCAATATTTCCTTTACAGAAGCGCACTTTGATGAAGGGTCATCAGACTGATCACTGCTTTGATCCTTTGTCATAAGGCACTTATGGTTCTCTTCACCATATCTGAGGATCAGCTCATCCATCAACTCCTTTGCATTCCTGCACTTAGTCACACATGAAAGTACATTAGCCCTTATAGCCCCTTTCAACATTTTCAGGGCTTTTCTATTTTCAGTATTCATCAACTCGTGACCAATATTCCAGTCTGACTTATTCACTGGTATATCATAAGGTCCATGTTCAATCAAAATCAGCAGATTTGAATCTACGAAATTCATGTAATCCCTAAACTCTCTATGCCAGTCAGAGAAACACAATCCATCAAACATTGGAACTTCAGGCACAGAATCCATGACAATTAAACGAGATGCTAGACAATCTACACAATCAATCAAGGCACCGGAAATAGCAGGATCCACTGCAGATCGTTGGATCTGATGAATCAGTGACCTGCTCTGATACCAACTGTTAGGACCAGTGCGATGGATTCAGAGGGGGGTGAATGAATCCCTCTTTTAAAATTTCGCTCACTTGACACTTTTAAGCAATCAGAGTTAAGCCTTTTGAAGCAGTGTTTCGAGTAACTTGACAGCACTTCACACTAAATAGACGTTGGATAAAAAAACTGAAATACACACCTCAGCAGAACAGCTAGGTGACAGAACGTGTGATCACGTAGCTCTCACGAGGCTGAGATCAAACAATCGACGTGCACAGCAACCACAAGCCAGAGATAAAAAACAAATGATCGGCCTACGCATTCATTTAACCGAGATAGATAAAAAACATGCAAACCACAGAACATAAGAAATTTTAGGTGGGTCGGTCCTCCAGACCTACATCCACCCCACACTCAAACCTGAGTGTGGATTTATGCTGATACACAGCTTAAACCACTGGGCCTCACAGCTTGCCTATAACCGCTGAGCAACACAGTTTGCTGTCCGAGGTATCCACCTCGCCCGCTGAGCAACACAGCTTGCTGTCCGAGGTATCCACCTCGCCCACTGAGCAACACAGCTTGCTGACCAGAGCAATCCTCCTCTGCAACGCTGAGCAATACAGCTTAGCTCTGTTGACTAACAGCTTGAAATAGAGTTCAAATGAAAATAAAAGATGATAAAACACAGCGACTGAAAGCTGTAAAAGATAGCAACATAAATGTGGCTCCCATAGGAGCAAGTTGGTCTGGATCTGATCCAAGAGCCAACAGATAACAAATCTTTAATGAAGTCTTCTCTCTTCTTCTTCACGAACTCTCTATCTCTCTTTTCACTCTCCTTTTTCTTCTTCTGCTACTCTCTCTTTTTTTTTCTCTCTCTCTTCTCTCTCTTCTCTTCTCTCTGGATCGTGCAGGCTCTTTCCACTTCTGCTCTTTCAAGTAAGTTCCCCTATTTCGATCACTCTGCTCTTCAGGAGGAAGCTTATTATTTATACAGCAGTGAACAGATAGGACGTGTGGTCATCACGATTCCCGCCCGAATATCTAGGTCACGTGTCAGCATCATAGCGTCGTTGCATTCCACGTGTCACGATCCTGGCACTTCCTCCATTCTTGGATCATGTGCCCTTCTTAGATTCCTCGAACAGAGATCCTGTCAGGTCAAACTTATTATCAGTTTGAATCAATCTGAAGGAAAACAAAAGGATGCATCGAGTTAGTTCGAGATTTGAACTAAGCATGTACAGACTTGATGGTGTGTAATGCAGTATGCATATAGGAAAGTATGCACATTAAAGAGGAATGCTCAGGCATGCCACCGAGATGTGTACAGACTTTTGTGTGCATGTGATAAGATGATGTACAGACTTGCTGTGCCTAGAGTTTGAGCATGAAGCATAATGCACAGGCCTAATGAAACTATGCACGAACTTAACTGCTCGTATCAACAAAAGTTGTACAGACTTGTGTCCTTGCAGCACCAAGAGTTGCACCGACTTTGTGTATATGTGTATGCGCGAGGCAATGCGATGCACTGACTATGTGTATGCATGAAGCACAACGATGCAAAAAGATGCACTGAGTTGGTTCGAGAATGTATAGACTTGCTAAGTCATCAAGGCAACCGTGTGCAGACTTAGTATTTAAATGCACGAACTTTACGTATGTATGGAACAAAAGTTGCACAGACATGCCACCAAAGAATGTACATACTTTGTGTGCAATGTACAAACGATGCACAGATATGCCACCGAAGAATGTACAGACTTTGAGTGCATGGTACAAAAGATGCACAGACATGCCGTCGAAGAATGTATAGACTTTGAAGTGAAAGATGCACATATGCATATAGTTAGTCGCGTGCAGCAACAAATGTTGTATAGACTTGAGTTGATGCTGCAACAGGAGTTGCACGGACTTGGTGACTAAGTATACACTAAGAAGACATGCAGTCTAGGCAAAACTATGTACAGACTTAACCTGTGCATGGGCATTTAATCAGAACAAAGCACTCAAAACATCATTTCATCATCAATGCACAAGGGGCTGGACCTAACACACTCCCCATAACACTCCCCATAGGAGTTAGCATAGATCATCATCATTCTTATGTGGTGACTCATTGAGTTGCTATCATCAAAACAACAACACCCTATCATCAAAGCACAAGGGGCACAACATCTTTTTGGGTCTCGGATCTACTTTTTTGGAGTGTTTTACTCCGTTGTGTCTGAAATTTTATTTCGGACATCTTTCGTGTTCGGATCGGCGTGATCCGGAGTTGTTTCGGAGACCCAAAATGCGTCCGTGGCTTTTCCACGCGTGTTTTCTGATTTTTAGTGTGTGTTTCGGTAACTCCTTTGGAACCTCGTTGCTGGTGAACCGGGTCGTTCACCTAGGCATGGATGATACCATTGCGATCGGTGCGTTCCGAGGATCACGGAAATGTAATTTTTAATTTTTTGGTATTTTCTGGAATTTCTTGATTTTCTATAAATACCCCTCTCTTTTCTCTTCCCCCCACCTTCTCTTCTTCTTCCTCTTTCTTCTTCCTCCCACCGTGAGCACCCCCTCTTCCCCTCTCTCTCCCATTCAACCACGGCGGACCTCTCTCCGGCTGCAGATGGCGGCGGGGCGACGGCGCGGCGACGTGGGCGGCGGCGAGGCGATCTCGTGGGCGTGCGGTGTTTGTGGGAGGCGTGAAGGATCAAGGATTCTAACAGCTTTCTTTGTGATTTGTGGACGATCCGGCATGCCTCAAAGCAAGATTGAGGTAGGGTGACATTCCCTAGCTCCCCGCATTCCATTCCCGTGGTTTCTAGCCCAAGGGGAGGCCGAGAGATGGGTTTCCATGCCGGTTGGGGTTTTCTATGATTTGGGGAGAGTTCGTGTCACGCCCCGACGCGAAATATCGGGACCGGCAGTAGCAAACGCTAGTAAAGATAACATGCTAAGCTAAGAATTAACATAATGTCATGAACAGAATAACTCCAAGTCTATTATAAATACCATCAAACTGACTTAAACATAATCAAGCATAATCTCTACTAGACTCCGTTACAATAACTAGCACAAGTTCTAAGGCATAGCTAGATGTAAAATAACTATAACAATCTCAACATAACGACTAGCTGATACACTCCAAGTCATCACTCTTGCCCATTCCCATCCATCTGTGAATCTTCACCTGAGCTGCCTGGAAAGGGGAAAAATAACTATATGAGCGAACGCTCAGTAGGTAACAACAGGCAAGTATAAGTGATTAACCAATTAACTACATGTATGAAACGGAAAGAAAAGAAATAACGATCGAATGAAACAACATAATAAAAGAAAGTGCTAAAGAATGGAATGGAATAACAATATGACAGGATGATATAATTACAAGAATTGCAAGTTTATGAACAATATATATAACACGAAATTACAGGAAATTGGTCAACAAGTAAGAATATAACCAAGTCGAACATGATTCAAGTAAGAGATCATTGTCATAGACATCACGCTAGTCATGCACTCGGTGTAATGTCTCACCATATCATTACAAACTCCCATGGGCACAAGTACTTTTCGGGCGCTCTCCCCATGACCAGACCGGGCCCCTATGATGCGTTGGCATTGATTTATTGGATCCAAGATCCCAAGTTCCGTCTAGACTTTAATCAAGTTAAATGGCCAATTATAATCAAGTACAAACTTACCTCGGAACATCCCAAGGCTAAGTTGAAGAGATACTGTCCAAAATTTCTGTCCAGGAGTTTAAATTATCAAGAACCATCATGTTCTTGGATTCAAAACCATAAAACACGGAGAAAACTAGTCTCTGGAAGATATGCAGTCACTACTGGGCCGCTCAAGACTTGTGCGGTCGACACTCGGGCCGCACTAACAGGAACTCGAATGGGTTTAGCCCTTGTAAGGTCAAGGTTGAACGGCTGATAAAGGGCCGCTCTACTATATGAACGGTAAGTATTGGATCGCTCAAGGCCAGAAGTTTGCAAAATGGAAGACATGATATACGGTCCTGACAAATCTGCTCATCAATTGAACGGTCCATTAAGGGCCGCCTGTCAGATGTACAGGCCATTATTGGCCGCACAACACAGGGCCTATCAATAAGTTAGGAATTCGCCCAAGTGGGCTCCCGGGCTACCATAGGCAGGGTGGAACTGAACCAGAGTCCAGCCCACTATCTGCTGGTCGGCCTAGGGTCTACTGGGCTGATCAAATCAGGATTTGGCCAAAGATGGATCAAGGATAATCGGTCAAGACTAATTGGCATTTAGCCAGGGATGAACGGTCTCCACTTGGGCCGTTCAGGAGGATATGTGGTCCACTAATGGCCGCTCAAGTCTCTGTTAGTCCAATTCGGACTAACTCAAATCACAGCAGTTCGATTTAGTCCAATTCAATTCTAGGGGTTAATAAAGGTTCAGGTCTAAGGTTATAACAAATGTAAACCTAATAGCCATTTCAATTATCAATGATTCACAATTAAGATTGACATTCATTGGAAAGATGGATCAAGATCAAGCTCAAAATAAATAAATCAGCATGAATTATTTACTGTCATGAATTACAATTTATTAGGTGTGTTGCTAACATGCCATTAACCACTAATCTACTAACATAACATGTTGAAATGACAATTTAATCTATTCTGTTATAGAAGTGCGATCGGTTCTGGACCTTACATCACCATATACGGTCACAGACAGGCCGCTCATGCCCCCTCAGGTCCGAAGGCCTGCTGAAGATGGACGGTCGGTAGGGTGCCGCTGGAAGGGATGTGCGGTCTCGAATTGGCCGCAGGACAGACATGCGGCTAGGGTTCGGCCGCACGTTATAGGGAAATGATCAGATATAGAAAGCTTTAAATGGTCAAAAATAGGCCGCCTGTCTTGATGTGCGGTCTATCGTGTGGCTGCACAAGTCCAGACAGGTCGCTGCCCCTTTCGCCTTGCCGGACTCCGACGAGGTTTCTAGGGTTAGACTAAAACATGAAATTCGCACGATATAAAGCATGGAATTTGGGACTTTTACTACCAAAAGAAAGAGCATGAAAAATTCTACAAGATGCATGAATCAATTTTTTGTTTATAGCCTGAAATTACTACTTAATCGAAAGAGAACAATTATAACCCTAGATGTGACAGGCTTCTACTAAAACCTAAAATTCTCGTAGCACACTTGATAAAATTTAAAGCTTTCTACATCAATGAAAAGCTGACATGATGATGCTTCCAACAATATATTATTTGTAGGGTTTGTCTTGCTATCACCTACCTGAATCGGATGAAGAAGGAAGGAGAAAGAAAACCCAAGACGCCGATATACGTAGCCACTAATCGCTGGAGATCTCTCTCGATCCAGCTCCTCTGCAGCCGCCACTGGTTCTAAACGATTCTAGGGTTAGAGAGCTTCATTTTAATAGGTCACACATCTTCTGGAGGGTTCTATGCGCGGAGTATTCGTCCACGCAAGTCCGATTGATGTGAACGCCACCGTAATTGTTGACGCGCCAAAACTCCGCCGATTGCATCTCCTAGGGTTAGGGTTTCGAGACATTAAGAAAGGGGAAATGATCCTCTCATCCAGGCCTTTCATTTGCCACCGGTTTGGGATCATTTGATGGAGTACTGGGCTCGAATTTGGCATTTCAAGGTATGGTTAACTAAGTGTTCAATTTGGTCTTAATCCACTAATTCAATCTACATACAGATTTTATTTGGGTTAGCCACAGAAGACAAGTTTGTTAAACGTGTTATCCTCTACAAGAATATTTTTTTTTAGATTTTTATAAAATAGTCAAAATATAACTTATTCTATTTATTAAGGAATTATTCTGATTAATTTCTCAAAAAATCAGGGTATTAAAGTTCGCCCGATTTATGTTTTTAGGCCGCGATTCGGTGTTTTAATGGCTTACATGCATGCTAGAGGTCCTTAGGGGGCTTCCCCCTTGATTTCCCCTTTTCCTATGGAGGCATGGGGGCATGGTTGGTGTTTTTGGGCGTTTCACGCCGTTTCGCCGTCGGGTCGGTGTGATGGTCCTTCCAATGACCGTCACATCCTGTGACGCCCCAAGGTGGGTGCGTCACAGCTCTGTTTTGGCCAACTGGGGGTCTGTGGGCTGTGACGGTCCCACAATAGACCGCCACGGCGCTGTGACGCACCTAGGTAGGACCGTCAGGTGACGATCCGACCGTTGGCACTTGACCGTTGGTTTTTGACCGTTGGGGGTCAAGGCCTGTGACGCACCCAGGGTGGCACGTCACAGCCTTGTAACGCCCCTGTGTGGGTGCATCAGAGCTGACGCGTTTCCACCCTGTAACGCACCAGAGTTGGTCCGTTACAGCCTGTGACGCACCGAGTGGCACGAGTCACAGTTGGTTTCTTCTTGGCTTGTGACGCACCAGGGATGGCGCGTCACAGCCTGTGACACACCAGGGTAGGCGTGTTACACCCAGTTTTACACCGAGCGTTTGACGCCCCGGTGTTGGGCCGTCAGACGGATGTGACGGTCCAGCGATAGACCGTCAGAGCCTGTGGCGCACCAGTGTTGGACCGCTAGGCTCAGGGTTGCACCGAGTGGTTTGCAGTCCCGTTTCTTCTCCGACTGTGGTCACCGTGCAACGGTGCTGGTATGTGGGATGGTCCCCGTACGTCGTCGAGTGCGGACGTTGTTTTCCGTTGACTTGAGAGTCTACTCCTTCAGTGACCCTCCACTGGTCGTAACCTACCAGTACGCGTGTGCTGGTCCCACCTGGGAGTAGGTGGAAGGGCTTACCCTGAGGATGATTTTTAGACTGGTTTTCGTCAGGCCCCACGTCTGTAGCCAGAGTTCGGCTAAGGGGAAAACCAGTTAGAGGCCTGACCTAGGACGCATGGTCTGTGTGTGCACACGTGGTTAGGGGCGGTTGGACCCACACTGACGAGCGTGACCCCAGCTAGTCACTTACTTTGTGGTTTCTTGTTCGGTGTCCGTGCCTCTAGTAGGCGCTACCACGTCAGGCAGTTCACCTGCGGTGCGGTGTAAGACGTCAGGGGACGCTACCGACTGTGCTTCTAGTGGGAGGTACTCCTGTCGAGTCGGGAGTGGCAAACTGTCAATCTTGTCACTTCGACCTTCGGGTTTTGGTCGGGTTGACCATTGAGCTCCGGTTGTTTCGCCGTTGCACGTGCGTCGATTTTCGTGCCATGAGACCGGTGTTGTATTTGCCGGGCTGTTACTTTTGAGGTACTCGCTTAACCGCTTGTGTAGTGATTTTCCATTTTACGAGGTAGGGTTCGAGTGATCCCTACTGAGTCTTGTTCCGAGACTCATTCCCTGCGTGTTTTCACTATGTTTCACGGGAGGCGCGGCCTCAGAGGAGCGCAACTGAGGCTCAGCGTGGTTCAGGTGCCCAGCGTTAGTGCAAGAGGTCAGAGCCGGGGTATGCCCCGTGTAGTTGTACTTTTCTTTGCTGTCTCTGTACTAGTCGTGGACTACTGTTGTTTATTTTATGTTATCTTGTGGACCATGTATCCTGCAAAATGTTAATTTAATTTCCTGCTTAAATATATTAACTGGTTAATTTCTATAATTATTTGTGATACTTGTGTAGTCTCCACACCATCCTTTTAACCCTTCCGAGTCTTCGGGTGCGTGGGTGGCGGCGCGAGTCTCGGGTTATCGGGCCTTCCCGGTAATCAGATTCTCGGGTCGTTACAGCTGGTATCGACCTGGCCCACTAGTCCACAACGATGATGTACAGTTGATGCTGGCATCGGGCACCGTGTGTTTTTATTGACCTTGCCATTTTCGTGTTTCCTGTCTTTTGCTTCAGGAGCGAGTATGGCGCCGAGGCGGGGCACTCGCTCTCAGCAGGGTCAGTCGGCTGGGGCTCAGGAGTTCCAGTAGGAGGTTCAGCAGGAGCAGGAGGAGCAGAGTAGAGTGCCACCAGCGGCCACCGAGGCAGTGGATACTGCAAGGTTTTCGGGGGCCGAGGATTTCTTCTGTGGCATGTACCAGCTTATGTCGCAGCAGTTCGGCGGAGAGGCTGGTGAGGGCTCGTCGACCAAGGGTGGGCCAGGTCGAGCAGTGAGGGATTTCATGCAGTTCCATCCACCTTACTATGGCAGTCAGTCAGACCCTGATTTGGCTCGAAGTTGGCTCGACGAGATGGAGCGGGTGTTCAGTTTCATGCGGTGTACTGTAGAGGATAAGGTGATGTTGGCCTACAACCAGTTGTAGGGCACGGCTCGGGAGTGGTGGTCTTCCGAGTGGAAGACGTCCTTTCAATCACGTCCCCTTGAGCAGATTGCGTGGAGTGACTTTGTCAGTGCTTTCGAGCGTGCCTACTGTCCAGAGTATATTGCTACGCAGAGGATGCATCAGTTTTTGGAGCTGGTCCAGGGTGACATGTCCGTGTTGCAGTACAGGGCCCGATTTGTTGAGCTGGGTCGTTATGCATCACACATCATGGAGCATGAGAGGGTGAAGATCGCTCAGTTCGTACAGGGCTTGACGTAGGAGTTGAGGCACCATTTGATTGCGAACGCTGCCACTGATTTGGAGACGGCTTCTCGTGTAGTGGCATCTTTAGAGATGGATATGCAGAGGACTCGGGGATCGATTAGCCAGGGGCAGTCCGTGTTAGGCCGCAGCCAACAGACGACTACCCAACAGCAGAGCACGTTCCAGCTTCCTACTGGTAGTTCGGGAGCCTCGAATCCAGCGGCATCATCGGCAGGATCTGCATATTTCGGCGCCAAGATGAAGAGGTTCTTCAAGAAGGGTTTTTCCAAGAAAAAGAAGGAGGGCCGTGATCAGCAGGCTTCTTCGGGCAGTGTTCAGCAGCCGGCACCTTTACAGCGGCAGGGGTCAATCTGTGGATCTCGTTCAGGGTGTTCTCGGTGTGGCGAGTCGCATCCAGGCATGCAGTGTACGGTGTCGGTGATCTGCTTCAAGTGTGACCAGCCAGAATACAGGGCACGTGACTGTCCGCAGCAGCCGCGTCAGCCACCCCAGTTCCCTCAACAGCAGTAGCAGTACCCACAGTAGCTATTTCAGTAGCAGGGCTAGTTTCCGCCACTACCACGGTCAGCGAGTGTGGGCAGGCATAGGGCTCGAGGCCAGATTACTCACATGACCAGGGCAGAGGCAAAGTCATCGCAGCTTGTGGAAGGTACTGTTATGATTTTGGGTTGCGTAGTGCGAGTTTTGTTTGAGTCTGGCACATCTCATTCGTTTATTTCAGAGGATTTTACGCTGAGTGTTGAGGACCCGGTATCCCAGATGTCTTGTGATCTGATGGTGGAGTTGCAGTCTGGTGACTTCATGATCACTCCGTATTGTTTCGAGAAGGTTCCGGTTTGGATCGAGGGGCGGAGTATGCCAGGCAGGTTGTATGCTTTGCAGCTTCGGGATTATGATGTGATTTTGGACATGGATTGGCTCGAGGCTCATGGAGCGGTGGTGGATTATGGAATGAAGAGGGTTTACTTTTAGCATCCTAGCAGGCAGACCTTCTACTTCCAAGGTATCCGTTCCACCTCTCCTCGTTTCCTCATTTCTGCGATTCGAGCCCGTCGTTTGCTTAATTCCGGTTGCCAAGGTTTTGTCGCTTCTGTGGTCTTGGTAGACCAGCTGTGTCCAGATGTTTAGGACATTCCGGTGGTGTGCGAGTTTCCTGATGTTTTTCCTAAGGATTTGCCTGGATTACCTCCCTAGCGGGAGATCGATTTTGTTATCGAGGTTGTGCCTAGTACGGGACCCTTGGCGAAGGCTCCCTACTATATGGCCCCCGCTTAGTTGAGGGAGTTGAGGGTGCAGTTGCAGGAGTTACTGGGCAAGAGGTACATTCGTCCTAGCTTTTCCCCTTGGGGTGCGCCCGTGTTGTTCATGAAGAAGAAGGATGGTAGTCTGAGGTTATGCATTGACTACCAACAGCTGAATGAGGTGACCATCAAGAACAAGTATCCGTTGCCGCAAATTGATGACTTGTTCGACCAACTTCAGTCTGCTCGAGTGTTCTCGTGGATTGATTTGCGGTCCAGTTACTATCAGCTGAGGATTCACGAGTCCGATGTGGAGAAGACTGTGTTCAGTACGAGGTACGGGCATTATGAGTTCTTGGTGATGCTGTTCGGGCTCACCAATGCCCCCGTAGCTTTCATGGACTTGATGCAGAGGGTGTTTTGTCCCTATCTAGACCAGTTTGTGGTCGTATTTGTGGATGACATCCTTATTTAATCGCGGTCTCCGGAAGAGCACGCGTACCATTTGGGTGTGGTGCTGCAGACGTTGCGAGATCACCAGTTGTATGTGAAACTCAGTAAGTGCGAGTTCTGGCTTCGTGAGGTGTACTTTTTGGGGCATGTGATCTCTGGTGATGGTATTTCCGTGGATCCCACCAAGGTCGAGGCAGTGATGCAGTGGCCAAGGCTGAGATCTGTGACGGAGATCCGGAGTTTCTTGGGGCTTGCGGGCTATTATCGAAGGTTTATCCAGGATTTTTCTTGCATTGCGGCCCCGATGACCAGACTTACGCGGAAGGATGTACCTTTCATCTGGACTGATGAGTGTGAGTAGAGTTTCAGAGAGATGAAGAGATTGCTCACCTCGGCTCCGGTGTTAGTTTTACCTTCTGGATCGGGAGGTTTTGTGGTGTGTACAGATGCTTCCGGGGTCGGATTGGGTGCTGTGTTGATGCAGCATGGTAGAGTGGTGGCTTATGCTTCACGGCAGCTGAAGCCCCATGAAGAGAACTACCCTACCCATGACCTTGAGTTGGCGGATGTGATCTTTGCGTTGAAGATCTGGAGGCATTATCTGTACGGTGAGAAGTTTGTGGTGTTCACTAACCATCAGAGTTTGAGGTATGTGTTCACGCAGAGGGACCTTAACCTCAGGCAGAGGCGTTGGATGGAGTATATGAAGGATTATGACTTCACCTTGTCTTATTAGCCGGGCAGGATGAACGTTGTCGCCGATGCATTGAGTCGGAAGGTCGCGGTCAGTGCCTTGATGTTAAGGAAGTGGAGACTTTGGGAATAAGTGCCCGAAGTGTCATTCAGGCTCAAGATTCCCCAAGAACCAGGGTTAGCGGCCCTTGCGAGATTGACTGTCACGCCTGCTATCCGCCGTCAGGTGACAGAGGCTCAGCATGCAGACCCTGAGTTGCCCCGGATTGTGGCTATGGCTGATGTGGAGCTCGACAAGGACGGAGCCGTGAGATTCCGTGGTAGGCTGTACGTCTTAGCCGAGGAGCGGGTTCGTCGTGCGGTGTTGCGTGAGGCTCATGGGAGCAGGTACACCGTGCACCCGGGTGCGACGAAGATGTATCAGAACTTGCGGAGGCAGTTCTAGTGGCCTGGCATGAAGAGAGATGTTACCGGATTCATGGCCAAGTGCCTGACCTGTCAGCAGGTGAAGGTGGAGCATTAGCGACCAGAAGGTGTGCTTCAGCCCTTGGATGTTCCCGCGTAGAAATGGGACCACGTGATCACGGATTTTGTGGTGGGATTGCCGAGGACTCCGAGTGGGCAGGACAGTATTTGGTTACTGGTGGATCGGCTGACGAAAGTGGCTCGGTTATTACCGGTCAAAGTCAGCTGGAGCGTGACTAAGTTGGCTCATCTTTATGTGGAGCGGATCATTCCATTGCATGGGATTCCCATTTCCATTGTGTCGGATCAGGATCCGCGTTTCACTTCTGCATTCTGGAGGAGTTTCTAACGAGCCCTTGGCACGGAGTTAGCATTTAGCTCGGTGTACCATCCTTAGTCAGATGGTCAGTCAGAGAGGACCATTCAGACTTTAGAGGATATGCTGAGATCCTGTTGCCTGGAATGGCAAGGGAGTTGGTTTCACCACCTACTGTTGGTGGAGTTTGCCTACAACAACAGCTATCATTCGAGCATCGGCATGGCTTCTTATGAGGCGTTGTACAGGCATCCGTGTCGGACTCCACTTGATTGGTTTAAGGTTGGTGAGCATGTTTTGACGAGACCGGAGTTGGTGCAGCAGTGTGTGGATGTCGTGCACCTAATTCGTCAGAACATGTTGGCGGCCCAGAGTCGGCAGAAGAGCTATGCTGACCGTAGGCGGCAACCTCTCACTTTCGCCATTGGCGATCGTGTGTTTTTGAGAGTTTTTCCGATGAAGGGGGTGATGTGCTTTGGACGGCGTGGGAAGCTGAGTCCCCACTATGTCGGTCCTTTCCTTATTGTGAAGCACATTGGTGAGGTAGCCTATCGGCTGCAGTTACCTCCTGAGTTGGCGTCGGTGCATGACGTGTTCCACGTCTCGATGTTCCGGAAGTATATGCCCAATGACTCTCATGTGCTTGAGGATTCTGTTTGGCCCGAGGTGACTCCAGATCTTTCTCTCATAGAGTTTCCTGTCCGCATTGAGGATAGACGAGAGAAGCACCTGCGGAACAAGGTCATCCCCTTGGTCAATGTGGTGTGGCAGCGGCACTCTGGTGGTGAGGCTTCTTGGGAGCGTAAGGACGAGATGCGTCAGCAGTTCCCTTATCTGTTCGAGTGAGTCCCCTCTTCTCCCCCTGAGCTTTGTTCTTAAATTTCGTGGACGAAATTTCTTTAAGGGGGGAGGGCTGTAATATCTCGGACCTTTCGGATCCTTCTTTTTGGGTCCCGGATCTGCTTTTTCAGAGTGTCTGGCTCTGTTGTGTCTAAAATTTCATTTCGGACATCTTTTGTGTTCGGATCGACGCGATCCGGAGTTGTTTCGGAGGCCCGGAGTGCGTCTGTGTCTTTTCTGCGCGTGTTTTTTAATTTTCGGTGTGTGTTTCGGTAACTCCTTCGGAACCTCATTGCGGGTGAACCGGGTCGTTCACCTAGGCACAGGTGGTACCGTTGCGATCGGTGCGTTCCGATGATCGCGGAAATGTGATTTTTAATTTTTTGATATTTTCTGGAATTTCTGGATTTTTTATAAATACCCCTCTTTTCTCTTCCCCCGACCTTCTCTTCTTCTTCCTCTTTCTTCTTCCTCCCACCGTGAGCACCCCCTCTTCCCCTCTCTCTCCCATTTGACCGTGGAGGGCCTCTCTCCGACTGCAGACGGCGGTGCGGCGACGGCGCGGCGACGTGGGCGGCGGCGAGGCGATCTCGTGGGCGTGCGGTGTTTGTGGGAGGCGTGAAGGAGCGAGGATTCTAAAAGCTTTCTTCGTGATTTGTGGACGATCCGGCGTGCCTCGAAGCGAGATTGAGGTTGGGTGACGTTCCCTAACTCCCCGCGTTCCATTGCCGTGGTTTCTAGCCCGAGGGGAGGCCGAGAGATGGGTTTCCATGCCGGGTTGGGGTTTTCCATGATTTGGGGAGAGTTCGTCCGATCTATGTTTTTAGGCCGCGATTCAGTGTTTTAATGGCTTAGATGCATGCTAGGGGTCCTTCGGGGGCTTCCCCCTTGATTTCCCCCTCTCTTATGGAGGCATGGGGGCGTGGTTACTATTTTTGGGCGTTTCACGCCGTTTCGCCGTCGGGTCGATGTGACGGTCCTTCCAGTGACCGTCACATCTGTGACGCCCCAAGGTGGGTGCGGCACAGCTCTATTTTGGCCAACTGGGGCTCTGTGGGCTGTGACGGTCCCACGATAGACCGCCACGGCGCTGTGACGCGCCTAGGTAGGACCGTCAGGTGACGATCCGACCGTTGGCACTTGACCGGTGGTTTTTGACCGTTCGGGGTCAAGGCCTGTCACGCACCCAGGGTGGCGCGTCACAGCCTTGTATCGCCCTTGTGTGGGTGCGTCAGTGCTGACACGTTTCCACCTTGTAACGCACCAGAGTTGGTCCGTTACAGCCTATAACGCACGGAGTGGCACGCGTTATAGTTGGTTTGTTCATGGCTTGTGACGCACCAGGGATGACGCGTCACAGCCTGTGACGCACCAGGGTAGGCGCGTTACACCCAGTTTTACACCGAGCGTCTGACGCCTTGGTGTTGGGCCGTCAGACGGGTGTTACGGTCCAGCGATAGACCGTTAGAGCCTGTGGCATACTAGTGTTGGACCGCCAGGCTCAGGGTTGCACCGAGTGGTTTATAGTCCCGTTTCTTCTCCGACTGTGGTCACCGTGCAACGGTGCTGGTACGTGGGATGGTCCCCGTATGTCGTCGAGTGCGGACGTTGTTTTCCGTTGACTTGAGAGTCTACTCCTTCAGTGCCCCGTGTAGCTGTACTTTTCTTTCTTGTCTCTGTACTAGTCGTGGACTACTGTTGTTTATTTTATGTTATCTTGTGGACCATGTATCATGCAAAATGTTAATTTAATTTCCTGTTTAAATATATTAACTATTTAATTTCTGTAATTATTTGTGATACTTGTGTAGTCTCCACACCATCCTTTTAACCCTTCCGAGTCTTCGGGCTCGTGGGTGGCTGCACGAGTCTCGGGTTATCGGGCCTTCCCGGTAATCGGATTCACGGGTCATTATAATGGTGGACGGCCGACTATATCGCCAGTCCCTGTCAGCTCCTCTACTCAAGTGCCTCTTCCCCACGGAAGTCAACCATGCCATCCAAGAAGTCCATGAAGGACTCTGAGGAAGCCATGTGGGAGGGCGAGCACTCGCAAGGACGCTGATCCGACAAGGGTATTGGTGGCCCACCTTGCAACAAGACTGCCTCAACTATGTCCGAAGGTACCCCCAATACCAGAAGTATTCCCACCTGCACCACCAGCCAGCAACGTAGCTCCACGCCTTGATGGAGCCCCGTCCGTTCACTCGGTGGGGGATCGACATACTGGGACCCTTCCTTGAAGCACCAGGAAGAAAGAAGTTCCTCATAGTCGCCATCGACTACTTCACCAAGTGGATTGAAGCCGAACCATTGGGGAAGATAACAAGCGAGGCAGCCTGGAAATTCGTGTTGCGAAGCATCATTTGCCGGTTTGGGATCCCAAGGGTTCTTACTACCTACAACGGCAGACAGTTCGCCAGCATTGTCTTTCAAGAGAAGTACTCGGAGTTAGGGATTTGGAACCACTACACCTCGGTGGGACATCCCTAAGCCAATGGGCTAGTGGAAAATGCCAACCGTACTCTACTTCATGGCATCAAGACCCGCCTGGACCAGGCAAGCGACGCATGGATTGATTCAATCCCCAACATTCTATGGGCTCACCGGACCACCGCTAGAGCCGCCACCGGGGAGACACCTTTTCATCTCACTTACGGGGCGGAGGCAGTGGTTCCGGTGGAAATATCCAACCCCTCGTTACGAGTGAGACATTTCGACGAGGCCAGGAACAACCAGGCAATGCGAGAGAATCTGGACTTGCTCGAAGAAGAAAGATCCAATGCCCAGGTAAAACTTGCGGCATATCAGCAGAAGCTGGCTAAATATTACAATGCCCGAGTTAAGGAGCGACACTTCTTCCCCGGAGACCTGGTTCTACAGCGAGCAAGCATGGCTGACCCACGAGGGGCCGCAGGAAAAATCACACCAAACTGGGAGGGCCCGTACCGGGTAACAGAAACACTCGGCAAAGGAGCGTACATGCTAGTGACGTTGGGGGGGAGAGAGGTGCCCAGGACGTGGAACTCCGTCAGCCTCAGGAAATACTTCCAGTGAAACGTCACCAGCCGTTCCCCACTAAGGTAAGTTACCCACGAAAGGTAACCTAAGGGTTCCTTAAAGGCGCAAGCACTACTCCCTTTGAAAACAAGAAGGTAACGTAAGGGTTCCCCAGAGGCGAGCACTGCTCCCCTTGAAAACAAGAAGATAACCTAAGTGTTCCCTAGAGGCGAGCACTGCTCCTCTTAAAAATAAAAAGGTAACCTAAGGGTTCCCTAAAGGCGAGAGCACTACTCCCCTTTAAAATAAGAAGGTAACCTAAGGGTTACCCAGAGGTGAGCACCTCTCCCCTTGAAAATAAGGAGGTAACCTAAGGGTTCCCTAGAGGCGAGCACCGCTCCCCTTGAAAACGAGAAGGTAAACTAAGGGTTCCCTAAAGACGAGAGCACCGCTCCCCTTAAAAATAAGAAGGTAACCTAAGGGTTCCCTAAAGGCGAGCACCGCTCCCCTTAAAAATAAAGTGGAAATCTAAGGGTTCCTATGAAGGACGCGAACGCGGTGGAATACGAGCACGGAGGATCGCCCAGAAAGCACGCAGAAGCGCTCCGACAAAAGGTACACAACAGTATTGGCTCAGAACAAAGAATTTATATTTCTTTAGTCAAAATACAAGCTGTCAGAAATTGGTAAAATACCCTTACATGGGCAAAAAACAAGTACATGGAGGAACAAAACGTGCTCAACAGTGGCAACTCACTCCTTCGGCATCGTCCTCTATCAACGATCATGTAGAATCTCTGAGCAGGTGTAGGTACCCATCTTCGTTCTGTGGGAGGGTACCTACGGAGAAGCCTCCTATGCCAGAGAAGAGGGACAAAGCCCTCAAGCCAACAAAGGGCTTCACTAGTAGAAGGCCTGCACAAGGAAAACTAGGCCAGTAGCTCCGGCCACCCCTGCTTGGAGGAAGACGCGTACGAGGGAGGAAGATGCCGACTAGCAAGATGCGGATATGGTCTTGTGGAAGGCTCCACAGCGCTTCTTATAAACCACCCACTACAGTTCGACGGTTGCCCCCTGAGGGTCAGGCGAAGGGACGCCTGCCGCTACGACGATACGGATACCAAGGCCAGGCGACCGTTCTGAGCCCACATCCCCAGAAAAGGATAAGACCCAGAGTCATCATTGCCAGCGTGGCCTCTGCCACCGCCAGAGGTCCCTTGCGCGCCAAGCAGGTCTCGAAGCCACCAACTCCCGTCGTACGAGAAAATCATCTTCGGATCACACCCTCCAGAAGAACCCTCTCTTGGGCTACTCTCAGTCCCCTGCGAGTGCTCGGTAACTAAGAGTAGGGGGGAAGTGAGGAGGGTAAATCCGGTTTGACCCAGAAACGACCCAAACACGAGTGGCCCATTAAGATTTGGGCAAGTTAGGCCCAGACAAGGGGTGAACATACACGCTCAGCCCAATAAGAAGATGACCGGCCCAATAGAGCATCAGATTCTATGGCGCCGATGAGGCCGGCCCAAGTGTAGTTCTCGCCGGAGGACACTCCGACGACCGACCGTTGCCCCCATGACGTCGGCCTTGACCCCGTAACGGGCGAGCACGCACCATGAGTGCTGTAAGACTCGCCCAGAGACCGGCCGACGCCGAGGCTATCGCCCTCCAACGGGAAACTCCCGCCAACATAGCCGGGAATGTTACTCTACTAAACGGACCCTTCTCTATCAAGGGATGAGACCCCTCGCTTTAGGACAACCCATATAAAAGGGACATTGACAGAAGAGGAGAGCACGGTAGATTCTTCTACTAAATCCCCATACTACTACGCAAGAGGAGATACGGTGGAGACTTCTGCCACTAGAGCTTCCTACTGAGAAGAGAGCAACTCGACTTGTAACTACGACAGAGAGGCCATCCTATACGTCCAGAGAGCCACTTCCTCCTGCACGGCCTTACCACCCGGCGAGCACTCCTCGAGAGCCCACTGGGAGCGGCGAGCACGCGTGCAGAGGATCTATATGCCTTCTGGATCGACTGCTACAGCTTCTACTTCTCTCTTATCTCGCTCTTCTCTATTGCTCATTAATCCCTTGCTGACTTGAGCATCGGAGGGTTATCCCCTGGGGTAACACCCGGGACTCCTTCTGACGCCCTTCTGGTTTCTTGGTGTGTGCAGGGCTCCACGGACGCGAGACGACTTCCCCAACAAATAAATAGAGAAGGTGGTACGTGACCTAGGAACCATTTTCCTGCCGCTATAATTAGCATTAATATTGTTAATTCTAACATGATTAATTTTTCATTCGTAATAATGAGAAAGTTGTAATTAATTATTTAATGATAATTATGTAATATATTTATTAATTAGTATAAATAAAATTTATTTATATGATTAATTAGTACTAATAACATTAATTAACATACTTGATTAACACTAATAACATTAATTATCATAATAAGATTAAACAACACGGTAATAGTTAATTATTTAATAATAATTAAATAATATATTTAATAATTAGCACTAATAAGATTACTCAATATTGTTAATTAGCACTAATAACATTAACTAGCCTAATTAATTAGCACTAATACGGTTAATTAGCATAATAAGATTAGGTAGCACTATAATAATTAACTAATATATTTATTAATTAGCACTTATAAGATTAAGTAGCATGATTAGTTAGCCTTAATAAGATTAATTAATATAGTTAATTATCACTAATAAGATTAAGTAGCACCATTATAATTAATGATAATTAAATAATATATTTATTAATTAACACTAATTATATTAATTAATATATTTAATTAACATTAATAATACTAATTAATACTAATAAGATTAATTATCACTAATAATGGAGAGAGAGAAATGGGGATAAGATGGTGGGAATAATTTATTCCACCTAAATAGTGGAATGACTTATCCCCGATCTTAATCTCGCTCTCGGGGATAATCACATCCTCCTTAACTTCCTTATTCCGGTCAATTTTAACCTTCACATTCTCTTTTACTTCTTTATTCCGGTCGATTTTAACCTTGCCAAACAAAGAACGGATTTGAGGTGAGAATATCCTCGTCTTATGCCCGAACGAAACAGGGCCTCGTTGTCTCACGCACGTTGACACATGGGCCAAATTATATGACCCGAGGTACAAAAAAAAAATATCCGATTAAAGTTTCAGCTCGCAAGAGGATAATGGGCCAGTTATCGGATTATCAGGTCTATCGGGACACAAAATTAACGGTCTAATGGGTCGTGTCTGAGACCCAGACAGTTACGACAGCACTATTAAATAATGCGATATGAGTCTGTCTCAAGGTGATCAATAAAAAGAATACTATGTTTTCACGTGGTTTGCAACTTTAGACTCGTTATTATTCTTTAGTCACGTTGGATTTAAACCAATGATGCAAATAAGATACATGCCATCATGATCTTAGCTTATGAAATTTGTTCCAAAAGTGGTGTAATTTTTTGAAAAATTTGAAATTCGTTATCCACTCCATCATGAACAGAATTCTTTGATGATCATTTTGACTAAACACTAAATATGTTTGTCGATATCTTTAAGAGGAAACAGCTATTTCTTGGATGTGCAATTACTTTAGTCTTTCCATACATATTGTAGAGTCAATTAAGATAGGGGTCAACCACCGATTAATGACAAAATAATCTTCGGGGTAGAGTAGTTTAAGGAATTAAATAATTCAATTATCATAATGGAGCAATAGAGATGTGCCGCCTTTTATTCCTTGCAGAATAACTTGGTTACAGTGACGTTTTATCCTCCTGGATTTTATGCTTCTTTTTATACTTATAATTTCATTTTATTTGAATGTGCAGATGCAAGGACCTTCAATTCAACCAGCCCAACATGTACAAGAGGGGATTAGAGCTGCAAGCAGATGAGATTAATATGTAATACTATCTGGAAAGCTCAATTGACTTTGCATTATTAATTAGGACTTCGTAATTATCAATTGGAATGATGCTTTTGTCAAAATCTTCCATTATATTATTGTGTAAATTGGAGTACAGATGATGCCAAAATGAAATACGATGTGATCCGCTACATCTGCAATTCAATATATATTTGATTGGATTTTATATTGGGAAAATTACTAATAAGGGTAAAAAAAATTATTGAAATATCTAATAAGGGCACTCTAACTTTAAAATATCTAAAAAGACACTCTTTTTAAACTTAATATCCATAAAGGGTAAAAGACATATTTTTTCTAAAATAATACCAAAAATGCCCTCAATTGTTCAACACGTAAGTTATTCTAATTCAAATCTATATAATGTAAATTTTAATATATCTAAATGAAGTAAAAAAACATGATTATTAATTGGATGGGATTGAAATATAAAATTAACTTATTTATTTTATTATACGAAAGAAAAGACGAACAAATGAGATATGCTATTTTCATATGTAAAATATTTTATGTTTCTATTTATATTTATTCGTTGACAATGTGATATTTATAATACTACGTGTCAATTTTGATGTTCTAGTAAATGATATCATTTTTTAGGTATAGTGTATTAAAGGATATGAAATTCATATTATATATATAAAAATATTAAAGAAGCCTATCTACTAAACAAGGGCATTATCGGTAGTTTGTCTCTTACCGTTACGATGCTCGCGAAGAGTTCGCCTTTTAGATATTTTAAAGCTACGATCTCTTTATTCGATATTGTGAAAGTTTTGTTAGCCTTTTAAGTAATTTTCTCTTTTATATTTCTAAGCCTATCAGTGTTATCAGAATCGGACTGGATCAGATCAGCTGGTTCGACCAGTTCGACCGCCAACCGATCTAGACACCGGTTCCGCAAAGGTCGGTCCGGTCTAAAACTTAAAAACCGTAACAACCGGACGATTCGCGGTTCGACTGGTAACCCGGTCCGACCCAGTTCGCCCATTAAATAAAGAAAAAACACAATAAACAAAATGCCTCTCCCCGCTGCCCTAATCCCTATCGCTCGCGTCACTCGGCCGTCTCACTTCTCCCGACACCCCTCTCCCCTCTCAGCCCTCCGTGTTGATGCGGGACGGACACGCGACCGGGCTAAGACCTACGACCGACTCAAAGTGCGGCCAGCACTAGCGCACTAAGGTAAGCCGGACGACTGACCACCGTGACGTTCTCCGGGTGGAGACGTCTCTCAACAGCACTCTAACTAGCCCGACGATCGTCCCTTGCGAGGGAAACGTGGGATCGCAGCGGCTAAGGAACCAATGTCATCTAGGGTGGTGTAGTCCGAGCTCGGTGCTCGACTGGAGAAAAGGAACGGCTCTCACTCACACACAATCACGGTAATTGAAATTAGCTAACGGCCCTAATCTCACAAACGTAGCATAATAGACCATATACTAAACCAGCAATGTGAGAGAGGAACGAGCACGTACCTCCCCGACTAGGCGTGGGGAAGAATTCCCGGCCGAATCCAAACAACCCCAATACACACAATTGTTAAATTTACAATTTCAAAACCTGATGTCCACTCCACGCAGGGAGGTAACGGGCTACAAACATCAATTTTGGGGTTGCTGAAGTCCGGGTTGACGGGCCGCACTCGTAGGAGGCGAGGGAAGCGAGTCGGAGCCGATCGGGCGAGCCGATTGGAAGCCGACTTGGTTCTACCCGCGCTGGTCACCCTGCGCAGCAAACTTGCGAAGGCCGGTGCGCCAAGATCCAATGCCGGATCGGGGTTCCGTTTGTTGGAGATCATTGGCGACAGGACGAAGATCGTCCGCTTCGAAGGGCGTGATCAGATCTTTTCAGATATGGGCGCAGCAGCAACTCTTCTCAGCTTCTCGTTTTGTGCACTCAGAACTGCACAGAAAGATAAATAATTATGGGAAAATTGGTTGTCGATGTCGGAATGAGGCGCCGTTTGTGGGAGCTCGTCGGCGACGTCCAGAGGAAGATGCAGACTAAAGAGCTTGCACAGATCTGCAAGGGAGGAGGCGGGGCAGCTTTGGGAAGTCAGCTTTGGTGCTGAGTTGGGTCTGCATAGATCAGCTTGTGCGATCCCACGAAAATCGTCGCCATGATCAGCACAGATCTCGGATCGAGACGAGATCAGCGGCAGAGTGAAGAGGACTAAAAATCCTTCAATCACTCAGGAAATCAGATCCAGAAGGCTTGAGAGAAGATCTGGAGAAATTCGGGATCAGTAAACTCCAGATCTAGATAGCAAGCTCGGGCATATCTGCGCGCCGTCACGATATGAATTGTTGCCGGCGATCCAGAACTCCGATCGATGCAAAACCACCTCTGAAATCTTTCTGACTCGTAGAAGCTTTACTGATAATATTTGTGGAATCAGATATGAAGGGGATATGGAGGATAGAGGGGCGAGTCACACACCCAGATTAAATCCCGTCATAGGATTTGGCAGGGCATCACACCCAAGGAAGAACAAGAGAATCACTCTCTTAAATGTAATTTTCTCTCACCAAATTTTCATTAACTTCTTCACTAACACTATACATGTGTTTAAATAGAGGTTTGGCAAGGGGAGGGGGTTGGGAGCTGCGTGGGATCAAGGGGAGGGAGAGGGGGATGCGCCCCTTTGACAAGGATGGGAGAGGGGAGACCAAGGGGAGAGGGAGGAAGCTTCCTCCCTTTGAAATTCAAAGGGAGGGTAGGTGGCAGCCATCCTCTTGGACCAATAAGGAGGGCGCCCCCTTCCACTAGCCACCTTAGCCCTCTTTCCATTAGTCTCATTCACACATAGCCACTAAACCCTCTAGACTTGTTCACATTGAACCTCTTTGGCCCATTTAAGGCCCAAAACCCACTAACTCTAGCCCATTACCTATCCTAGCCCATTTGCCATATAACAATACAATTATCCAACATGGATTACAATAGGGCCCAACATGGCCTAAAAAGTGTGAAATAAAGATGTTGCAGCGGCAGAAGCGTCCACGTCCTCCGCGAGCTAACTGGGTCCCGCCATGTCCTCGTCCACCGGTGTGTGTCTGCACCAATTCTCCCCGAGTGGGAGGAACTCGACCCCATCGAGTAAGGGTCCCGAAGCTTGAGCTCTCCGCATGTGATCAAGGCGTTGTTCATCGTGGGGCATCTTCGCCAACGCACTATGAAGTGTTGGTAGGCTCTGTTCCGGGTGGCGATCACCTGCTCATCCAGTATATAATCTATATGCTTGCGTTGAGGCGGGAAGAGGTGGACTCTCGGGTGATGTGCCACTCACAACAGGAGGAGAAAGCCCAAAAACTCACGAGGGATCACCGCGGGGTTCCGATATGCTACCAGACCTGAAACATGGAACGTCGAACTGACACCATAGTCGTCCGGTAGTTGAATAACGTACGCATTCGAACCCATGTGTTTCATGACTCGGAAAGGGCGGAATCGCGGGCCTAGAGTTGCTTTACGGCTCCCGAGGGGAAACCGTTCAGGTATGACCCTGATCATGACGTACTCTCCCTTTTGAACTCATGGGCATGTAGCGTGCATCAGCTAACTCCTTATACGTGCTTGGCTGGCCTTTCATTGGGATGACTTAATGCAAACTCCATGTATGACAAACAAACTGTATAAGCAAACAGACACACACACATGACATTAGACAAACCTAATGTTAGTCCGACCCATACACATGCAAGGGTGGACCAGGACACCCGAATGTGTGCCATGCATACACTATATGTACTCGATGGTTGATGGAATGGAGGACTCCTAGACATCCTAATATGTACCACTCATGCATTGGCGACCTATGGGATTTGGGTGGGGAAGGGCTAGGAGATCCAAAACTACCTTCGTCATCACCCTTAGACGTAGGTAAGGCATGCCAACTAGACCGAGGGGTAGGGGTGTGACAGTGAACTCCTTGGAAGAAGTGAAGTGAATATGATAGCTCAGGAGGTTCACTAGTGAAGGGTCAAAAGGGTCAAAGAAGGTATGACCCCATGTGATGGACTCCGATGCGACACGGTCTCATGTGTGGACTTTGTGAAGGTGTAGATGGTCACCTTCATCCATGAAAGGAGGTGGGATGGTGGTCTCATATAGAAAGTACGGTTCCTCCCTTGGGATAATAGACCCCAAAGATGGGAGCATAAAGCTATGAGTATAGGGTTGGTCAGACCCTAAGACCAATGTATATGTCAGCTCCCATTGACATTCTAAAGTCCTTAATAGATCCTTTACACATTCGATGAAGCAAAAGGACTTGAAAGTGGTGTGAAAGGAGTTAATGGGGACTATTGGGAGTGTTGGCTCCCGGGGTGGAGAGTAAGGTGGGGTAGGGACCAAGCCTATCACGCCCCGAGAGCGGAAGATACCCGGAGATGCGTGACGAGTTTATATCAATCATGTCAATCAGAGTAGAAGTGTATTCGACACAAAGACAGAGATGCGCAAAAGTAAAGATAACCCAATCCATTTATTTCTTCATAATAAATAGTCTATTACAAACCTAATACTCTATTCAAAAAAAAGAAAAGTACACATTTGACTCAAGAAATGCATAAAGGACTAGATGACACTTGGAAAAGCTCTAGCTCTTTCACTCTTGATTCTCCCCATCCGATTGACTTTCCTCATCGTCGGACTTACCTGAAAAGTAGGGATAACACGGAGTGAGCGAACGCTCAGTAGGAAATTATATCTCAGGAACTAGCAAAGGGGTTTAAGTAGTTACATCTTTCATGAATACGCTATAGCTATGCATGCTCGCATAAAACGACAAGATAGAAAGAGGATATAACAATAAGATAACAGGAAGGACTAGTCATGAACTTTCAAGAACTTATATCAAATGACCTCAAGATATTCAAGCAAGTACTTTATCATGTCAAGATGAAATTTGGCTATCACGTTCAAGTACGCAAGTAATTACCCTTTTTCGGGCCACGCAAGTTATGTAATATCAAGTCAAGTACAAGATTTGTGGAATGTTCAATCAAGCTAGTCATGCACTTCGGTATAATGCCAATACCGTGATCAATCAACTCCCATGGGCACAAGTACTTTCGGGTGCTCCTCCCAGGACCAGATCGGGCCCTATATGCGTAGGCATTAGTCATGTATTTTTAACATCCACATTTTTGTGTATAGCCATCATGGAATTTCAATAAGCAAGCTTGTAGTCACGTAAGACAACTTTGAGAGATTAGAGTCCAAAAATATGACTTTTGACACCAGTAGGCGATAATAACGGTACAATCGCACTTTCGATAAAACTAGGTGGAATTGATTCCCTTAACTCGGGTACCATGATAAGTAAGTAGAGACACTCTTTTATATAGAATTGAGGTCCATATGAATAGCACCTCAATGGCAAGACGTCCTCATTCTTAATATAGAATTGAGGTTCACAAGAACATTAAGTTTGATATAGAATTGGGGTTTACAGGAACATCAAGTTTAATATAGAATTGGGGTCTACAAGAACAGCATAACAACGGCATATTCTTCCCCGTTCATTAAGAAAATTCTCATATCATACCCATGGCATGACATGAGGGCCAGTATCACCATGTTTCTATAGAGGGACATGGCAAAGATTGTGTAATGGGTTTTTAGGGTACAACCAGCTCAGTCGGCCTTGAGGGAATCCAAGGCGACGATGAGTCTTACGGAGGTCTCTATGACTAACTCGCTAGTCCAAAGGAACAGAATGTCCAATGGAGAGCTTGTATGTCAATGAGAATTGAGGGGTAACGATAAAACATCATAGAAAACATGGGACTATACTCACGGAGTGGAGTAATAGTGCCTATATATAAATATATGTAATGAATCCCTCGGATAACAGTAATCAGGAAAAATCAGTAATGCAGAAAGTAGCGACTTTGGTAAAGTCATTTTTCATGTAATTAACGCCTTAATCAGGGGCGTTTATATTAGATTTGACGACGTGTACAGTAGTCGTCCTTTCAATATTTCTAGTTTTGCATAATATTATAAATCTGGAAATTTTAATGAAACGCGCCCTGGACAGGGGCGTTAGTTTACAGAAGGCGCCCTGGTATGGGGCGTCAGTTCAAGAAAAGACGACCTGGACAAGGTCGTTAATTCACAAGTTTACAAGTTTCGAGATATTGAAATTTCAGGAAAACATGTTATAGGGTCAGGACCAGAAAAATAGCAGGATTACAAGAGATTGATCATGCATTAATCTAGAATCATGTTTGAATTGATATATAATTTTTAAACATGGTATTTAGTAATTAAAAGAAATTGACGTCCCTGTGCAGGGCGTCAAATATGAAATTGACGACCTAGTCATGGTCGTTTCTTGTAATTTAGCGCCCTTGATAGGGGCGTTTCTTTCAAAAACTCTTTAGAAACTTAATCAAAACGCATGAAATCTATATGCATGTATTAACGGATGATGTTATAATTATTACTATGCTAGTTTGGGCTACAATCCCTGAGAAAACCTACCTCTATGAAGATTTTGAACGGATGCAAGTTCTGGGAAGAAAAGAACGATACTCTGTTTATAAAACAGAGTATTCTGAAGCTTTTGAATTCAATATCAGCAGCAAGGCAGAGGAGGCACGAACAGACACAGTCGTTTGTTGATGAAGAACCCACGTTCTTCAGTAGATTAAGAGCTCCTCAACCTGTAAGTGGAAGAAGATGAAGAAGATTTATTCTTCATACTATCCTGTCGGAAGAGAAGGAAAACCAAAGGAAGAACCCACCTGTTCTTCACGGACGGCAGTCAGATTCCCTATAAACAAAAGAGGATGAAGAATCAATTCATGTTCTTCACATAATAGTAAACAGAGAAGGAAATAAGGAAGAACTGTTAGTTCTTCACCTACCGTAGCAGAGACGATCGACCAAATAGCTTTCTAGGGTTCGATCCATCAAGGTATTTATAGGATTCTGAAAATGCTAATAAGGTTAGTGTTCTATTGGAAGTAACACTTCCATGATAGAGTTATTACTACATTCGAACTCTTTCTCATAGTTATCAACTTACCCTGGATAAGTTCCCAGTTCGAACGAAACTGGAATGGAATTAACGCCTTATTCTAGGGCGTCGAATTTTAAATTGACGCCTTGGCATGCGTCGTTTCTTGTGGAAACACGTCCAAGAAAAGGGCGTTTCAAATACTTGCCTTTTATGTAATTTTGGTTGTTTTAAGATTTGACGCCTTGAAATGTGGGCGTCCTTTCTCAAAAACACGCCTTAGGTGTGGGCGTTTCTTGTCAAGTAGCGCCTTGCTCCAAGGCGTTAATTTCATCAGGGCTTTGTTCTTCTTGTCTCAACCTTTTTCATTTGTTCACTTAATCTTTTAGTTTATTTCAATTTATCTAAATTTATTTCTTTTAATTTTATACGGGTTGCTACACCCTCCCCCACTTAAAAGAATTTGGTCCCCAAATTCATAACATATATTTACATATGGAGAGTGTAGAGTTAATACCTTCTAAAATAATTCTGAAAATCACTTCCTCATAGATTCCTCGGTCTCCCATGTAGCTTCATGTTCTGAATTCTTATTCCATTGTACTTTTAGCATGGGAATAACCTTATTCCTTAGGGTTCGTACTTCTTGATCTAGTATTCTTATGGGCTTCTGCTCGTATGTGAGATCTTTCTGGATTACTAGATTTCCATGCTCAATAATATGTGATGGATCATGCACATACTTCTTTAACATAGATATGTGGAACACATCATGTACTTCGGACAGTTGAGGTGGCAATGCGATGCGATAAGCAACCTCGCCAACTCTTTCTAGTATCTCAAAAGGTCTGATAAATCTTGGTGTAAGCTTGCCCTTAACACCAAATCTTCGTATTCCACGTCCAGGCGATATCTTGAGAAATACATGATCTCCAACTTGGAATTCAAGATCTCTTCTTCTTGTGTCGGCATAAGCTTTTTGTCTAGACTGAGCAACTTGTAGTCTTTCTCTGATCAATTGTATCTTCTCGGTAGTGTCCCTTACCATGTCTGGACCTAATAGTTGTTTCTCTCCAACTTCGTCCCAGCATAAGGGTGATCGGCAACTCCTTCCGTATAAGGCATCAAAAGGTGCCATTCGTATACTTGCTTGGTAGCTATTATTGTATGCAAATTCGACCAGAGGCAAGTGATCATGCCAGTTCCCACCAAAATCAGTAATGCATGCTCTTAGCATATCCTCGACTACTTGATTGGTTCTCTCAGTCTGACCATCCGTTTGAGGATGAAAAGCTGTGCTAAAGTTAAGTCTCGTCCCCAATGACTGTTGTAGTCCTTTTCAAAAATGAGAAGTAAAACGGGAATCTCTGTCAGACACGATTGAAACAGGAATACCATGTAATCTGACTATTTCCTTGATGTATAGTGCAGCTAAGACATCAACTGACCATCGACTCTTGATTGGCAAGAAATGCGCTGATTTAGTCAATCGGTCAATGATAACCCATATTCCATCATGTCCTCTTTTTGATTTAGATAAACCCATGATGAAATCCATACCAATATCCTCCCACTTCCATTTAGGGATATCTAGAGGATGTAGTTTTTCAGCAGGCTTTTGGTGTTCCGCCTTGACTTGTTGGCATGTGAGACAGCGTGATACGTAGTCCGCTATTTCTCTTTTCATGTTGGGCCACCAAAAATTTCTTTTTACATCTTGGTACATTTTGGTAGATCCTGGATGAATCGTATACCTTGACCTATGAGCTTCGTCTAAGATCTTCTTCTTTACCTCGGGACAATCCGGTATGCAAGTTCTATTTTTGAATATTAATCTTCCTTCACAAGTTATTTGGAAATCCGATTGTCCTTCCAGTTTGCCTTTGATCTCTACTAACATTGGGTCATTATCTTGAAGTGCTTGTATTTCAGTTAATAGGTCTGACTGTATGCTTATATGAGATAATGTGACACATCTAGGGTCTGTGTCCATGCTTATATTGAGTTCAGAGAATTGCTCCAGCAACTTCCATTCTTGAATCATACTATTGGCTAACAGTGCTCTCGGCTTTCGACTAAGGGCATCTGCTACATGATTACCCTTCCCGGGATGATATTGTATATTGAAGTCGAAGTCCTTGAGATATTCCAGCCATCGTCTTTGCCTCATATTTAACTCCTTCTGTGAGAAAAGATATTTGAGACTCTTGTGATCGGAGTATACAGTAAACTGTACTCCATAAAGATAATGTCTCCATATTTTGAGTGCAAATACTACCGCGGCCAATTCTAAGTCATGGACGGGGTAGTTCTCTTCATGCTTCTTTAATTGACGAGAAGAGTAGGCTATAACCTTCCCTTGTTGCATTAGAACACATCCGAGGCCAATGCCAGAAGCATCAGTGTATACCTCGAACTTTTCTCCCTCAATTGGCAATGCTAAGATAGGAGCTGTAGTAAGATGATCCTTGAGAGTTTGGAAGCTTCCTTCACATTCCTCACTCCATTCATAACGGATCTCCTTGCGAGTTAACCTCGTAAGTGGCACGGCGATTTTAGAGAAATCCTTGATGAATCACCTGTAATAGCCGGCAAGACCTAAGAAACTTCGGATCTCGCTAGCATTGGTCGGTCTTTCCCAGTTCCTTACAGCTTCAACCTTTGATGGGTCTATAGACAAGCCATCCTTTGATATAACATGTCCGAGAAAAGTCACTTCTTCAAGCCAGAATTCACACTTGCTAAGTTTTGCATATAATTGGTTTGTCCTCAATATTTGTAATGCAATCCTCAAATGTTCCTCATGCTCTTCCTTGGTCTTGGAATAAATCAATATATCATCAATAAAGACCACCACGAATTGATCCAAATAAGGCCTGAATATACTATTCATTAACTGCATAAAGGCAGCAGGGGCATTCGTTAGTCCGAAAGGCATAACAACAAATTCATAATGGCCATACCTGCTTCTGAATGCGGTTTTATGAATATCCTCGTCCTTGATTCTTAGTTGGTGATATCCTGACCTAAGATCAATTTTGGAAAAGTACATGGATCCTGAAATTGGATCAAACAATTCATCGATTCTCGGTAGTGGATACTTGTTCTTGATAGTGAGATGATTCAACTGTCGATAGTCGATGCATAACCTCATGGATCCGTCTTTCTTCTTTACAAATAATACAGGCGCTCCCCACGGGGAAGTACTTGATCTAATGAATCCTTTCTTAATGAGTTCCATCAATTGCTCTTTTAACTCCTTGAGTTCAGCAGGTGACATCCTATAAGGTGCCTTTGAAATCGGACCAGCACCAGGGACTAAGTCAATGGTGAAGGCCACTTCTCTTTGCGGGGGTAATCCCGGTAAATCTTCCAGAAACACGTCCGGAAATTCCTGCACCACTGGAATGTCTTCTAGCTTAGCTTCCTTAGCTTCTTTAACTGTGACAAAGGCAAGGAAAGATGCACATCCTTTCCTGATGAGCTTGCTAGCTCGGAGAGCTGAAATAAGAGGGGATCTGCTCCGACCCTTGGGGCTAGTAAAGATTAGTTCTGGAAATTTCTTGAATGTAACCTTGCTATTGCGGCAATCAACCGTTGCCTGATACTTGGATAACCAATCTGCTCCTAGTATAACATCATACTCTTTCAGATCTAAACATATGAGATCAATAGGGAGATTTCTACCCTGAACCAATACTTCGCAGTTTTGGTAATGATGTGTAATATCAGTCTCATCACCCAGAGGAGTAGACAAAACTAACTTTATCCATTCCGGTTCTAGGGGTAATGGGTCAGCAAGCTTCTTAGAAATAATAGAATGCGATGCACCAGTATCAATTAAGACATATGCATTCTTGGAACAAACTTTCAATGTACCTTCCACTAAGCCGCCTTCTTCTTCTTGCTCGGTCTCCTTGATTGCATGAAGACGAGCATTCTTGGTTACTGGGCGCTTTCCGTCATCGGCTTGGTTATTTAGTAGTGGGCAATCGGGAATCCGATGCTCACGACTCCCACAACGGAGACATGCTCCAAGTTTCCTCCAGCATTCTTCTGCTCTATGACCCGCTTTATCACAATGTTTGCACACTGTATTTGAAGAGGTAGTGGTGATAGAGAAGGGCTTGGTCTTCTTGAACTTTTGGTCTTGTGAGGATGCTCCTCTATTGCTAGGCCTTTTCTTGAAGTTGGGTTTAAAGGAACCCGAACCTGTAACTTGTTCCTTCTTATCCTTACCACGAATCCTATCAGACAGTTCCGTGGCATCTTCTAATAGTTGAGCTCGGCGTACTATCTCCGAGTAGACTTGAATGTCCATCGGCGCGGTAGACACGCCATTCTTGACGTCTCCTGAGAAAGTCTCATATTACTATACAACACCCCGCAACGGCTTACGCATTTTGAATCGCTCGAGTGCTTCCTTTTCTTGGGTCTTCTTCTGTCTTTTTTGGCATCCGGAATCGTCTCGTCACGGCATTCGGACGACATCAACACCAGTCGGACGCATCAGGAGGTTCCGGAATCAAGAAGGGGGTCTACCGGGCGGCCGCCGACGCCTGATTTGAGGACCCGGGTGGGTCTTAATGGGGGCGTCCAGGCCCCTGGACGCCCCCATCTTTTTAATTTATTTTATTATTTTCTCAGGGCCCAAAAATAAATAAAAATATATATATATTAATGGAGGCATCCAGGCCTCTGGACGCCTCCATAAAAACTAATAATAATAAATATTTATAAAATGCCAGTTGGGATAAAAAACATAATAAATATATATATATATATTAATGGAGGCGTCCAGGCCCCTGGACGCCTCCATAAAAAAAGTATAAAAAAGTCAAAATGCCAGCCTTGGCATAAAAGACAAAATCAAAATAAAAATAACATATTTTTGGAGGCGTCCAGGCCCCTGGACGCCTCCATCAAATCCATCACGGGCGCCGGCTACCGAACGACGGTCTGTTGTGTGTGAAAAAATCCAAGTTTTGAAGACGTCCAGCCACCTGGACGCGCCCATTTCTAAATCACGAGGCGCCGCTCACAAAACCACGCGTTGTGCCAAACCGCGTGCGGCCGTCAGCAGTATTCGGTGGACCTGTTAGAGGCGTCCGGGACCCTGGACGCCCCCACAAAAGTATTCCAAAAAAATATATAAAAATAGAATAAAATATTAATTCGGCCCTGATGGAGGTGTCCAGGGTCCTGGACGCCTCCACCCTCCGAAGCTCTATAAATAGAGGCCCACCCCCTCAGTTCTGGGAGAGCTTAGAAGTGATCTGATAGGCTGCCGGAGCCCAGAGGCTACGGAGTCATTTTCTAACCCGTGGGTTCTTTTGTAGGTGGAGGTTCTGCCGGCTTCTCGGGTGCTCACGCTCGCGAGAGGAAGGTCGTCTTCATCCACCGCGCTTCCACGTCGTCCCCACGCTGCCGGAGCTACGCCGGATTTCACCATCGGCACATCCAATAAGCCAATTCTTTCCTTTTCTTCGTAGTTCTTTTGCATCCATCATCTTGCATCCCCTATCCCCCTTTATAAGGGCGCCTTTTCTTATACACTTCTTGCATCCATCATCTCATTTCCCTCCTACTCGAGTCCGAGAGGGGTTTAAAAGATAACACCAACCAGGTGTGTGTCTTGCCATCATTTCGTTATTTTTTATCACAAGGATTTGAGTACTACACCTCCGTCTTTCTAATCCACTTGTCATTTGTTTGTCGTTGTTTTGCAAGGGTAGCCGAGGAAAGCCCTCTCCGTCGGCCGGCCGGAGGGAGAGGAAGAAACAACCCGCCATCTCCCGCTCTTGAGGTAGGCGCGATCACCTTCTTATTTTGGGGTCTTTCGGCCCCTGGCGATCACATCTTATTTTCGAGGCCGCGGCGAGTCACTTCCCTAATGGCCGTTTAAATTTCCGTTCTTATATTCTCTTTATACTCTGTTATATTCTGCTCATATTCTCGAGGCCGCGGCGAGTCACTTCCCCAATGGCCGTTTAAATTCCCGTTCTTATATGTTATATTCTTATCTATTCGTGTTCTCGAGGCCGCGGCGAGTCACTTCCCCAATGGCCGTTTAAATTCACGTTCTTATACGTTATATTCTTATCTGTTTGTGTTCTCGAGGCCGCGGCGAGTCACTTCCCCAATGGCCGTTTAAATTCCCGCTCTTTGTATTCGCTTTATATTCTGTCATCTTATTATCTGCTCATATTCTCGAGGCCGCGGCGAGTCACTTCCCCAATGGCCGTTTCAATTCTTGTTATTTAATTTCTGCACCATTCCCGTCCCCCCGAGGCCGCGGCGAGTCACTTCCCGCTATGGCCGTTTAACCCCCATATCTTGCTATATCACACTTGTCCCGCTCGCCCCACCGGAGCAATCTCCCGTGGTGGCCCCTTCTCTCTCTTCTTTTATTTCTGTGTTGCAGCAAACAAACACCAAACAAAAGAAAAGTGGAGCCCGCGCGCGCTCCGCGTCTTCTCCGCTCTTCCCCGAACCGCGTGACGTCGCTCACAGATTGGCGATCACGGTGGGACCGCTTACTGCTTCCTTTCGGCTACCCTTGCAAGTTCGGCACCACCCGTGCCTCTCCACCTTCGCGCCCGCGCGCGCCCCCGTTGTGCTCACGGCAGCACCGTCAGTTCTGATTGATTCTTTATTTATTATATGTCTGTTATTTCTGTTGTTTTTCCACTCCATATATCTGTCAGCATTCTATTGCATACATCCATTCCTCTTTTCTATCATTTTTTTCATTTTTTGAGGATCACCCTTTCCCGGTGAAGGAAGGACTCTCCGTTTGGGAATTCCTCTCAACGGACTAGAATCTCTTACACTGGGACCTCCGTAAGTCCCCGACATCGAAGAATCTCCTCTTCGTTCACTGGGCTGGTTGTACCATTGAAGTTCCCCGGAGTTAGTCATTTCATTCGTGGTGAGACGAGAGACCCTAGCTGACACGGCGGTGAAACAAAAACAAACTAGGGTCCCCATTTTGTGTGAACTTCGGATCTCGCTAAAAATACAAAAAAATCATCAAAATCAAAACACAAAAAAAGGGCGTAAAGGCATCCACTTGTTTGATAATCTCTGCTACCTACTTGCTAGTGTATGTTTTTACGTTCTGGGAAAACTGTGAGCATGTCTCACGAGTCTTTTGAGGAGAACCACCCTAGCCGTGGTTTGTCAGCCGACCCGTGAGTCTATGCTATGGACTCGGGTCCTTCTCATGACCCCTCGCATGAGGTGCAGGTTATTGCCGGGGACACGTCCCCGCCACAGGATATCACTTCCTTACTGGGCGTCCTCGCCAACACGGAGCTTACCTCTGAACAGCTCCGGGCCTTCCAGGCCATTCTAAAAGGGAAATCTGTTTCCCCCACGCCCCAGGAGTCAACTCCGGCCATCGCACCTCTCCAAGAGTCCGTGCAGGCCATTCCATCTCCCTCATTGGCGCAAGCCATCCAGTCTCCCTCTCTTCAAGGACAAGCGAGCCAACAACCACCCTCATTCCAGTTCCCATCACAATCTCAAACTCCCGTTGTTCCCCAGACACCGGTTCAGCCGGGGCCAACTGTCGGCGGTCTGACAGCTCCCTCTCATTCTGGGTTCCCCCCTCAAGTCTCCGGGAGACAGTTTCTCCCCCAGTGGCAAGTGCCACCTTCACCTCCAGAGGAGCTCGCCCAATCGCTCCTCAATAGGTTCAACCACATGGACGAGCAGTTTCAAAATCTGAGAAGGATGGTGGACGTGAAAGCCACCCCGGAGGTTGCTTTGCCAATCCTTCCTGTCATTCATCTTCCTCCCTCCGAAATGCCCACGTACCGCAGATACAATGGTACCGGCAACCCCTTCATTCATCTCAAGGATTTCATGTATGAGTCCTCTTACTGGCAAAACGATCAGAGGTCCCTGGCATACCTCTTTCGGAGATCATTGGATGGTCCCGCGCTTGAGTGGTTCTATTCTCTGGAGCCCCGCGAGGCCGAGAATTTTGAAATAGTCCAGAGAAGGTTCTTGCAGAAATATAGGGATAGGGTCGGTCCCTCACTCTCCATTACCGACCTAGTGGCCGAAAAGATGAAACCCGACGAGGATTTTGTCCGATATGCTGATAGATGGAGGTCTCTGGCGGAAAGAATAAGGGATACCCTCTCCGAGCCTGAACAAGTGAAGATGATTGTGTCTAATGTAACCCCACAGTTCAGACATGTCCTGGCCATGAATAAACTTACTACAATGGAGGAACTCTATGAAAAGGCCCGATACATCCAAACCCAGCTAAAAGACTCCCCCATCATGAACATGTTTGAGTCGCCGAAGCCCAAAGTGGTCAGAAAGATAGGCGCTGGTGTCCCGGGCGGAGCCACAGAAGGGGTCGTGACAAATGAGCAAGTCAGTGCGGTCAACAATGCCAACTATGCAGTCAACCCAAGGCCTCCACAAATGCCCCGACTTCCCCTTCAACCGGGTCCTTTCCCTCTTCGTCCTCCACTCCAAAATAATCCACCCCAGGATAATATGCCTCTATTACGCCAACCCCAGCAACAACAACCACAACCTTAGCAACAACAACCACCACTTCAGTACAACCAAGTTCCACCCCCGGGGAACTATGGTCCCCAACAGCAACAAAGGAGGTCGCTCGGTCCCAAGAGAGCCTACTATCCACCATTGCCGGAAACCTTAGCAGACATTTTTAATGCCCTCATGGCATCAAACCAACTCGCCCTACCCAGAGAAAGGCCCGCGTGGCCCCCCAATGTTGATACCTCCAAATACTGCGTCTACCACAGGCAGCCGGGACACACAGTGGATTACTGCTTCCATTTCAAAGATTACATCCATGATATGAATGATGAACATCAAATAGATTGGGACGAGATGAGACGATACGTCGCGGCTCTCAAGGCTAGGAGACCCCCTCATAGGCCACAGCAGCAGTTACAACAGCAGCAGCAACAGCAACCACAACAACAACAGCAGGCTCAGCAGGCCCCACAACAACTGCCCGATATGGGCATAATCCAGAATCCATTACCGGAGCACCAACAGCCCAATCATCAGGTTAACCCCATCTCCTCCTTCCCGGAAGTCGGGAGAGAGCAGGTGTGGCACCAGGAAAGTACCTCCATTCTTTCTACCTCCAACCCTATCGTCATGCAACCCCCTCACCTTGCCCGGGTAGCACCTCTCTCTCATCAACCCGCGTCAATATCACCATCACCATTTCCACTACCATTACGCCCTCTCATCCGCACCCCGACCTCCTATCAACCGACACTCTTCACTACGCCTTCACACCCTCTCATCTTCTCTCACTCCCCCACTTTACCATCCACCTCTACCACATTTACCCCTACGCCTTCTAAACCCCTTATCATCCGTCAACCATACATAACCCCGTCTTTCTCCACCACATCACCACTAATGCCTTCAAAATCACTCATTAACCATCACCCACTTCAAAATCATTGCCCACTTCAAGCCCTACCCACTCCTACTTCGTCTCCACCGCCACCTTCTAGACCCCTTATCCTTCATAATCCGCGCAATATCCCCTCTACCTCCACCATGCCGCCACCTAACAAACCCCTCATCAGAATCCCTGCTCCCGTCATCACCCCTGCTTCATCAACCATTCCTCCACTACTACCCCTCAAACCCCTGTTAAAACCCACTGCTACCCCCATAGAGGTACAAAAGCCGCAGGCAATGGTGCTCCGGAGTGGAAGGATTTTCCACAAGGTTTTCCCCCACAACAGTCAGAATCCCGAGCAATCTCAGCCAGAGAAGGATGATGCAGAACAACCAGAAAGAGCTATCCCTGGAACGCAGTATGATCTATTGAAACACTTGGACAAGACACCTGCTCGGATCTCCATCCTGGAGCTACTTCAAAGATCCACATCCCACCAGGCGGCCTTGATGGAATATCTTCAAAAGGTCATGGTTAATGAAGACCTCCCCGTGGAGAAGATTTCGACTGTCCTGACCCCAACAGACACACAACCGGCCATCATGTTCCACAACTACGAGCTCGCTCCCAAGGAAGCGCGGAAATATGCATTGTGCATTTCAATAAAAATTAATGGGGTATCCATAAACCCGTGTCTTGTGGACACGGGTGCATCCATAAACGTGATCTCCATGAGCACTCTTCAGTTGTGTGGGGTCAACGAGGAACAAATAAGACCTTCCTCGATCACGGTCACGGCTTATGACAATAGCAAGAGGCCGCCGCAGGGGATGATTATTCTGAAGGCAGAACTAGGCCCCATGGTAATTCCCACGGAATTCCATGTCCTCGACATGGACCCCACATTCAAGGCTATATTGGGTCGCCCTTACATCGAAGCCATGGACGCTGTGCCTTCCACCAACCATTAGTGCATGAAGTTTCCTTACAATGGGAGAATTATTAAAGTGGTCAGTACACCTGTCCTTCACACAGTGGATGCTATCAACACCTCTCTGCCTTCTGTTTGGCCGTCTCATCGGCCCATATTGTCACTGCTGGACGTACGTGATCCATCTCATGTTCCACTAGCACCAAAGGAGCCGGTCAGGGCAACCACAACATCGTGTCTCCCTTTTCACTCCAAAGGTTGGGAGATTATGAGGAACATTGGCTATCAACAAGGAAAAGGTCTGGGCGCACAGTTACAGGGTATGCTCAAACCGCCAAAGGAAATTAGGCCGAACCGCAGGTTTGGCCTGGGCTTCAAAGGACCGTTCAAGGCAGATTGGAAGCCCCTCACATGGACTCTATCAAACCACTTCAACAGAGGGCCCGTTGTTCAGATGGGAGATCACCTACGAGAAGTATATGGGGGATCACATGCTGCATATTTGGCTGAAAAATATCCGAGGATCACCAAAAGAGGCAAGATCAAAGATCCGGAATGCGAGTGGGACAAATGGTTCGACATACGGGACATTTCCGTCGCACAGGAAAGGATGTTCTCATCTCCGCAGCTTGAAGGACCACCATTGATCTCCGAAATACCAGAGAATATTACCACTCTTGCCAAAGTTCCAAACTATCCTTGTCCTCGCCAGAAGGACTCTGTCATCGACGGATCTTCATCCGTCCTCAACATTGCCGTCGACGGCTCATTAGCCGCCATCCTCTCCATCCACTCGTCTCAGCCTTTGCTGATATCTTCTTCCTGGGCCAGACAATTGTCTGATGATCTTCCCAGGTCCCCTTCTTTGCTTACATACCTGCGCGGGCTTTTCAACCTGCGCCAGGTCTTCAACCATGATCTGCTCTATGAGCCTCACAATCCTCTAGCCATAACCCCTTTTCTCTCTCCTCCAATCTCTTTTCACTGCTTTGTCATTAAAAATGAAAACGAAAAAAAAACGTCAATTTTTAAACTCCCCAACAACACATCTTCGTTGAGGAAACCTCCTATATCTCCCACGGGTGCGTACCGCCTTGCGGACCACCCGTCCAAGGTCCGATGAGCAACCTTTTCTACCCCTCCTCTGAGGGGTCTTCTCCTGTACATTCTACACCATCCTCTTCGTCTTCCTCTTCTTCTGTAAATATTGTCAGTCAATCTAGGAATGATAGGCCAAGGGTAGTACCTAGGAAGAAATCCAAGGGTAGGCAGATCCCTCGTCGATTCCTTCTGGATTTGGCCGCCAGGTGTCAGGCCCTTCTTGTCATCCCCCAGTTGTTAGATAATCCCATCCAGCTACCCGAAATAGAATGCGAGGGCGACTGTGCATCTGATGAAGGGTATGGAGTCTACGAGATCACGGATGAAGAATGCCCCACTGAAGATGAGGGTGAAGAATATGAGGATGCGGCAGGCGCATACGCTAGTGGAATGAGGAGATTCGACGAGCCGTCAACCGCCGTAGAAGAATCCACCAAAGAAGTCAACTTGGGAACAGAGGAAGACCCTAGGATCATCCTCATAAGTGACAACCTACCACCCTCTGAAGAAGAGGCATTAATTGAGGTTCTCAAGGAATATAAGGACACGTTTGCATGGAGCTACGAGGATATGCCGGGTCTGATTGGTCGAACACCGTTTAACCCTAAAACCTGGGTCCATCTCGGTAAAACAAAGGTTAAGGCGTTTCCACCCTCAGATGGCTTTGAAAATGAAGGAAGAGGTCGATAAGCTCCACAAAGCCAGGTTCATTAGAGTCGTTCTTTATCCTCAATGGGTGGCGAACATTGTCCCGGTCATGAAAAAAGATGGGAAAGTCAGGATTTGCATCGACTTCCGGGACCTTAACCGCGCGTGTCCAAAGGATGATTTTCCCTTACCTCACATTGATGTACTGATTGATAACACGGCAGGCTATGAAACCCTCTCTTTCATGGATGGATTTTCAGGATACAATCAAATTCGTTTGGCAGAAGAGGATCAGGAAAAGACGTCATTCACTACCCCTTGGGGAACATATTGTTACGTGGTCATGCCGTTCGGATTAAAGAATGCTGGAGCTACTTACCAAAGAGCGATGATGGCCATATTTCATGACATGATGCACATATGTCTGGAAGTGTATGTGGATGACTTATTGGTGAAATCAAGGACCAGGATGGAACATCCAGAAGTTTTGGCTAAGGTCTTGCAAAGGTCAAGAGAGTTCCAATTGAAAATGAACCCGAAAAAGTGTGTGTTTGGTGTGTCGTCGGGTAAATTGCTGGGGTTCATTGTGAGTAAAAGAGGGATCGAGATAGATCCCGACAAAGCTAAGGCCATCAGGGATATGCCGCCTCCCAAGAATTTGAGGGAAGTCTAGGTTTAATCGGGAGGTTGCAGTTTATTCGTCGGTTTGTGTCCCAACATTCACAAAGGTGTAGACCTCTCTACGAGTTGACCAAGCCAGGAGTAGAATTCCACTGGAATTCTAAATGTCAGAAAGCTTTTGAAGGGTTGAAGGAATATCTGGCTAGTCCGCCCGTTCTCATCCCACCCAAACCAGAAAAACCTCTGATCCTTTACGTCTCAGTCTTGGATGACTCCGTGGGAGCCGTCCTCGCACAAGCTGATGAAGAAGGCAAGGAACGGGCAACCTATTACTTGTCCAAACTTCTCAATCCCTGTGAGCAGAAGTACACCGGCATGGAGAAAACCTGTGCTGCCCTCGTTTGGGTAGTGCAGAAATTGAAGCACTACTTCTTGGCTCACGAAGTCCACTTGATTGCTCGAATGAATCCTATCAAATTCCTTCTGGAGAAAGCCGTCCTTACGGATAGGCTAGCACGCTGGCAAAGTTTTCTCTCTCAGTTCGACATCACCTACATCCAGCAAAAGGTGATTAAAGGCTATGCCATAGCCGAGCATCTCGCTCATCATCCTCTCCCAAGTTCGATCCCGTCCAATCAGAGTTTCCAGATGAGGAACTAATGTCCATCAACCAATCAGATGAGCCAATGTGGACGCTATATTTTGATGGAGCTCTGAATTCTCAAGGGAGAGGAATCGGCATCGCCCTCCTGTCGCCTGAAGGTCTCACATTCCCGTTGGCATACCAGCTCAAATTTTCAGTCACCAACAATATAGCTGAATATGAAGCCCTTCTAGCTGGCCTAGAACTCGCTCATTCTTTTCGTATCACTGAGTTGCGAGTCGTAGGTGATAGTCAACTCATCCTTCGCCAGGTGCTCACTAAATATCGCACTCGCGATCCCAAACTCAAGCCATACCAAGAACTCACTGCTGTCTTTGCCAAACTGTTCACCAAACTGATCTTTGTTCATGTCCCTCGTCATCAGAATATTCTCGCCGATGCCCTCGCCTCGTTGGCATCATCCATAAGGTTCCCTCTAGGAAGATGGTTTAAGTCCATTTCCATCTATAAACTTCACGCCCCTGCAATCGATGATGCTTCCTACGTAAATATCAAAGACAGGATAGCAAGGAAGATCCTGCAGGAAGATATCCTTGAAAAGAGGGAAATCATGTTGGCAGAGGCCGAAGAAGAACTGGCTGATGAAGAGAAACCATGGTTCTATGAAATTGTCAAATACTGCCAAGATCAGTCGTATCCTGAAGGGGCCACCGCAGAGGACAAGAAAGCCATAAGAAGGGTGGCTCAGAAATACACATTGGTTGGAGGTCTACTCTATAGGAGGAGCCTTACTAGCGTTCTGTTAAGATGTCTTGACGACGATGAGGTTTGGAAATGCTGTAGAAGAAGCACACTCGGGTGTGTGCGGTGGCCACGTGAATAGTCAGATGCTCGCCAAGAAGATCATTCGTCAAGGCTTTTACTGGCCCACTATGGAAGAGGATTGTGCTGTCTATGTCCGTAGGTGTGTCAAGTGTCAACTTCACGCCGATAAAATCCATTCACCATCTTCCTCACTTCATCCAATATCCTCCCCATGGCCTTTCTCCATGTGGGCATTCGACATCATTGGTCCCCTAGGTGATCCCAATTCCCTCACCAAGCAGAAATCTTTCATCCTTACTGCGACGGAATACTTCACCAAATGGGCCGAAGCCGAAGCTTACGCGGAAATCAAGGCATCAACAGTCTGCAAGTTCATCATGAAGAACATCCTCGCCAGATTCGGCGTCCCAAGCACAATCGTCACCGATAATGGGCCACAGTTCATTTCTCAGGACCTACAGGACCTCTGCAAAAGGTACGCAATTGCATTGCATCATTCATCGCCTTATTACCCACAAGGTAACGGCCAAGCGGAGGCCACCAATAAAACATTGCTCAAAATCATCAAAAAACCTGCGAGTCTAGTAAGTTTTCAGACTGGCCAGAAAAGCTTATCGAAGCTCTATGGGCCTATCGCACTTCAATCCGTACCCCCACCGGGCAGACTCCATTTGCCCTTACTTATGGTATGGAAGCGGTAGTCCCGTACGAGACTCTGATCCCTTCTCTCAGGGTACAATTGGACGAGGAATTTCCCCTCGACGATCGTCGTAATTCACTCCTCGCCCAGTTGGAACTCTTGGATGAGAAGCGACTGGCCGCTGCCGAACACGCGCGTGTGTATCAAAATAGACTCGCTCGCTTTTACCAAAAGAAAGTCGTTGAGAGAAAATTCAAAGTAGGTGAGATGGTCGTAAAAAGAATTTTTGTCAAACCTGGAGGGCCGCGTTCTAAGCTCCAACCCAATTGGGAAGGACCATTTGTAATTCAAGCCGTGTACCCTGGCAACGCCTACAAGCTAATCAACGCCGAAGGGACCGAGTTATCCCACCCTTGGAATGGGCTTTATCTTAAGAAATACTACCCTTAGCTTAATGTCAAAACACAAAAAAAAATGATGAAAAGATAGAAAACATCAAAAAAATAAAGAAATATTGAAAACTACTAAAAATATGGAAAATTCAAAATGCCGATGCCTGGCAGTCACCATGTAGTTAAGTCTCTGCATCTAACCTTCATGTTAGGATAGGGCCCATTAAGGCTTGGTAGGCACCGGGTCTTGGTTTGCCAGAACCGTGGAGATCCCTGTCCGGCCACGTCGGCCTATGCTCGCTCGAAGGAAGCCAACATGTGCTCACTTATGTATTCAAAAAAGTCGGTAGCATCACCTACGGTGGGGCCCCACCCAGAAGATCTCCGGAAGCTGTAATCTTTATTCTTTTCTCTTCGACCCAATGAGACAGTCGGCGCCCTTAAAACGCTGAGCATGAGAAACCAAAACTCAAACCCCAAAGGCAAGAGTAGGATCCATTTCCTCGAGCATCGATCAGAGCACGAGAAGAGGGCAGTGTCCCCGCAGGCATACGAAAAGGGAGCCCACAAACGTCAAACGACTATATCTCCCTCACAAAAAGAAATATAAAATCAAAATCAAGAGAAAAGCCTGGTCGTGACCGTGCCTGTTACGATAAACGGAACCCCTCAAAGCAAAAGTCTGAATCCACAAAAGGGGCCGTGGAATGTAAATGCTCGAGATTTGGTCCGAAGTTGTCCGAAAGGAAAGAGTTAATGGGCCCTTATTCGCTCGCCGGGTTAACGGCTTTGCCGGTCCTCTCAGGAGGTTTATCCCCTACACTCTTCCTTCTCCCTCTAAAGATGAAGGTTCGATGGAATTTCTGAAAGGTGAAAACTGCCCAGGGTCTGCGACCTTATTTTAATATACACATTTGGTTGCCCACTTTGAAAAGCAAAAGCTATCGCTGCGAAGGAGTCTCCGTGTTTCTGGCTGGTCAAGACCCCTGTTTACCACCTTGATGTCTTCTTGTTTAACCTCGGGCTTAGGCCAATGCAAGCGCGTCACCTATGGGTGCGACGGCGTCTGATTCCGGGTCAGCGTCGCGCGGTTGGTCGTTAGGGTTCCAGGGTGTTCCATCTTATACCATCTAGAGTTGTGAGGAAACAGACCCGGGTCGGGCAAATCATTTACCTCAAACACCTTTTGGGTGAATCCCTGTGGTCGGAAGCAACTGGGAGCCTAAGCATGGCATGACGGTATTGTCATCAGGGTAAGTCTTAGCCGGCGGGATCATCATTCGAGGGGTCTAGAGGCCCAAATCAACCTAGATGTGCACTTAGGATACCTGGGAGGTTAGTAAGAAACCCCTGTTCTCACGTAGGTTAGGTGCCACCTGGGCGCTTGCCAGGCGTTAGCAACAAAATTTTTTTTGAAATGATAATTGAAATGATAAAAATAAAAAAAATGGAAAAGAGAAAATGTACATATTTGCAAACAAAAAAAATCTTTTTTTAAAAAAAAAAAAAAAAATTCCAAATATAAAAAAGAAAACAAATCAATTTTGCGTGATTGCATTTACGTGCAGCATCTCACTTTTAATACCGCTTGCATTCGTATGCTTGCATGTTGCATTTATCATCATCATATCTTTACCTTGCCTTCGTTAAAATAAAGGCTTGGCCCCTTGACCAGTTATCAAGGACAGTCACAGTGACCATTTGCTTATTGAGCAAGGGGCCAAGTCAGAACAGAAATTCTGATTTGTTTGTTTCAGTGATGTGTGCAGGCAACAGAAGCATAGGTGAAAAATAAACAAACCGAACCTTGTGTTTTATTCCAAAAATAAAAAAATTACATCAAGTTCCGCCCTCTCTCTCTGCATTACTCGTCCCACTACTCTCCGGACAAAACACTCTCAAAGGTGCTACCCAACTACGAAAAGCGGTACTCCTACCGCTCTGTACTCCTCTTCCTATTCCCGCATCCCGGCGTTGATCTACGGAAGCAGTAGAGAAGCTACCAACACGAAAGCCACGCTCTCGTGCTCTTCGGTAGCGCTCCTCACCATCTCTCAGCCACTGTTCAGCAAGGCCAAGGCTGATTCGGAGTTCGAATAGTTGGGCCTCCATGGCCCTTCGTTCCTCCCTTTCAGTCAATCTGTTGGCTCTTTCTCTCTCCGCGTCTCTTTCTCTCTCTGCACGTTCTCTCTCACGGTCTTCCCTCTCCAACTGGAGAGTGATCCTCAGTTCCACGGCATCCCTAGAGGAGTCGTCATCAGGATGACGCCGCAGTTCCCTCTCCAGTTCTGCTATCCTAGCCTCCTTCTGCGCAGCTTGGGCAAGCGCTCCTTCCGTCTCCTTTTCCTGCCAAATGTACCATCTCAGATACGCGATAAGGCATAAACCAAGAGAACCCAACACTGAAACTTTTACCTGTATACAGAGCATCCCTTCTGCCTCTGCGGCACGCTGCGTGGCATGAGCAAGTTGCTCATGAAGCGAGTCAAGTTCTGAGGTGGGAATCCACAAGCTGGAAGAGGCACCACCCACTCCCATCGCTGGGGAAGCCGCGCCAATCTGGGCATGCTACGACCGCGTGAATTAGCAGCCAACATCTGGAATCTGGGGTTTTAATTAGGAACGTACTGTACACCTACCAAGGCGCTCGTAGCTCCGCGGGCATCGCCCGACTGTTGTTCCATCTCTGCCAAGCGAGTTCGTAAATTCGCTATCATGGCATCCCGGACATCCTGCAGCCATACAAGTCAGCATTTCTACCAGAAAACTAAAAAAGGAGAAAGAAGAAAAGAGAAAAAGGGGAAACCTACCTCCACAAGTCCCCGGGGTTGGAGCCGCTCTGCGTACTTTATCCTATATAGACGCAAGTAGTCTTCGCTATCCCGCGCCTGCGATTCTACAATCATGCCACCCCGTTGCCAATCTTCGTACTGTTCGGGGAATCGCACGCGCCAGTCAATACAGGTCGCCGGTCCCCGCGTCTTTCTCCCGACACGAGGTGGCGCAGCCGTATCCACCCATTCCTGAGCCAGTCCTAAAGTCCTCATAACCAATCGTAGCCGAAGTGGCTCGATTTCATTCAGGCAGTGCATCCACAGTTCCCGTCCGAACCGGGCACGACTTGCTAGAACCCACGGCTGGTCAGCATCGACCATGTCTGAGTAGGGTCTCCAGTTTACCATCGCTGCAGGGAACTCCTGTAGCTCCCGCCTTAGCACCATCAGTTGGTAGGTTAGGGGTGCCGCACTCATGATGGGTTCCCACCGCCTGGCTAGCGGCACCATCGCAGGTCGCCAATGCCGAGCTCTCCCCATAGGGAGGTAATAATAGCTCCACAGCTGCTCGGCGCAGGCCATCAGAACTTTGCAAAAACACAAAAAAATACAAAACAAGCAAAATCAAAAATACCTGGATGAATGGTGTGAAACCACTCACAGTCATCTCACGATCCGTTTCTTGGAATAGGCCTGCAAACAAGTGTGCCAGCATGGCGGCTCCCCAGGCATAATACCCTACTCTTTCAAGGTCTGACAGCAGCTCCAGGAAGCAACATTGGATACCGTCCCCTTTCGAGCTCAGTACCAATCTCCCCAAAAGGAAGAGGAGAAATCTCCTCAAATCTATGTTGCATCTTTCCCAGTCGCCGAAATCTGTGCAGTACACGGCGCGGCATCCTATTTCTATCCTTTCCATGAACTCTTCTGAGGATTCATCGTCCCGCCGACGAGTGTCGGTGAGCCCTAATGCATCCATCAGGGACGCCCTAGCTACCGACCTATTTTTCCGACCATCCAGGTCCAGACCCAGTAACTTCTGGGCACCTTCTCTGTAGTCCGCGTAAGTGACTCCGGTCACTGCCTCGCCCTCTACCTTCAGGCTTGTGATCCGGACCACATCCTCCAAGCTGGGCACCATGTGCCCCCAGGGCATCAGGAATGCCCGGCTCACTGGGTCCCATCTCTCACACAAGGCTTGGATCAGAACCAGGTCGGGCTTGATCGGCTCGATCCGAAGAAAGGTACCAAATCCCATCACGTCTAGCCTCGCCTTCTGAAAATCTGGGAGGCCCCTGTACGCTGCTACTACCAACTCCCATAAGATTTGTGATTTCATCACAACCTACACATACAAGGAATGGGGGTGAGGTTTGGTCGGAAGAAAGGAAGAAAGAATGAGAAAAGGGCAAGAAAACTTGGCTTACGAGTTGAGATTGGGCCCTTTCGCTGAAGTGCCCTTCAAGGTCTGAAAGCCTCCTGGAACTACTACCACTGGACCTGCTTCTCTTCGAGGAATGGGAAGATTCGCCCTCCATCCAACTCTCAGAATTTTGAACTCCTCCTCTCCCGTGAGAACTTGTGCTCCTCGAGTTAGTCCTCGATATACCTGGGAAGATAAAAGGGACAAGAATTTATAGAAATGGAAGGAGTGCGGGCCAAGATTGCCTCCATCACCTGTCAATGATAGCCCTCGCAATGAGGCACCGCCCAAGCGGTCCCATGTGTCGCTTCACCGCTCGCACAGGGTGATTGACTGGACGAAGAATAGGACGAATAGCCCCTATGTTGTCTAGGGATACCCTATCATGATTTGGAGGACGTCCGCAAAATTTGACATAACATCCGGGAAAAGGAACTAGGGCCGTCATTATTGACTTCGACGGCAGATTCCCGTGGAAAATGGTCACAACAAGATGCGATTCTCTGCTTGGGGCGGAGTCTCGACAGACCTATCACATGGGAACAGTGCAAAGGAGAAGAAGTGTAGGAAGAAGGAACGCACAAAAGAACAAATAAACAGCGGAAAATCAAATCACTCCATTCATAATTCTACATAAGCTGTCACAAACACTACAATCATAGAGAGGTGGCGGGTCCACTAGCTCGCCAATCCTCACCATCACTCATCTCTCTGGGCACTCTCCTCCTCTCCCCCAAGGTGAGGGTCCCTCAGAAGCCTCCGGGATCCCCGTGCAGTAGCACCTGCCTCGCCTCTGGGCGCCTGCTCCGCAGCAGTGACTCGCTGCTCCTCCCCTGGCGTGGCAAAGAAGCCACTGGCGGCAAAGCGACCGGACTGGCGGAGTCGCTCCCCGAACTCTCGCGCTCTCTCGTAGCGCGTCTCCATCCCGCCTAGCCTCTGCACGACGGTCTGAAGGCCCAGCTGGAGCTCCCTCACTTGGGCCTCCAAGGCCCTCCTCTCGGTCTGATCCCGCTGTCGCTCGGACCTTCTCTCGGTTTTCTCTCTCTCTGCCTCTCTCCTCATCATCTGCAGAAGAACCCTTAGCTCCAGGATGTCTGGAGAAGGCCTCTCCTCACCGCGATGTCGCAGCTCCGTTACAGTCGCCACCCAGGCATCACGCTCCTCTTCCGCCCGGGTCGCGCGGGCCACCGCACCGGCAAGTTGCTCCCGGAGGGAGGCAATCTCGAGAAAAGGGGCCGAAGAACTGGAAGATCCGCCAGCCACTCCCACCGTCGCTATCTGCTGGGCACGCTGGAACAAAATAAATAACGGTCGTCAGTGAAACACCAAAATCTGAAGATAAAAGTGCGGCACTCAAACTTACCAGGAGCGACAGCTCATGTTGAGCAACGGCCAGCTGCCGCTTAACCTCTGACAGTTGGGCGCGCGAGCCGCCAATGCCACGCATGTCCCCAGCTTGGGGAAGCCCCGCATAACTCTCCCTCTGCCGCCGCAGGAAGTCAGCGCTATCCTGCACCAGTACACCCCCTTGCTGTCCAGGGAGACGTACGGGCCAGTCCTCGAGCCTCGCCTTGCCGCGACCCTCCCTCCTGACGCGGCTCGGCTCGTCCGCACTCGCCCACTCATCGGCCAGGCCCAGCGTCCTCGCCATGTCCTGCACCAAGAAAGGGGCCCCACATCAGTCAAAGAACGCGTCCCCTGTCTAGGACGCATCCATCATTTAAGTGCAACACTCGCCGAACCCTTTTCCCCCTCTCGCACGGCTTGTTTAAAAACTCAAAATGGATCAAAGAGGGGGAAAACCAAGCACTCACCAAGCCGTGTTCGCCTCCTTCCGCGCCATCGGGCCCCTCGGGTCCCTCGGGGGCCCGAAGCGGCCCTTCCTCCTCCATGGACGCCGTTCCGTGCTCGGGCGCGTCCCTCCTTGGGCGAGGGGTCCCGCGTCCCTCTCCACCTTCACCATGGTCGGGCCCACCGAACTCCATCGATCAAAAGAAGAGGAAGACGGAAAGGGGGGCGAGCGAGTTTCGGCAGAAGGCGGGCTCGTTTGCGGGTAAGGCACGGGAGAAGAAAGACCACCCGTCGCTTTAAATTTGAAATCAAGGATTAAGACGCGTCCTCGCGCCTGGACGCGCCCAAAAGGGGGAAAAGGAAACAAAATCCCCCCGTGCAAAGCGTAGTTCCCCGCTGTTCAGGGCAAGGTCTCGCGGAGCGTGCCTCAAAGGACAACTCAGTGCAAAGAAGAAAGTGTGGGAGAGAGAAAAGTACACACAACACAAAAAAGCCATTTCCATTTCATATAATAGCCGAAAGTACATCATACAGTGAGAAGGGTGACGTACAAGCAACTCTCTAACTCTCACCGTCACCCTCCTGGTCATCTCCTTCCTCCCTCCTCTGACGGGGATCCCTAGGGGGCCTCTGCGACCTCTGTGAACCCTGAGAAGCCGTGCTCGCCTCTCCAGGTGGCACCATGCCAGCCTCCAAGGTACGGCGACGCTGCTCGGCCGAGGAAACTAGAAAACTGCCCACAGAAAAGGAACCGGACTGACGAAGTCGCGCACCGCGCTCCTTCGCCCTCTGATACCGCTCCTCACTCTCCCGAAGTCTCCCCTCCGCCGTGCCAAGACTCAGCCGGAGCTCCGACACCTGGGCCACCAGAGCTCTCCTCTCGTCCCAATCTCGATATCGCTCTGCCATCCTGTACTCCCTTTCTTTCTCCATGGTCTCCCTATCCCTCTCCCTCTCTCTCTCTAGGGTCTCCCTATCCCACTCCCTCTCTCTCTCCATGGTCTCCCTATCCCTCTCCCTCTCCTCTCTCTCTCTCACCGCCTCCCTCCTCGACAGCTCGAGGGCGATCCGCAGATCCAGCACGTCACGAGGGAGCTCCTCAGCCTCCCGTCGACGCTCCTCCTCCAGCTCCGCAATCCGGGCGTCACGCTCTGCCACCCAGGCATCGCGCTCTGCCACCCAGGCATCGCGCTCCTGCTCAGCACGAACAGCACGGGCCAGGGCCTCCCGAATCTCGGCCACCTGTCAAAGCACGCATGCACCGTAAGAGAACAGTGATAGAAGGAAAGCAGCTAGAAAAGGGTCGGGGCCAAGCAAACACTCACTCGAGCCTCGCGGTCACGCTCGGCCTCCTCAGCCCGAGCCACCGCGTACGCCAGCTGCTCCTGGAGGGCAGAAACCTCCGGAGGAGGGCCCCGCGAACTGGAACCCGCTCCGCCAGCCATCCCGGCTGTCGCTGTCTGGTGGGCCCGCTGAAACACGGGGCAAACGTCAGTCAAAGGCTAAGCATCAAAAATCCAGGTCACAAAAAATGCATCACATAAACTCACCAGGATCTCCAACTCCTGTCGGATGGCCACCAACTGTCGCCTGGCGTCCGCCAACTGGGCCCGCAGGTCGGCGATCATGGTATCACGAGCATCCTGCATTACACATAAGTTAGTATCCCATGCATATACATATAGAAAGGTGGAGCAGTTTCATTTCACTTACCCCTGCCATACCACCCAAGGAGAGGCGGTCCCCGTACGTAGCTCGGTACCGTCTCATGTAGTCTGTGCTGTCCTGTACGTGGGACACCACTGGGACCCCGCCCTGCTGCCAGTCCTGGTACTGTGCTGGGAAGCGCGTGCGCCAGTCCACGATCTTCGCCTTCCCCTTGGTCTTCCGCCCGATGCGGGCCGGCCCATCTACATCGACCCACTCTTGGGCCAGCCCCAACGTCCTCATAACCAGCCTCAGCCGAAGCGGCTCGATCTCGTTCAGGCAATGGACCCACACGTCCCGCCTGAAACGAGGAAGACCCGCTACAACCCAGGGCTGGCCAGCATCGCCCATGCCCAGGTAGGGCCTCCACACCACCTGCATCACCATACATACATCATGTTAGTTACCATTCAGTCACATGCATAAACACAAAAAAATCACACGCATCATACCATGGCCTCGGGATACTCGCTCAGCTCCCGACGAAGCGACGCCAGCTGGTAGCCGTGGGGTGCTGCAACCACGACCGGCCTCCACCGCCGCGCCAGAGGCACGGCCCTCCTGTTCCCATGCCTAGCCCTCCCCATCGGGAAATAGTAATAGCTCCACACCTGCATCCATCATACATCATTAGTACAATAATTGCATATTTAACTGTAGTAATGCATAAATAAAATGTTTACCTGGAGGAAAGGTGCGAAGCCACTGACTGTCGTCTCCTTCTCCGAAGTCTGGGAGAGATCAGCAATCAAATGGGCAAGCAGAGCCGCTCCCCACGCATAGTGTCCCACTCTGTCCAGATCCGCCAAGATCCCGAGGAAACGGCAGTGGATGCCATCCCCCTTCGTCCCCAGCAGAAGGCGGCCCAGGAAGAAGAAAAGAAACCTCCGAAGGTCTAGATCCACCAGTTCCCGCTCACTCGGATCCTGGGTAAAAGCAGCACGAGCGTCCCCCTCTAGTCGAGCCAAGAACTCCGCTCCAGTCTCGCTAACCCGCTGGCGCGGGTCGACGAATCCGAGCGCCTCCATGATCTCCACTCGACCCACTACCCTGCTGTCTCTATCAGTCACACTCGTCTCCAACCACAGCAGGTCCAGGGCGCTCTCTCGGTAGTCGGGGTAGGTGACCCCGCTGACTGCCTCTCCGTCAACTCGTAGCCCGGTGATCCGAGCCACGTCCTCCAGCGTCGGCACCATGTGCCCCCAGGGCATCAGAAACGCCCGGCTCGGTGCGTGCCACCGCTCCCTCAGTGCCTGGATAAGAGGAAGGTCGAGCCGGAAGGGCTCGATCCTAAGGAAAGCTCCAAAGCCCATGGCGTCCACACGCGCCCTCTGGAAATCCGGCAGCCCACGGTATGCTGCCACCACCAGGGACCAGCTAATCCGGCCCTTCATCACGCCCTGCAAACCACAAAACCAACAAAGAACACATCAGCATCATGAACAGTAATAAACAATAACACTGTATATATACTACTTATTCTTTTTATTTTTACTTTTTTTAAAATATTTATATTTTCTTGTGGAGGCGTCCAACGCCCTGGACGCTTCCTTCCAATTTACTTTTTTTCTTTTTTAGAAAAAACCCAAAAACCCAAAACAAAATTTATTAATAATATGTATATTTTTATGGAGGCGTCCAGGGCCTAAGACGCCTCCTTATTTTTTAATTTTATTTTATTATTTACGTAAATTAATAAATAAACAATAAAAGAAAAGGAAAATATTGAGGCGTCCAGGCCCCTGGACGCCTCCTTTCCCCCACTACCCGGCCTTCTCTCAGCCTCTCGCCCGTCCGTTTAGCCTATTAAACCACAGAGTGAAAGTTCCGAAGGGCTTACCGGGTCGTGATCATCCTCTCCTGCGTCGCCAGCATCCGCGGCGGCCTCCGCGGCCAGAAGCGGCACCTCCATCTCCTCCTCCGCAGCAATCTCCTCTGCTACGGCCTCCTCAGCATCGTCTCTCAGTCTCCTCGGACGACGAGCCCGTCGTTTACGCTTGTCTCCACCTCGGCTCGGGCCTCCTAACTCCATTGGGACGAAGAATGGGTTTGTCTGGTTTGACCGGATCGTTTGAATGAACAGTAAGTGAGTAGGGGGGGAGCCCCCCCCTCTATATATAGATTGATCTTTAATTGGGGCGTCCAGGCGCCTGGACGCCCCCACCTTTTTTATTTTTTTTAAAATTCAAAAAAACGTAGGGGCGTCCAGGCGCCTGGACGCCCCCAAAACAAAAAATCAAAAAAATAAAAAAATAAAAAATTAGGGGCGTCCAGGACCCTGGACGCCCCCAAAAAAATTTTGAAAAAAAATTATAAAAAAAACAGGGGCGTCCAGGCCTCTGGACGCCCCCATAATAAAAAATAATAAAAAATATAATAAAAAGAAAAAAGGGGTTAGAGTATGTATATAATCCAAACAAAAGAAAAAAAAGAAAGAAAAAGAAAAACCACAAAAAAAGATAATAATTAAGGGGACGGGGGTCCGAAACATCCAAATGCCAGATTTTATTCCATCAGAAAGCAGAATGAGCTACATCAGGGGTTTAGGCGCCTTAGGCCTTAACTTCCCCAGTTCGGTTACATAAGCCCTCCACGGCTCGCATTCTTCCACCACGTGCGCTAATGCCTTTCCCGCAACACTTGTCTTCCAGGGAGCTTTAATGGCCTTCGCTTCCTTCGCGTCCGCTTCAGTGCCCAACTCCCTCTTCTTCAAAGGAACGATGCCAGTCGGTGGCGGGAACGAATGGCGTGGGATGCCAATCTGGAGGCAGCACCGATGCGCGTTGTAAAGAACAAACTCGGTCGCGCCGATCAGTTGAAGATCAACTTTGGGGGAAGGCCTCATGAGGAGATCAAGCGAAAGTAAACATGCCGGTGCGCAAGTAAAGAAGCCTTGTGTCACGGTGCGGAAGTGAGACCGCCAGTCTTCACGTTTCTTCAGCCACGGAACGCGGTTCACTACAGTACCACCGAAGCCTAACACGTCGGCTATGTGATGAAGAGGGCTTTGTTGGAAGAGTTTCGAAGCAGTTGGCATTCCCTCGCGGTGGTCGAATTTGAAGTGCAAATCAAGCCAGCAATTCAAGACAAGTGCGCAACCAAAAGGAGGCTTACCCATACTCGAGGCGGTAAGGCCGCTGTAAAGATAAGCAAGGACGGCGGGTCCCACCCTCTTTCCACTCCAGATTCCGCGAATGGCACTTAGTTGATCCTCCTCCACTATGTTGTCGGTATGAGGAAACAAGAGAGCACCCGCCAGACAGATAGTGAACCCCTTCATGATTCCCTCCAAATAGTCATCATCTGGTGACCCTCTCAGGGCGTCCATGACCCACTCCGCGAGCTTTTGGAGATCGATCCCCTTTTGAGTACGGACCTTTCGGGCTGCGTCGGGCGGCATAAAGCTTCCAAGGACACTTTCAGAAGTCCCCCGTGTCAGCATCCGCATAGCCTTCACCTTCCCGTCACTCTTGAATTTCTTCAAACCAAGCAGAAGTTCCACCTCCTCGAGGAGGATGGTCACCTCGAAGGTCGGGAAAATAAAAGTGTGGGTCTGGGGATGCCAGATCTCCACTAGCGCGCCCATAGCCGCCCAGTCCATACGAATCTTCTCGTAATGTTTGGCGTGAATAAGGAGCCCCTGCAGATGCCACTTCGAGAGTATGGCCCTCATGCCAATGGAAATATTGGAAGTTAGCTTTGAAAGCCATGGCAGTTTGGAAAACTTCCTCGGGCCTGGGAAGAGTGGATATGGCTGGAAGAGGAAAGAAAGAAGAAATGAAGGAAGTAAGAAGAAGGTTCACATGGAGAATCTGAAAAGAGTCGGCTTACCATATGCGACATGATCATCCCACTCAGATGACCCTCGAGGTCAGAAAGTCGCCTAATCTCGCTGCTAGGCCTGCTCCTCTTCATAACGCGGGAAGACTCTCCTTCCATCCTGAAATCTCTAGATTCTCTTCTCCTTCCTCTCCTGAGCTTCCAAAACCCACCTTGGTGCATTTGAATGAACTAGCCTAAGGAGAGTTCTTATAGGAAGGGTAGGGCGCTACAGGACAGAACATGTCACATCAGTGGTCATTGTCAAGATTTTGTCTGGATCTCCTTTGTACTGTGGTGCGATTCTGCTGTGATTCTGCTACTTTCTGATGTTGCTAACCTTTGCTAGTCTGTGCAGGTTTTACTAACGGACGTCTTTGTCCTATCTCATGTCCCACCTTTCATTGGTTGGTCCCACCTTGTCATGCATCGTAGTATATGATACGTACGCTACTAGAACATGTCAAGGACCTTGCGGCCCGAACGAATCTGGGATTTGAGTTCCCCTTCAACAAAAATGGTGATGATCCCGGAGGAATTTGGGTTGTACGGATAGGCCATTGATTTGTGGTAGCATGGGGACGACGGTTCCGTTCAGTGAGTTGGTACGTGGATAAACGGGCCCAGCCCAGTGTCGGCTCACCGGATCGGTATCCTGACCCGTCCTTCACAAGTTGACAATATTATCCTTGGCTATTTTCTATTTTAGTTTGTTTTAAATTTTTCTTTAAACCCAGCATGCATTCATATAGGACTTTGATTTATTGCGGAAGATCATTCAAGTGATTCGATTGTGAAAGCCGTTGTGTTTCAATTCCCACAAATATGAGATATTCCACTCCGAATGAAATACTGAGTTTCCTTGAGACAACCCTACGCTGCTCTTCCAAAGGAGACCCTTGTTTGGACAGACCCTCAGATATTCCTTTACTTTTTTGACCCACCTTGGCCGCAGCACTTCCACATTGGCTGGTAACCGCTCCCCAAAGGTGAAACCTCCGGTTTATGACCCAGGTACTTCCACACCGAGAAGTTGGTCCCTTTTTGTTTCGTGCCTGAGCGCACATCTCACCCTCCCTTATTTGATCTCCGTCCAAGCAATCGTCAATATTTGAAAGACCTTCTGCAAGGTCGCCTCATTGAAACTCCAGGAAAGATTCCAAACAGTTACGTCACAAGCGTGTCTCATCACACCTTGGCATCAACTTATCAGTCGCTCCCACTTCATTTCACTCCACTTCGATACCATTCCACTACGTGTCGCTCCCTTGCAAAGCAGACGCCAAGGCGGGGCAGCTGTAGACACGCCATTCTTGACGTCTCCTGAGAAAGTCTCATATTACTATACAACGCCCCGCAACGGCTTACGCATTTTGAATCGCTCGAGTGCTTCCTTTTCTTGGGTCTTCTTCTGCCTTTTTTGGCATCCGGAATCGTCTCGTCACGGCATTCGGACGACATCAACACCAGTCGGACGCATCAGGAGGTTCCGGAATCAAGAAGGGGGTCTACCGGGCGGCCGCCGACGCCTGATTTGAGGACCCGGGTGGGTCTTAATGGGGGCGTCCAGGCCACCGGACGCCCCCATCTTTTTAATTTATTTTATTATTTTCTCAGGGCCCAAAAATAAATAAAAATATATATATTTTAATGGAGGCGTCCAGGCGCCTGGACGCCTCCATAAAAACTAATAATAATAAATATTTATAAAATGCCAGTTGGGATAAAAAATATAATATATATATATATATATATTAATGGAGGCGTCCAGGCCCCTGGACGCCTCCATAAAAATAAGTATAAAAAAGTCAAAATGCCAGCCTTGGCATAAAAGACAAAATCAAAATAAAAATAACATATTTTTGGAGGCGTCCAGGCCCCTGGACGCCTCCATCAAATCCATCACGGGCGCCGGCCACCGAACGACGGTCTGTCGTGTGTGAAAAAATCCAAGTTTTGAAGACGTCCAGCCACCTGGACGCGCCCATTTCTGAATCACGAGGCGCCGCTCACAAAACCACGCGTTGTGCCAAACCGCGTGCGGCCGTCAGCAGTATTCGGTGGACCTGTTAGAGGCGTCCGGGACCCTGGACGCCCCCACAAAAGTATTCCAAAAAAATATATAAAAATAGAATAAAATATTAATTCGGCCCTGATGGAGGTGTCCAGGGTCCTGGACGCCTCCACCCTCCGGAGCTCTATAAATAGAGGCCCACCCCCTCAGTTCTGGGAGAGCTTAGAAGTGATCCGATAGGCTGCCGGAGCCCAGAGGCTACGGAGTCATTTTCTAACCCGTGGGTTCTTTTGTAGGTGGAGGTTCTGCCGGCTTCTCGGGTGCTCACGCTCGCGAGAGGAAGGTCGTCTTCATCCACCGCGCTTCCACGTCGTCCCCACGCTGCCGGAGCTACGCCGGATTTCACCATCGGCACATCCAATAAGCCAATTCTTTCCTTTTCTTCGTAGTTCTTTTGCATTCATCATCTTGCATCCCCTATCCCCCTTTATAAGGGCGCCTTTTCTTATACACTTCTTACATCCATCATCTCATTTCCCTCCTACTCGAGTCCGAGAGGGGTTTAAAAGATAACACCAACCAGGTGTGTGTCTTGCCATCATTTCGTTATTTTTTATCGCAAGGATTTGAGTACTACACCTCCGTCTTTCTAATCCACTTGTCATTTGTTTGTCGTTGTTTTGCAAGGGTAGCCGAGGAAAGCCCTCTCCGTCGGCCGGCCGGAGGGAGAGGAAGAAGCAACCCGCCATCTCCCGCTCTTGAGGTAGGCGCGATCACCTTCTTATTTTGGGGTCTTTCGGCCCCTGGCGATCACATCTTATTTTCGAGGCCGCGGCGAGTCACTTCCCCAATGGCCGTTTAAATTTCCGTTCTTATATTCTCTTTATACTCTGTTATATTCTGCTCATATTCTCGAGGTCACGGCGAGTCACTTCCCCAATGGCCGTTTAAATTCCCGTTCTTATATGTTATATTCTTATCTATTCGTGTTCTCGAGGCCGCGGCGAGTCACTTCCCCAATGGCCGTTTAAATTCACGTTCTTATACGTTATATTCTTATCTGTTTGTGTTCTCGAGGCCGCGGCGAGTCACTTCCCCAATGGCCGTTTAAATTTCCGCTCTTTGTATTCGCTTTATATTATGTCATCTTATTATCTGCTCATATTCTCGAGGCCGCGGCGAGTCACTTCTCCAATGGCCGTTTCAATTCTTGTTATTTAATTTCTGCACCATTCCCGTCCCCCCGAGGCCGCGGCGAGTCACTTCCCACTATGGCCGTTTAACCCCCATATCTTGCTATATCACACTTGTCCCGCTCGCCCCACCGGAGCAATCTCCCGTGGTGGCCCCTTCTCTCTCTTCTTTTATTTCTGTGTTGCAGCAAACAAACACCAAACAAAAGAAAAGTGGAGCCCGCACGCGCTCCACGTCTTCTCCGCTCTTCCCCGAACCGCGTGACGTCGCTCACAGGCGCCAGTTGAGTAATAGCTTGGGGCCTGAGCCCATTAAGAAACCTCCTAGCTTTCATTTTCTCGGTGCTAACTAGATGCTTAGCATACCGAGATAATCTAGAGAATTGAGCCTCATACTCGGCCACTGACAAAGATCGTTGCTTTAATGCAGCAAATTCTGCAGCCTTCTTTTCCTGAACTCTGTCCGAGAAATATTTTGCGTTGAAGTGTTCAACGAATTCCTCCCACGTAACCTGATCTTGATTTATAGTAGCCTCTTTTGATTCCCACCAGCATCTAGCATCCCTTTCTAACTGAAAAGTAGCTAATAAGACCTTATCTTGATTCGTGCATTGCATAACACGGAATATTCGTTCTGTTTCCCTAATCCAGTGTTCAGCGTCATCTGGATCAGTAGAACCCGTGAACTTGGGCGGGTTCATGTTCTTGAAAGTCTGGTGGAGACTTCATGCTCGTTGTCCACCTCCTTGTGTTACTTGTTGCAGCACTTGAGTCATGCCTTGCAGTGTACGCTGCATATTGCGCCATTGAGCACGTTCGGCAGTCATTATCCTACAATTATAATAACTAGATTAATACGTGATTTGTATTTTAAAGACTAGCATTCTATGTTAACTTTAACCCTTGGTTCTACCCAATCTCACTGGTTAAAGGGTTAAAACCTATCCTTAGACTTAGGTTTCTTTTCCTAGGAATTGAATATCCTAGGCTCTGATACCACAAAAACTGTCACGCCCCGAGAGCGGAAGATACCCGGAGATGCGTGACGAGTTTATATCAATCATGTCAATCAGAGTAGAAGTGTATTCGACACAAAGATAGAGATGCGTAAAAGTAAAGATAACCCAATCCATTTATTTCTTCATAATAAATAGTCTATTACAAACCCAATACTCTATTCAAAAAAAAGAAAAGTACACATTTGACTCAAGAAATGCATAAAGGACTAGATGACACTTGGAAAAGCTCTAGCTCTTTCACTCTTGATTCTCCCCATCCGATTGACTTTCCTCATCGTCGGACTTACCTGAAAAGTAGGGACAACACGGAGTGAGCGAACGCTCAGTAGGAAATTATATCTCAGGAACTAGCAAAGGGGTTTAAGTAGTTACATCTTTCATGAATGCGCTATAGCTATGTATGCTCGCATAAAACGACAAGATAGAAAGAGGATATAACAATAAGATAACAGGAAGGACTAGTCATGAACTTTCAAGAACTTATATCAAATGACCTCAAGATATTCAAGCAAGTACTTTATCATGTCAAGATGAAATTTGGCTATCACGTTCAAGTACACAAGTAATTACCCTTTTTCGGACCACGCAAGTCATGTAATATCAAGTCAAGTACAAGATTTGTGGAATGTTCAATCAAGCTAGTCATGCACTTCGGTATAATGCCAATACCGTGATCAATCAACTCCCATGGGCACAAGTACTTTCGGGTGCTCCTCCCAGGACCAGATCGGGCCCTATATGCGCAGGCATTAGTCATGTATTTTTAACATCCACATTTTTGTGTATAGCCATCATGGAATTTCAATAAGCAAGCTTGTAGTCACGTAAGACAACTTTGAGAGATTAGAGTCCAAAAATATGACTTTTGACACCAGTAGGCGATAATAACGGTACAATCGCACTTTCGATAAAACTAGGTGGAATTGGTTCCATTAACTCGGGTATCATGATAAGTAAGTAGAGACACTCTTTTATATAGAATTGAGGTCCATATGAATAGCACCTCAATGGCAAGACGTCCTCATTCTTAATATAGAATTGAGGTTCACAAGAACATCAAGTTTGATATAGAATTGGGGTTTACAAGAACATCAAGTTTAATATAGAATTAGGGTCTACAAGAACAGCATAACAACAGCATATTCTTCCCTGTTCATTAAGAAAATTCTCATATCATATCCATGGCATGACATGAGGGCCGGTATCACCATGTTTCTATAGAGGGACATGGCAAAGATTATGTAATGGATTTTTAGGGTACAACCAGCTCAGTCGGGCTTGAGGGAATCCAAGGCGACGAGGAGTCTTACGGAGGTCTCTGTGACTAACTCGCTAGTCCAAAGGAACGGAATGTCCAATGGAGAGCTTGTATGTCAATTAGAATTGAGGGGTAACGATAAAACATCGTAGAAAACATGGGACTATACTCACGGAGTGGAGTAATAGTGCCTATATATAAATATATGTAATGAATCCCTCAGATAACAGTAATCAGGAAAAATCAGTAATGCAGAAAGTAGCGACTTTGGTAAAGTCATTTTTCATGTAATTAACGCCTTAATCAGGGGCGTTTATATTAGATTTGACGACGTGTACAGCAGTCGTCCTTTCAATATTTCTAGTTTTGCAGAATATTATAAATCTGGAAATTTTAATGAAACGCGCCCTGGACAGGGGCGTTAGTTTACAGAAGGCGCCCTGGTATGGGACGTCGGTTCAAGAAAAGACGACCTGGACAAGGTCGTTAATTCACAAGTTTACATGTTTCGAGACAATGAAATTTCAGGAAAACATGTTATAGGGTCAGGACCAGAAAAATAGCAGGATTACAAGAGATTGATCATGCATTAATCTAGAATCATGTTTGAATTGATATATAATTTTTAAACATGGTATTTAGTAATTAAAAGAAATTGACGTCCCTGTGCAGGGCGTTAAATATGAAATTGACGACCTAGTCATGGTCGTTTCTTGTAATTTAGCGCCCTTGATAGGGGCGTTTCTTTCAAAAACTCTTTAGAAACTTAATCAAAACGCATGAAATCTATATGCATGTATTAACGGATGATGTTATAATTATTACTATGCTAGTTTGGGCTACAATCCCTGAGAAAACCTACCTCTATGAAGATTTTGAACGGATGCAAGTTCTGGGAAGAAAAGAACGATACTCTGTTTTATAAACAGAGTATTCTGAAGCTTTTGAATTCAATATCAGCAGCAAGGCAGAGGAGGCACGAACAGACACAGTCGTTTGTTGATGAAGAACCCACGTTCTTCAGTAGATTAAGAGCTCCTCAACCTGTAAGTGGAAGAAGATGAAGAAGATTTATTCTTCATACTATCCTATCGGAAGAGAAGGAAAACCAAAGGAAGAACCCACCTGTTCTTCACGGACGGCAGTCAGATTCCCTATAAACAAAAGAGGATGAAGAATCAATTCATGTTCTTCACATAATAGTAAACAGAGAAGGAAATAAGGAAGAACTGTTAGTTCTTCACCTACCGTAGCAGAGACGATCGACCAAATAGCTTTCTAGGGTTCGATCCATCAAGGTATTTATAGGATTCTGGAAATCCTAATAAGGTTAGTGTTCGATTGGAAGTAACACTTCCATGATAGAGTTATTACTACATTCGAACTCTTTCTCATAGTTATCAACTTACCCTGGATAAGTTCCCGGTTCGAACGAAACTGGAATGGAATTAACGCCTTATTCTAGGGCGTCGAATTTTAAATTGACGCCTTGGCATGCGTCGTTTCTTGTGGAAACGCGTCCAAGAAAAGGGCGTTTCAAATACTTGCCTTTTATGTAATTTTGGTTGTTTTAAGATTTGACGCCTTGAAATGTGGGCGTCCTTTCTAAAAAACATGCCTTAGGTGAGGGCGTTTCTTGTCAAGTAGCGCCTTGCTCCAAGGCGTTAATTTCATCAGGGCTTTGTTCTTCTTGTCTCAACCTTTTTCATTTGTTCACTTAATCTTTAAGTTTATTTCAATTTATCTAAATTTATTTCTTTTAATTTTATACGGGTTGCTACAAAGCCAGTCCTAAGCTAGCTAAGAAGCGGCTCAGCTATGAGTAGCTTTCCCGTTAGAAACACGAGTAGCTCGGGCTGAGGTGGCTCCAAGTAAGATAGTTCCGAATAAAGATCGTAAGTAGATGACAATGGAGCTCTCATAGGTGAGGAAGGAGGGGCCTCTATGATGGAGAGAGGGCTTGGGGACGCCGTAGATGGGGCCGGGTTGGGGCTACGGGCTATGGCCTCCCTAGGCTCGGGTATAGCTACCTCCGGTCGCGGAGGTGGGCAAGGGGAGACTAACGACTCAAAATAAGCGCACCTCCTATCCACCCGATCCAAAGTCATTTGCACAAGTTCGGCAACGGTTCGGGTTGGAGTAGGGGTATCGGAGTGGACTCGCCCGTAATCATCCGGCCTAGGCTTGGGTCTAGGCTCATCTACGTGTGGGGCTCTTTGCCTCTGACTAGGACCCACTTGGTTGGAGGTGATTGGGTGGGGTCGGTTGAAGGTGACCGATTTGGGAACGTAGACATTTCTAAGCTCTCTCTTCATGTCCCACCATGACTCGATGGGCCATTACCTCCTAACCTCTCTCAAATGTTCAATGTGGTCCCATTTTTCGATGGCCTCGTGTAGAAGTATCTCCTTGGCAAAATAGAATTGCCTGGCCTCGGACATAGTATAACATGAAAAGTATTTGTCCACATCGGCTTCCCATTGGAGGTAGTCGCTCAGGACCTTGGATCCATAGAAGTCCGAGGCTTCGGGCCTATGGATGTGGTGGGGTTGGATTCTCCATCCTCGGGTGTGTCGCGACCATTCATATGATGTGGGCCCTTGGGGATCCATGGGACATGGGGAAGCTAATGGGTGGACATGCCGACACGTGGAGACAAACACTAGACAATGCAAGGTTGGAATGAGACTCGACTACACCTAGACACAACCAAGATTCGGTACGTGGCGGAGGTTCGACCCGAGGGTCTCCTCGACGCGAGTGTGCGGACCTCCCGATAGGCGTAGCTTGACGTTCGGACAACACCTTTTAATATACCAAATATTGGAATGCAAATGCGACCCCAAAAGACACCTTTTGTTTTGTTCTAAAACATGATGCTCCTAAACTCGACTTAGACCTGTTGAGCATATCCGAGTTATTTTGATGATAACATAACCCAGGACATTTATCTCCTACGTGCCTTGTATTTGAACAAAGTTTTATGCTCTAAAACATCGAATTTCATTCCTTTTCAACTTAGTGTTCTTGAATCCTTCCATGTGTTAAAACGAGCCTAAAAGAACTTGTAATCAACCATAACACAAGCCCATTTCAATCATCGAACTTATGGACAGTTTTTTAGCAGGCTAACACTCGACTTTTGTAGATTTGAAGATTGGCGGTCGACCTCTGGACCAGTGGAGGTCGACCTGAAATCACAGAACCAAAAAGGAGAAGACCTGTAAAACTGGCGGTTGACCGCTAGACCCTAGCGGTCGACCTATTTTTCCAGCAGCCAGATGGCTACAGGAATGCTCAGAGCGGTCGACCGTTGGCTTCTGCAGGTCGACCGCCAGCCCCGATCAGCCCATAAAAGTTGACTTTTTGCCATCTCGAGAGAAGGATCATCTCTTGGTATTATTTAATCCCAAAGCCACCAAACCCTCCAGGTTTTGTGGATCTGGTTCATGGGCTGTCTACTGACCACCCTAGGTCTATAAAACATCTCCTTGAGGGATCAAAGAACCTTAATCACTTGTGGAGATCAAGGAGGCTATTGAAGGGGAAAGAAGGCTATTGTAGCTACGTGAACAGTGCTTCGTCCAAGGGATTCTACATCCAAGATTCAAGCTCTCAAGCAAATCTGCAATCCATTCAAGTGAAGATCAAGCCAAGGGATCAAGCTGCATCCAAAGCATTCGTCATCCACCAAGGGGGAGCAAATCAAGATTCTTTTCTTGTGTTCTACTTTCATACTTTCTCTTCAGCTTCATTTGTGGTTCTTGTAATCTTCAAATACTTCAGTGTGTGGATCCTCCTAGATCCATGTGTATTTGTGTGTGAGTTTAATCCGCTGTAGTTTTGTGTGTGTTAAGGTGTTCTTACACCTTCGCGGGAGCTCTCTTTCCCAATGTATGTGTGTGTGTGTCTGATCTTGTAACACTTTACAAGATAGTGTGTGGATCCTCACTGTCGGTGAGGGGTGGACGTAGGTTGTCGTTGTGGCATCCGAACCACCTTAAAATCGCTGTCTCCTTGTGGCTTGTTCCTTATCTCCCTTTCCTCTTCTGTGTATGCTTGTGGATCTAGATTATTTGAATCCTTTAGATCTAGATTAACTGATCACCTTCATAGATCCTTTGGTATATCAAAAGCTGGATTCGGACTGACAAGATTACTCTTGCCGGAAAGATACCAGTTTGCGTTGAGTGGATCAACTCCGCCTAGTACCAAAGGTTATTGCAGTGATTGGATCTGATAGATCTATCCTTCTTGGACTAGTTTCATAGAGTTATCACATTTTATTAAAATTGAGTATAGCCTTACTAAAATTTTGTTATCACCCAATTCACCCCCCCTCTTGGGTGCCATTGATTGCGGGACTTCAATTGGTATCAGAGCCAAGGCTCTATTCCATCAGATCTAACGATCTAGAGCAAGATCCGATCAATGGCAAACAAGGGAATGATGCCTGAGGGACACTCTATCAATCGTCCTCCCTACTTTGATGGCTCAAATTACTCCTATTGGAAAAATAGAATGCATGTTTTCTTAAGAGCCCAGGAGTATGAAATCTGGAGAGTTGTGGACAAGGGTCCATACAAACTCGGGAATGATGAAGAAAAATGGACACCTGAGGAAATTGAAAAATGCACTGTAAATTTTAATGCCATGAATATTATGCAATGTGCCATTCATCCTAATGAATTCTCTCGTGTTTCTATGTGCAGCTCAGCCAAAGAAATGTGGGACAAGCTGCGTCTCATATATGAAGGAACCTCGGAAGTCAAAGAAACTAAGACCAACCTGCTCGTCAGCGATTACGAGCTGTTCAAAATGAAGCCCGAAGAAACCATCTCAGAAATGTTCGCGAGGTTAACTGAGATCACCAATGGTCTCAAGAGCCTTGGGAAGGAGTACACAAACTCCGATCTAGTGAGGAAGGTTCTGAGGTCACTTTCGTCCGCGTGGCACACAAAAGCCACAGTGATCGAGGATTCCAAAAATCTGTCCACATTGTCCTTGGATGAGCTCATAGAGTCCCTAATGACCGATGAGATAAACATGAAGAGAACGACTGAGGAAGACACAAAGAAGAAGAAAATTGTGGGACTGAAAGCTCATCAGTCTGATGATAACTCTCAAGAAGACGAATCTAGTGAAGGAAGCAATGAAGAAGAAGACTTGGCAATGATCACTCGTCAAGTAAAAAGATTTCTGAGGAAGAAAAGAAATTACCAAGGCAACTTCAAAAAAGGGCAAAGGAAGCCCACTCAAACCAAGGGTGAGTCGAGTAAGCCGAGTAACATCATATGCTACGAATGCAAAAAGCCCGGACACATGAGGGGAGAGTGCCCAGACCTGAAGAAGAAATTCAAAAAGGATAATTTCAGAAAGCCCAAAGCCATGGTTGCTACGTGGAGCGATGAAGAGGACGAACCGTCCGAGGAGGAGATACAAGAGCTCGTGGAGAGCCTGTGTCTCATGGCCCATGAGGATGACTCAACCGAGGTAAATTCGGACCCTGATTTTATTTCAAATGAACAATGGGAATCTGAATATGAAAAATTGTATGCTAAATACAAGAAAATCAGATCTGAAAATAAAACTCTTAAAAAGAAAATTGATGAACTGTGACATGAAGATATCTTTGTCAAGTTTGAAAAATTGGAACATGAATGGTTTGAAGTAACTGAGAAAAGAGAAAGCTTGCTGCAAACTATTTCAGATATTAAAAGAACCAAAGAAGAGATTTCATGCAAAATGGCTGAAGTTGAAAAATTGTGTGAAAATCTGAAAAAGGAAGAAGAAATTCTGAAATCCACAAATTCAGAACTCGAAAGGAGAAATGGGACTCTGGGTGAAGAAGTTGTTGAACTTCGGTCCACCTTGACTAGGTTTGTTAAAGGGAAACAAAACCTGGATAACTTATTGGGGGTTAAAGTCAACTTCCAAAAGGAAGGCTTGGGGTACACACCTCAAAACAAAAAATCTTTTGAGCATAAGATCGCCACATCCTTTGTTCATGAAAAGGACTATAATCATGCTTCATGTTCTAATTCTAAACCCCAACATGTTCAGCCCAAACCACACAAATATCAAAGAACTTTTTTTTTTAAACTCAAGCAATACCTGAAGGTGGTGGTAGGAGAGCGCTCACCCCCCCAGAGAGGGAATGAGTTAGTCGCTCCACCACCGACCACAAACAGGCAATTTTATTCATAATAAGAAGAGGGGAACAGTAGAAGAAATGGAGTACACAAGCTTAGGGCCTAATAGTGGGACACCCTATCTTATCAAGACGATAGGGGCCCTTTACAGAAGACGGAAGGTCAGCCCAAGCATCACACAAAAAGGGGGAGACAGAAAGATAACAACCAATACTAGCAAGAGAATCAGCAACCTGGTTTGCCTCTCTAAAGATGTGGGCAAAAGAGGCCTGGAGCGCCTGAGAAAGGGCAACAATCTCATGAAGCAGATAAGTCAATCTCCAAGGGCGGGACCATTCTCCCTTTACAATCTTCACAAGGACAAGGGAGTCCGATTCAACAGAAACGGTGTATATGCCTTTGGACCGGCAAAAGAATAATCCATCACGAATGGCCAGGGCCTCAGCTTCAATGCTAGATGACACCCCGTGGTAAGCTGCAGCAAATGCAAAAAGAATTTCACCATCCGAGCTGCGCACAATGCCCCCACCACCAGCACATCCGGTACTAGATTTGAAGGCGCCATCCACGTTGAGTTTCAGCCGGGCCAGCCAACGAACCAACTTAGGTGGAGCCGAATAAGCAGGGGGAAGAGCCATTCCCCAAGATAAAAGCACCTGTCGCAGCGAGGTCGAAATGTCCCGCCCTGTAGGTTTTAGAGAATGAACAATTGGGCGCACATCAAGCATAACCCGGCGAAGGATGTGTTGAGAGTGCATGGGCTGATCATCAAAGCGAGCAAGATTCCTACAATACCACAGCTCCCATATCACCGCCAAAAATAAACATTTGGAAATGCAACCAGCCAATGAGGAGAGACGACAGTCTCGAAGGTAGTCAAGAACACCATTGGTAGCAGTGATGACCGACAGATTGTCAAACTGAAGAACCGCAGACAATGTAGTCTAGACTTCATTCGTAATATGGCCATGGAAAAAAAGGTGCAGGTCTGATTCAGTGGACGGCCTCAGGAAACAAGCACACATAGAACAAAGAGGAATACCACACGCCTTGATGGCAGCATCAGTGGGGAGACAACCGCGAGCCAACCGCCAAGACAAAACCGACCATTTCAGAGGATAGAAGGGGGACCAGAGCGCAGCCCAGCTGGGAGAAGAAGGACCATGAAGCAATGTGCGGACAGATCTGGAGGTGAAGATGCCATCAGATGTAGGACACCAAAGCCATTGGTCCCTGCATCCAAATGAAGAGAGAACATAATCAAGGCAGCCAGCCGGGCAATAAGACCGGGCAACATTAATATGATAGCGTAGCGGGTCCGAAAACACCTGGAAGATAGAGCATCTCCTATCAGCCAAGGAAGACCAAACATGTGGTGGAAGAAAGCTATGAAGTGGAGATGCACCAGCCCATCTATCCATCCAAAAGCTCACATGGGGCGAGGAGGCCGAGACTATCACCCGATGATTTTCATAGACCAAAAGGGCAGCACGCTGCCATAACCGCCGATCAGCTGAAACCATGAAGGGGAAACCAGCCTCAGAGAAGTGCATATTGAACAAATGTTTGCCCCTGAAAAACCTGGCCCAAAGGGAGTGGGTAGTGACTGCAGTTCACATAAACTTAGTCCTTAAAGCAACCTGCAGAGATTGAAGGCTAAGCACACCCAAACCACTATTGTCAACAGGGAGAGAAATATTCTCCCAGGAGATCCAATGCTTCTTCGGTGACCCCTCATAAGAGCCCCAAAAGAAGTTGGCAAGAAGCCTGTGGAAAGACCGCAGCACAGTAGCAGGTATAGAGATGGCAGACAGAGTGTAAATCGGAAGAGCCGAGAGGACATGTCGTATGAGAACAAGCCTACCACCTGCTGAAAGGAACCTAGCCTTCCACGCCTGCAGCTTAACAACTGTCCTGGACAAAAGGTGGCTGAAATAAGAGGGTCGAGGTCGACCCGAGAATAAGGGAATCCCAAGGTAAGTAATGGGTAGCCTGCTCCTAATGAAACCAGTTGCATCTTTAATAGAACGACACGCGGTCTCTGGCATATCCTTGGGGACAATAAAAGAGCTCTTGTTTGCATTGATAAGCTGCCCTGAAGCAATTTCATATTTCCTCAAGAATCTCATAAGATTTCTAATATGTCGGATGGAACCATTAGAGAATATAAGAGTATCATCAGCAAATAGGAGGTGAGAGACCAAAGGGCATCTCCGTAGAGAGTTATACCATCCCCCACGGCAGCGAGACAAGAAGGATGACAAACCCCTACTAAGAGCCTCTTCTGCAAGAATAAACAAAGCTGGAGCAATTGGGTCCCCCTGTCGAAGACCGATATCAAAGAACTTTCTCACATGCCAATTGCTTTCATTGTGGTGGATTTGGTCATGTGATTTCTAACTGCTGGTTTAGACAAAGCACACCTAAATATCATGTTCCATGGATTAAGAGAACACCCGCAAGAAGTTGGACTAACTCCTATGGACCCAAACTTGTTTGGGTACCAAAAACAATTGCATGAGAATCTTTCTTCTTACAGATATGTCTTGAAGCCAGGGGGAGCAAATGGTACTTGGACCGCGGCTGCTCAAGGCATATGACAGGGGACAAGAAAGTGTTCTCTACACTGCAAGATAAGGATGGAGGGCCAGTTATCTTTGGAGGCCAAGACAAAGGTAAAATCATTGGGATTGACAACATTGGTAAGAATTCTGAAATTCTTATTGAAGATGTACTTTTGGTAAAAGGTCTGAATCATAATTTGATAAGTATAAGCCAATTGTGCGATAAGGGTTTTAAAGTTGTTTTTGATGAAACCCACTACATTGTCTTGAACAAGAACACTAATGAGATCAAATTTCTTGGAAAAAGAAATAACAATGTCTATACTGTTGATATTGACAATGTTTCTTGTGATGATCTTTGCTTGGTTGCGAACAATCATGACAATGTTTGGTTATGGCACCGAAGATTAGGTCATGCTAGTTTTGGAGTTATCTCCAAGTTGTCTAGACATGATTTGGTGAATGGACTGCCAAAATTAAAATTTGAAAGTGATAGAATCTGTGAAGCTTACACAAAAGGCAAGCAAACACGAATTTCCTTCAAAAATAAAAACATTGTTTCATCCGCTAGGCCATTGGAACTCCTGCATCTTAATCTTTTTGGACCAACTAGAACCTCTAGCCTAGGAGGAAAATCCTATGGCTTTGTGATTGTTGATGACTTTTCCAGATTCACATGGGTGTTATTTTTAGCCAATAAAAGTGATGTCCTGACGGAGTTTCAAGTGTTTTGCAGAAAAATCCAAAATGAAAGAGGTTACCTCATCACCACCATCCAGAGTGATCATGGTAGTGAATTTAAAAATCATGAATTCAACATTTTATGTGAAGAGCAGGGGTACACACATAATTTTTCGTCACCAAGGACGCCCCGGCAAAATGGAGTAGTGGAAAGGAAGAACAGAACGTTGATAGACATGGCCCGGACCATTGATGGGAATCGACGCCGAGCCTGTACCTTTTTTATTATATTTATGTCCTTTTAATTTGTGTTTATATCCTTGGGAAAGTATGTACGCAAATGTAAGGCTTTATAAGTCAAGGAGTCATTCCCATGGATTGTGTGGGTTTTTATGCAATTATACAGTAGGACCAGCAAGGGGGCCCTCAGCCCTTTCCCATTGGTCCATGTCACCTATGTGGGCCTGGTCAACCATCCTAGGTGGCCATCTAGAAGGGTTGAATGTCAAATGCCACATGGGTAGACAAAGGGAGTAAAAAGTCTAAGGTAGGCTACCTACCATGTCAAGCTTGTCTCCTACTTGGGTTATTTTATTTTTTTTGTGTGTGTTGGTCACATTTAATCTAGGCCATTCATTCCCCATCCCTAGATCCAATGGTGGAGATTGGATTAGATTGGAGGCATATAAATACTTGTATTTTCCATTTGAATATTAATGAAAATGAAAAAATCAGAATTTTTGTGTGTAAGCAAGGAGCTTGGTGCGCCCCTCTCTCCTCCCCTGCTATTCTTCCCTCCCCAACCCCAGATCTAGAGTGTTTCTACCTCCTATCCCATCCTCTCAACCTCCGGTGATCATCTGTGCCGCCGCCGCCGCCGTTCGTGCCGCCATCGAGCCGCCTCTGCAGTTCTGTCTTCGTCCGACCATAGCAGCTTCCACGAATTGTCTGTCTCAGTCACGAGCTTGGCTTGATCTGAATTTGTTATGGTTTTTTTAGCCCTTGCATCCCAAGATCCACCTAAATTTTCACGCCAAAATTCCATCGTTTAGTATTTTTACATTTTCGTCCAACCTGTCATCCCAAATCTGCCAGGTTTCTGTCTATAGTGACAGAACCTCTGAGTTCTCCCCCTCCGACCAACTTTTTGATTTGTCCAAACCCTCCCAATTTTACTGGGAGTTCTGTCCATCACCCCCTACCTCCACAAATGTTCTTAATTTTTTATCGGCCATCTATCTATTTTTAGAAATTCGTGTTCTTCTCTGATACAGTGTTTTTAGTCAGATCCCAGATCCGACCACCCTCCACTTCCAAAATCATAACAAATCACCACCACCTCCAAATCCAGATCCAAAAATAGTGCTGCTTTCCTTGTTCGATTTCCTACAACCTTTCTGAAGAACACATCTTCAAATTCGTACATATACTTCACGGTCAAAGGTAATCAACAGGAAAGTTCTCTGCAGATCTTAGTCTTCGGTTACTGTACAACAGCAGCATATCAAATTCGCCAACACAAAGTAAAAATCTGGTGAATTTTTCTGAAGTCCACTAAATTGTAGTACTTCGAAGCAGCTTTCCAACGGCTCTGATCTCGTCGCATTCCGACACCGGTGCTGATCGCAGCGTCTGTTCTCGCCGGAGCGCGCGCTGAAATACAGAACCGGCAGATTTCCGATCTGTTTTTCCGACCGGTGCCGAACGGAGCCGCCCGGCCTCCGGCCAGCGAACCAGCGTGCCGCCAGCCCGGGGAGCGCTTCTCCAAGTGACTCCACTACAGCGGTATCACCGGGTCCCACATGGCCCCTCCGGACAGTACGTGGGCCCCACGGTCGTGAACACACGTGTAGCCGAATCAACACACGAAGCTGCCCGTCAACCCGAATTCGGTCCTTCCGGGCCCAGTTGTGTAGCCCTTTACCTCCCTGCGTGGAGTGGGCAGTAATTCATTTGCTGTAATATGGTGTATTAATTATCCCGGGAGTACGAGTTTCGTCCGGGTCCGTCGTCCCCACGCCGAGCGCGTGGAGGTATCGCATTCGCTCCCTTACTTGGCATTTTGCTTACTTCATATATATTTATTTATGCCGCTGCTAGAGAACATGTGTAGGGATATCTAGCTCTCTTTATCTATTCATTACCGCTGCTACGAGAGAGTGCGAGACCGTCCCGTGACCCGATCCGGGCACACGAGAGAGCCGATCACCCTAGCTCACTGTCGGTTTCTCAACCGCGCACGTCCGACGCTTCCCTCGTTAAGGGGCAGTCACGAGCTTGTCGTGTCCGTGTCTCGTCCCGCATCAATTTGGTATCAGAGCGAGTTGAGTCTAGGGTGTCCAAATCAAAAAAAAAGTGTCATTTACGTCTAGTCATTAGTCATTGTCTAAGTCGCGTTTAGGGTCATCATTGTTTTAAAACAAAAAAAAAGTGTCTTTTGGGTCGCATTTGCATACCATTAGTCGGTATATAAAAAGGTGTTGTCCGAACGTTAGGCTACGCCTATCGGGAAGGCCGCACACTTGCGCGAGTGATCTTCGGATCGATTAACTCCGCCACGTACCGAGTCTTGGTTTACGTCTAGGGTCCTTAGTGTGCATGCATTCCAAACTTGCATAGTCGGTCTAGTGTCTTGTCACCGTGTGTATGCATGTCCATATCCGCTACCCATGGCCGTTCCCCAAGACCACACATCCGAGTGGTCAACCTTTGTGGCCAAAGTCAATGTCCTCATGGATCGAGCCCTTGGTTTTACCCCTCTCACTATGAAAGTCGCTCTACCCAACGGGTCCACAACGGAACTCCATTTCACCGATAGGGAGTCGGGTAATTGGGTTTCTCTTGACATCGTGGAGTTTCTCTCCAAGACAGGCGAGATTGTCCACGATGGTGATTTTGCTTTTGTTGAGTTCTATAAGAGGATCAGATCTGTTCTCTACACCGATGGTGCATGGTGCAGGATCGGCACACTTGCTGGTTCATGCATCATTTTAGGGCAAAAGTGGTTAGGAGAGAGAAGGGCCAATCTTGACGGGGACAAGAGGACTTGCACCTTATGCCCACCTTACCTACCCGGTAAGATCACCCTTAGGGACCCCGTATGTCCAGCCACCCAGCCCCAGCGGCCCACTCCACCTTCGGATTCGCGCTTCGAGCCACCTCATCCCGAGCCACCCGTATTTCTAACGGGTACATTATACATAGCCGAGCCGCTTCTTAGTTGGCTCAAGGATGGCTTGGTCCCACTCCCTTACCCGTCTATGGACCCTACCCTACCTTTAGTGCCCGCCAACTCCTACCATACTACGTTCCGATCTCGTCACCATGTTGACACATTGGGTGACCTTATCCTTGGTTTAGGTTGGCAATGGTAGTTGACACATATGTTGGCCCGAGGTTTCGACCAACCGACGAGTCGTAGCTTCACCCATCCGGCCTTCGGGTCCATTACCTCCGAGTGCACCGTGGGTTGTGTCACCACGGAGGTTCTTCTACTTCTCCCGCTACCGGATGAGCCCGACTTCATGACTTTGCTTCCGAGGGAGGAGTCATATTTCCTATACACGGTCCCATTTACCATGACGGAGGAAGGTGACCACCCGCACCTTCAAGAATTTCACAATTGGGACCATGCCATGTTGGTACCCACCATAAGGGGTCATACCTTCTTTGATCCCTTTGACCCCTTCCCTAGTGGATCCCTAGACCCTTCATATTCCCTTCACTTCTTCGGGGAAGTCCACCTTCATACCCCTTTCCTACGGGTCGGGTCCTCCATAACCACCAAGCTCGTCCACGATACACCTACACCCGGCTCTTCCACACCCGGCTTTCCTAGCCCACTCAAGTCTCCTAAATCTAAAGGGCCGTCCATGCATGACTGGGTCATACTTGGATGTTTAGGTGTTCCCCATACCACCCATCTCCGGTTACATAACATGCATGCATGGCACACATTCGGGTGTCCTGGTCCGCCGTCACCTATGTACGGGTCGGACTAACAATAGGTGTGCCTAGAGTCATGCATGAGTCGGTTTCTTATTTGTGTGGTTTGTTTGGTTTGTGTGTCATTTGTTTGTCTGCATGCGTCTTGTGCAAGCTCGTTGCCGTTCTCTTATGAGTAAGAGGCGAGTGGACTCACTTGATGAGTATGGGATCGGTTCCACATCTATACCCGGATCAGTCACCTATAGGGACTCAGCGGTGATTCCTAGTGAGTCTTCGAGCTGTTTTCTTCCCTTTTGAGAGTGCCCCTTCGGAGTGACCACCTTTAGCCCATAGCAGTTCGCATATCGAGTATATATGGAATGAGCAGGTGACGATCACTTGGAGCGGAGCATACCCGCGCTACTTGGCACGGTGACGGATCCGCCGGAGTACTCGAGCATCCCTACCCCTACTCGACGGGGTCGAGTTCCTCCCACCCCGGGCGAGTTGATGGGAATCGACGCCGAGCCTGTACCTTTTTTATTACATTTATATCCTTTTAATTTGTGTTTATATCCTTGAGAAAGTATGTACGCAAATGTAAGGCTTTATAAGTCAAGGAGTCATTCCCATGGATTGTGTGGGTTTTTATGCAATTATATAGTAGGACCAGCAAGGGGGCCCTCATCCCTTTCCCATTGGTCCATGTCACCTATGTGGAGCTGGTCAACCATCCTAGGTGGCCATCTAGAAGGGTTGAATGTCAAATGCCACATGAGTAGACAAAGGGAGTAAAAAGTCTAAGGTAGGCTACCTACCATGTCAAGCTTGTCTCCCACTTGGGTTATTTTATTTTTTTTGTGTGTGTTGGTCACATTTAATCTAGGCCATTCATTCTCCATCCCTAGATCCAATGGTGGAGATTGGATTAGATTGGAGGCATATAAATACTTGTATTTTCCATTTGAATATTAATGAAAATGAAAAAAATCAGAATTTTTGTGTGTAAGCAAGGAGCTTGGTGCGCCCCTCTCTCCTCCCCTGCTGTTCTTCCCTCCCCAACTCCAGATCTAGAGTGTTTCTACCTCCTATCCCCTCCTCTCAACCTCCGGTGATCGTCTGTGCCGCCGCCGCCGCCGTTCGTGCCGCCATCGAGCCGCCTCTGCAGTTCTATCTTCGTCCGACCATAGAAGCTTCCACGAATTGTCTGTCTCAGCCATGAGCTTGGATTGATCTGAATTTTTTATGGTGTTTTTAGACCTTGCATCCCAAGATCCACCTAAATTCTCACGTCAAAATTCCATCGTTTAGTATTTTTACATTTTCGTCCAACCTGTCATCCCAGATCTGCCAGGTTTCTGTCAACAGTGACAGAACCTCTGAGTTCTCCCCCTCCGACCAACTTTTTGATTTGTCCAAACCCTCCCAATTTTACTGGGAGTTCTGTCCATCACCCCCTACCTCCACAAATTTTCTTAATTTTTTATCGGCCTTCTATCTATTTTTAGATATTCGTGTTCTTCCTCTGATACAGTATTTTTAGTTAGATCCCAGATCCGACCACCCTCCACGTCCAAAATCAGAACAAATCACCACCACCTCCAAATCCAGATCCAAAAATAGTTCTGGTTCCCTTGTTTGATTTCCTACAGCCTTTCTGAAGAACACATCTTCAAATTCGGACATCTACTTCATGGTCAAAGGCAATCAACAGGAAAGTTCTCTGCAGATCTGAGTCTTTAGTTACTGTACAACAGCAGCATATAAAATTCGCCAACACAAAGTACAAATCTGGTGAATTTTTCTAAAGGCCACTAGATTGAAGTACTTCGAAGCAGCTTTCCAACGGCTCTGATCTCGTCGCATTCCGACACCGGTGCTGATCGCAGCGTCTGTTCTCGCCGGAGCGCGCGCTGAAATATAGAACCGGCAGATTTTCGATCGGTTTTTCCGACCGGTGCCGAACGGAGCCGCCCGGCATCCGGCCGGCGAACCAGCGTGCTGCAAGCCCGGGGAGCGCTTCTCCAAGTGTCTCCACTACAGCGGTACCACCGGGTCCCACACGGCCCCTCCGGACAGTACGTGGGCCCCACGGTCGTGAACACGCATGTAGCCGAATCAACACACGAAGCTGCCCGTCAACCCGAATTCGGTCCTCCCGGGCCCAGTTGTGTAGCCCTTTACCTCCCTGCGTGGAGTGGGCAGTAATTCATTTGCTGTAATATGGTGTATTAATTGTCCTGGGAGTACGAGTTTCGGCCGGGTCCGTCGTCCCCACGCCGAGCGCGTGGAGGTATCGCATTCGCTCCCTTACTTGGCATTTTGCTTACTTCATATATATTTGTTTATGCTGCTGCTAGAGAGCATGTGTAGGGATATCTAGCTCGCTTTATCTATTCATTACCGCTGCTGCGAGAGAGTGCGAGACCGTCCCGTGACCCGATCCGGGCACACGAGAGAGTCGATCACCCTAGCTCACTATCGATTTCTCAACCGCCACGCCCGACGCTTCCCTCGTTAAGGGGCAGTCACGAGCTTGTCGTGTCCGTGTCTCGTCCCGCATCAACCATGCTCAGTGAGAATTCCCTATCTAAGTATTTTTGGGCTGAGATGGTGAGTACAGCATGCTACATCATCAACAGGGCAATGGTAAGGCCCATTCTGAAGAAAACTCCATATGAGCTCTACAAGGGTAAGAAACCAAACATCTCCTACCTTAAACTATTTGGATGTCCTTGCTACATCCTGAACAATGGTAAGTCCAACCTGGGTAAGTTTGATGAAAAGAGTGACAAAGGAATTTTTCTAGGTTATGCACTCAATTCTAGAGCTTACCGATTATTCAATAAAAGGACTTTGATCGTTGAAGAAAGTCCTCATGTTATTTTTGATGAATCCGAATCAAAACTGACAAATCAAATTTTTTCTACTTTGGATGCAGATGAAGATCCTAAGAACTCATCAAATGTCCAAGCTAAGGATGAACCATTGAAGACAATATCAAGTAAAAATGAGGAAGATGAGGATCCTACAATTGAAACACTGCAAGAATCACAAGTCCAGCATCCTAACTTGCCCAGTTCTTCCACATTTCTAAAGGATCATCCAGCTGTGAACATCATAGGTAATTTGGAGGATGGGGTAATAACAAGGTCATCTCTAAGGCAAGTAGAAGAGGAAGATTTGATGGCTTTACTTTCTCAAGAAGAGCCCAAGGACATTCATGGAGCTCTTCAAAATGAATCCTGGATTCAGGCTATACATGAAGAGCTGCACCAGTTTGAAAGAAACGAGGTGTGGACTCTCGTGCCGCGTCCTAAGAACCATTCCACTATTGGAACCCGTTGGGTTTTCAGAAATAAGCTAAATGATGCGGGATTGGTTGTTAGGAATAAGGCCCGGCTTGTAGTCAAGGGGTACAACGAGGAGATGGGCATTGACTTTGATGAGTCCTTTGCACCGGTTGCTAGACTTGAAGCAGTCCGGATCTTATTGTCCTATGCTTGCTCCTTGAACTTTAAATTGTTTCAAATGGATGTTAAATCTACATTTCTTAACGGCTATATCAAGGAGGATGTTTTTGTAGAGCAGCCTCCAGGTTTTGAAGATTCCAAACATCCACGACATGTGTACAAGCTCCAAAAGGCCTTGTACGGACTAAAACAAGCACCAAGGGCATGGTATGAGTGGCTTACCTCATTTCTGGTTGAAAATGGATTCAAGAGAGGTAAGGTTGATCAAACACTTTTCACAAGGAAATCAGGTAAGGACATTTTAGTAGTTCAAGTGTATGTGGATGACATCATTTTTGGAGCTACTAACAATACCTTATGCGATAAATTTGCAAAGATTATGCAAGGAGAATTCGAGATGAGCTTAATAGGGGAGCTGACTTTTTTCCTTGGATTGCAGGTGAAACAAACTTCAGAAGGAATCTTTATCAATCAAGCCAAATATACTATGGAACTGCTGAAGAAATACGGAATGACGGAAGCAAAACCCATATCAACTCCCATGGCCACCACCACAAAACTAGATAAGGATGAAAATGGTAAAACAGTAGATTCTACACTGTTTCAAGGTATGATCGGATCACTACTGTACCTTATAGCTTGTCACCCTGATATTCAATTCAGTATATGTCTCTGTGCCCGTTTCCAGTCATGCCATAAAGAATATCACTTATCAGCTGTTAATCGCATCTTTAGATATCTTATTGGCACAATAGATTTTGGCTTGTGGTTTCCCATCGGTAGTTCTTTTGATTTAATTGCTTATACCGATGCGGATTATTCCGGGTGCATTGTCGATCGTAAAAGTACAAGTGGGTACTGTCAGTTTCTTGGGGGGTGCCTCGTTTCATGGGCCTCCAAGAAACAACATTCAGTAGCTCTCTCAACGGCCGAGGCTGAATATGTAGCCACTGGAAGTTGTGGAGCCCAAGTACTTTGGATCAAAAAACAATTGCTTGATTTGAATGTTGAAGTGGATTGTGTGCCGATCTTATGTGATAATACAAGTGCAATTAATCTATCTAAAAACCCTGTTCAACACTCCAGAACCAAACACATTGACATTCGGCATCATTTTCTGAGAGATCATGTAGGCAAAGGGGTCTTTGAGTTCAAGTTCATTGATACACTTAACCAACTGACTGACATCTTCACAAAACCCCTAAATCAGGATCAATTCAATAAAATTAGGAGAGAACTTGACATGTGCAAGGGTGAGGGCATACGTACTTAGGTCTGCACTAGGTTGCTTTCTTTTGGGTAGATTGTGTGAGATGCATGCATTGTGTGTGTTTTATTTCTATTGTGTATGACAATACCTAGCATGTGTGCTTGTGCCTATTTATATATATACACACTTCTTCCTTGACATATTCCTAAGACTGAATATTCCTTGTTAAATAAATGTGGACCAGTGATCTAGTGTTCTAAGCAGTCCCTAATCAGGGGTTTCCGTAGTGGACTCTTGCTTGATACCATCCGTGGTTCAACACACAAAAAAAGGTGAAAAAGGTATATATATAAGGAAAAATATGTTTTTTGTGAAAACGGGGGAGTCCACAGGGTCATGGAGCCCACTTCTATCTTTGGAGGTCGTTGGCTAGACACTTTTCCTCTCGGGGTCAACAATGGGGTTTCTTTGCCCCAGCGGTCGACCGCTGGCTTCGTGTCGGTTGACCGCCAGCGGCGAACCGGCCCGGTTCAACCGCGTCCGAACCCCAACTTAAGGGGGTTTTCTTCCCCATCTCTTCATTCTACTGCATTCCCTTCTCTCTCCCTTACTCCATTCTAACCCTAGCACTCCTCACTCCCATCTTCTAAGCCCTAAAAACACCACATCTCTCTCCGAACACGATCCGACCGATTGTTCTCCATTTCGGAACAACTCCTCACCGGCGTTCGTGCGCTCGTGTCATCCTTCCCTAAGTTCCGGAGCGTGAAGAAGGTGTTCACAGTCCTCCCCGGTGTCTCTTTGTCCATCCCAAGGTAGAGGTTCTACCTCTCAAGAGGATCATATCTTCAGCGGGTTTCTTAGTCTGAAATGGCACCTAGAAGGAGTGCTCGGCATCTTCTCCAAGGGGAACCTAGTGCTCGGAGACGTGAAGCTCCGGCCGCACCACCACCACAAGCTCCAGCACCCAGGTTACCTCCAAGAACTATCATCGACCCACGTCTTGTCGATTTTCAAGAGATGAATGAAATCATGCCCGACATTTATACAGTTTTCTCAATGCAACCTGGGTGGCTTGATTTTGTCACTAGATACAACCGGTTCTATCCCTATCTAGTACAACAGTTCTATGGTAATTTGGTTGACAGAAATGGAAGATTGTACACAATGGTTCAGGGCATTGAGATCCGAATTAATTCAGAATTATTTAATCATGCCCTAGGTGTCTCTTCACATGGTGCAGACATGAATTTTGGGCATGGTGAGGTTGAGGCAAGTTTCATTGCCATGACGAGCTGTGAGTTTGTACGAGGTGTGAGTGGCCTAATTGAGCTTAATGCCAACCACTTTCCCGCACTGCAATGGGTTCTCCATCATATGTTTACTACACTTATTTATCCCAAGAGTGGCAGCCGAGATGAAGTGACTGAAGTGCACCGATTCCTATTTTATCATGTTATGAATGGCGAATTAGTTAATATGGGATGGCTCATGACTCAACTAATAAGTCGATGCCGTACACATTTACGGTGGTCCCTGCCTTATGCTTCTCAACTCACTGGAGTGTTCACTTTTGTCAGGGTCCCATTGGAGGATGAGCAGTTTGTTCTGGTCTGCCATGATGACATTTATAATGAGCATAAGATTTTCTCTGATATGGGATATTACCGTGCTGCAAATGGCGAAATTTGTCGTGCTGCCCCAGTTTATGGGGAAGAGAATGACAGTGAAGAAGAACAAGAATCGGACCCACAGCAAGATCACCAAGATGCACCTGCACCAGTCCAGCCCGAAGATGTGCCTCCTCCAGCGGCTCTTCCTCCACCACCGCAGTACTTTCATGGGGAGTCTTCCACTCAGGGTGCTGGGCATCCCACTTGGGGGGACTATGAGACTCTAGACAGGCGTCTTTTAGGCATGGAAACCCGCATTGACTCCTCCCTTGGGCGTTTGGACACTTTTATGGATACCATGACTGGGCACATGGACTCCTTCACCCACGCTCTAGATGATCTTTCCACCCACATGCTCACTCTCTATGCCAGTCATGAAGATAACCGTGAAGCCTTCCGGCTGACCAACCAATCCCTTCTTGTCATCCGTCGCCAGCTTCTTCATCATGATGAAACTCTGCATGACATTGCGGACCGTCTCCCTCGTGCTCCTACTCCTGCTGGCTCTCCCCATGTTGATGGTGCCCCGGATGCTGTTCATGGCGAGGAAGCTGAGGATCACCCTGTTGTGTAGCTGTTATCGAGTCACTAGTGTCACTTTTGTCCACCTGTTGTATCCCTCCCCACTCCTTTTTGCTGATGTCAAAGGGGGAGAAGTAGGCTATTAGGGTTATATATATGCTATGTGTGTTTGCCTGCTTGCATGTCTTGCATTCTCTTGCATCGTAGTTTGAGCATGTTGGTTGCATTCTAGTTGTATTGCATTAGTGATTTGCATTTAGTGGTTGCATTCCTTCGTATGTCGAGTCCATCTTCACCTCTTGCATTCAGTGTACCCTGTATTGAACTAATGAGAATGAATGGAAGAATGCATTCTTTGAATTTACAAGATTGTCCTTCTCCTCTCTCACTTTGTTTCAAGTTGGCAAATAAGTATTGAATGGCTGGTATGGATATGCTGAATTGTTTATGTTGGAAGTGATTTGACGTGCTAAAATGGACGTGTTGAATACCTTCAATTCTTGAGCTCAACGTTTCATATTGTTGGATTTCAACTGCATTTCAAATGTGATTGACTTCGTTTTGGCAACTTGCTCAAAGGCACTTTGGTTTGAACACGTGAACTTAAATGCCTAGCTTTTGTCATCATCAAAAAGGGGGAGATTGTTGAGCATATCCGAGTGATTTTGATGACAACATAACCCGGGACATTTATCTCCTACGTGCCTTGTATTTGAACAAAGTTTTATGCTCTAAAACATCAAATTTCATTCTTTTTCAACTTAGTGTTCTTGAATCCTTCCATATGTTAAAACGAGCCTAAAAGAACTTGTAATCAACCATAACACAAGCCCATTTCAATCATCGAACTTATGGACATTTTTTTAGTAGGCTAACACTCGACTTTTGCAGATTTGAAGATTGGCGGTCGACCTCTGGACCAGTGGAGGTCGACCTAAAATCACAGAACCAAAAAGGAGAAGACCTGTAAAACTGGCGGTTGACCGCCAGACCCTAGCGGTCGACCTATTTTTCCAGCAGCCAGATGGCTACAGGAATGCTCAGAGTGGTCGACCGCTGGCTTCTGCAGGTCGACCGCCAGCCCCGATCAGCCCATAAAAGTTGACTTTTGGCCATCTCGAGAGAAGGATCATCTCTTGGTATTATTTAATCCCAAAGCCACCAAACCCTCCAGGTTTTGTGGATCTGGTTCATGGGCTGTCTATTGACCACCCTAGGTCTATAAAACATCTCCTTGAGGGATCAAAGAACCTTAATCACTTGTGGAGATCAAGGAGGCTATTGAAGGGGAAAGAAGGCTACTGTAGCTACGTGAACAGTGCTTCATCCAAGGGATTCTACATCCAAGATTCAAGCTCTCAAGCAAATCTACAATCCATTCAAGTGAAGATCAAGCCAAGGGATCAAGCTGCATCCAAAGCATTCGTCATCCACCAAGGGGGAGCAAATCAAGATTCTTTTCTTGTGTTCTACTTTCATACTTTCTCTTCAGCTTCATTTGTGGTTCTTGTAATCTTCAAATACTTCAGTGTGTGTGGATCTTCCTAGATCCGTGTGTATTTGTGTGTGAGTTTAATCCGCTGTAGTTTTGTGTGTGTTAAGGTGTTCTTACACCTTCGCGGGAGCTCTCTTTCCCAATGTATGTGTGTGTCTGTCTAATCTTGTAACACTTTACAAGATAGTGTGTGGATCCTCACTGTCGGTGAGGGGTGGACGTAGGTTGTCATTGTGGCATCCGAACCACCTGAAAATCGCTGTCTCCTTGTGGCTTGTTCCTTATCTCCCTTTCCTCTTCTATGTATGCTTGTGGATCTAGATTATTTGAATCCTTTAGATCTAGATTAACTGATCACCTTCATAGATCCTTTGGTATATCAAAAGCTGGATTCGGACTAACAAGATTACTCTTGCCGGAAAGATACCAGTTTGCGTTGAGTGGATCCACGGATTTGTCAACTCCGCCTAGTACCAAAGGTTATTGCCGTGATTGGATCTGATAGATCTATCCTTCTTGGACTAGTTTAATAGAGTTCTCACATTTTATTAAAATTGAGTATAGCCTTACTAAAATTTTGTTATCACCCAATTCACCCTCCCTCTTGGGTGCCATTGATTGCGGGACTTCAAGACCACGCAAGACATGTGCGACGACTACCCTAGACTCAACCACGCTCTGATACCAAATTGATGCGGGACGGACACGCGACCGGGCTAAGACCTACGACCGACTCGAAGTGCGGCCAGCACTCGTGCACTAAGGTAAGCTGGGCGGCTGACCACCGTGGCGTTCTCTGGGTGGAGACATCTCTCAACAGCACTGTAACTAGCCCGACGATCATCCCTTGCGAGGGAAACGTGGGATCGCAGCGGTTAAGGAACCACTGTCGCCTAGGGTGGTGCAGTCCGAGCTCGGTGCTCGACTGGAGCTAAGGAACGGCTCTCACTCACACACAATCACGGTAATTGAAATTAGCTAACGGCCCTAATCTCACAAACGCAGCATAATAGACCATATACTAAACCAGCAATGTGAGAGGGGAACGGGCACATACCTCCACGACTAGGCGCCCGGCCGAATCCAAACAACCCCAATACACGCAATTGTTAAATTTATAATTTTAGAACCTGATGCCCACTCCACGCAGGGAGGTAACGGGAAACAAACATCAATTTTGGGGTTACTGAAGTCCGGGTTGATGGGTCGCACTCGCAGAAGGCCAGGGAAGTGAGTCGGAGCCGATCGGGCGAGCCAATTGGAAGCCGACTTGGTTCTGCCCGCGCTGGTCACCCTATGCAGCAAAAGTGCGAAGGCCGGTGCGCCAAGATCCGATGCTGGATTGAGATTCCGTTTGTTGGAGAACGTCGGCTACAAGATGAAGATCGTCTGCTCCGAAGGGCGTGATCAGATCTTCTCAGATCTGGGCGCAGCAGCAACTCTTCTCAGCTTCTGGTTTTGTGCACTCAGAACTGCACAGGAAGACAAATAATTATGGAAAAATTGCTTGTCGATGTCAGAACGAGGCGCCGTTTGTGGGAGCTCGTCGGCGACGTCCAGAGGAAGATGCAGACTGAAGAGCTTGCACAGATCTGTAAGGGAGGAGGCGGGGCAGCTTCGGGAAGTCAGCTTTGGTGCTGAGTCGGGTCTGCACAGATCAGCTTGCGCGATCTCACGAAAATCGTCACCACGATCAGCACAGATCTCGGATCGAGACGAGATCGACGACAGCGCGAAGAGGACTAAAATCCTTCAATCACTCAGGAAATCAGATCCAGAAGGCTTGAGAGGAGATCTGGAGAAATTTGGGATCAGTAAACTTCAGATCTGGACAACAAGCTCGGGCAGCTCTGCGCGCCGTCACGATATGAATTGTTGCCGGCGATCTAGAACTCCGATCGACGTGAAACAACCTCTGAAATCTTCCTGACTCGTAGAAGCTTCACTGATAATTTTTGTGGAACCAGCTATGAAGGGGATAGGGAGGATAGAGGGGCGAGTCACACGCCCAGATTAAATCCCGTCACAGGATTTGGCATGGCATCACGCCCAAGGAAGAACAAGAGAATCACTCTCTTAAATGTAATTTTCTCTCACTAAATTTTCATTAACTTCTTCACTAACACTATACATGTGTTTAAATAGAGGTTTGGCAAGGGGAGGGGGTTGGGAGCTGCGTGGGATCAAGGGGAGGGAGAGGGGGCTGCGCCCCTTTGACAAGGATGGGAGAGGGGAGACCAAGGGGAGAGGGAGGAAGCTTCCTCCCTTTGAAATTCAAAGGGAGGGTAGGTGGCAGCCATCCTCTTGGACCAAGAAGGAGGGCGCCCCCTTCCACTAGCCACCTTAGCCCTCTTTCCATTAGTCCCATTCACACATAGCCACTAAACCCTCTAGACTTGTTCACATTGAACCTCTTTGGCCCATTTAAGGCCCAAAACCCACTAACTCTAGCCCATTACCTATCCTAGCCCATTTGCCATATAACAATACAATTATCCAACATGGATTACAATAGGGCCCAACATGGCCTAAAAAGTGTGAAATAAAGATGTTGCAGCGGCAGAAGCGTCCACGTCCTCCGCGAGCTAACTGGGTCCCACCATGTCCTCGTTCACCGGCGTCTATAGCGGCATGTGTCCGCACCACGTGTCAGCCCTCTCCCCTCTCTTGGCGGCTATCCTCCCTCTCCGTCTCCGATCTCCCCTCTCCCAACGGCCCTCCTCCCTCTTCATCTCTAGTCACCCGCGCCTCTCAGCCCTCTCCCGACGGCCCTCTCCCCTCTCCCAATGTGATGTGACACAACCTCGGACTTAGGCAAGCAATCACAAATAGCATTCAAATGGGCCTTAATGGGCCACCGCTCTCCCGTCGCACTCTATACCCGGAGTGACTTGGTGATGTCAAGTGTGAAGTATGGGAATGGGCCCTTGCTGGTAGAGGGCCAGCAAGGCCAAGGTTTGACTCCCCAAGGGTTGGATACCCAATTCAATTGGGGCCGAGAAAGTGCGCAAAGGCACCGGTTCACACTACCCCACGGCGACCACTCTAAGTCATGGACTTGAGGATCAGGCGCTCCCTCACAAATTCAGCGGCGCATGAAGCAAATATTGAAAGAGCAACACTAATGAGCTAGGATGAGACACTTACTCGACCGGTTTGAGGAAACCGGTCCCGGTCGGAGACGAGGGCGAGCGGGGAGGCGGTGGCTCCCCACACGCCGCGGCGGTGTCGCTTGACCTGCCCAAAGAAGTACAAAACTACACCTCACGCAGGAGGGGGATCTTGGGGTGGGGTTAAAATGTTACAATCAAAACTACCACCACGCAGGGTGGGGCCTTCAGCCGGCCAAGCGGGGAGGGGAGAAAAGCTTTTAATGGATAAGTGGCGACCGGCGCGATATCAGCCTTGTTCTGGCCTGCAGGACAGGGTGCTGAGGTTGTGGCTGCCACGGACTCGTCCAGACTCCGAATTGAATGAAACCACCTCCTACAGATTCCTGACTTGAAGGGGATGACTGAAGAATTTTTGGGGATGCTCTGTTGGTCGGTGGTGACAGCTCCAGCAGCAGGAAGGAGATCGCTCTGCCTGGCCGCAGGCTGATCTGGGCTGGAACAGCAACTTGCAATGGTCACTGTGCGCTCTCCCGATCTCCGAACAATATGAAACTAGCGGTGACGTCTTCTTGGTCGAAGTAGCTTTCAGCAGAAAGTGACGGGGCAGCGTTCTGATGTCGATGGCCAGCGGAGCACCCAGAATGGTGCTCACTGGTCGAAACAGACTGCAGAAGCAGGGCTGGATAGACGGGGAGAGAAAAAATGATAACTCTCCCCCCTGGTGGCCGAATGCAGCTCCGCTTCCTGATCTTGAAAGAGGACTGGACGGGGAAGAACTTTGTTGAAGGAACTTGGGCCCGATTCCGCCTGAGTAAACCGTGGGACGGCAGTCTTCTAGGTTCTGGTTCTGGATGGAGGCCTTCTTGCGCGATGGTGGGAGAATGGCTCTATCTGGCAGCTCCGACCCCGGATGAAGTTGATTCCACCTCGCTTGCGAAGTAGACTGGAAGGCCTTTCCAGAAAGGTAGGCCACGCCTTCAGGAACACCCGGAAGAGGCCGTGGTCGACGCTGCAACCAGGCACTGATCTGCAGGTCTGCACAGCTCCAACCTGAAAATGAAATGAGAGGGAGAGGTGGCTTCTTTGGTGGAGGGAAGTGGTAGGGGCGACCTAAGGGTGAGTGGGGGCTCTTGTGGGGTGGAGAAGAGAGCTAATGGTGATGGGGGATGAGGGGAGAATGGCTGGAGGCAAGTGTTAGCAGGTGGAGGAGGAAGATGAGGGTGTGAGAGAGGGAATGGGGGAGTGAAGGGGGGCGAACGTGGCAAGAGGGGAGGGTAAGGAATGGGGCGGCCAAAGCAAGTGGAGGGAATGGGTTTCAAATTTTGAAATGGTCTTGGAATGTGTAGGGTTGTATGGTAACTAGGGGGATTGCCTTGGAAGGGAGGAGGTTGTGTTGGAAGTGGGGAAGATTCCCTCTTGGAACATGGGGTGGAGTAATGGTGGCTTGGGGAAGTGGAGGGGTATTGAATGAGGTGGGTAGCTAGTGGAGGTGGTTGGGGAGGGGAGGAGAGAGAAGGAAATTCGGAATTGGGGTTGGAGGAGAGAGAAAGAGAGGTGAAATAGAGAGATTAAGAGGGGAATGGGTGGGGAATCTCTCCCCTAGGGTCTCTCACCCAAAAACTAGAGGAATCACTCCAATTTGAACTCAAATGGCAAGTTTAACTCATTCATTCGTTCATTAACTTCAAATGAGGGGGAGTGGGGTCCTATTTATAGGCAACCCACTCTTTACAATAAGTCCCTGACAAAATAAGTAACTACAAATAACCAAGGGGGGGTGGCGGCGCCAATGGGCCTAGCCCAACGAATTGGACCCAATAGCCACATTAGACAGCAAGATGATACAAAAACATAGGAAAATAAGTGCTAGACCTAGGGAAATGACTCAAATAAAATGAAAATACATCAAAATGACACAAAGGAAAGCTACAAAATGGATAAGGGGCCTTAATAGAGTGAGGCCCAAACTCAACTAGCTCCTGAATGTGAAGAAGTGGACCCGAGCCAAAGGAAATCGTGAGTGATGCCTCCATCAAATCCCCTGGGCCGCGAAGAGCTCGGGTAAGGTACTGCTCGAGGAGGTCCGGATCCAATCGCTGGAGGTCCTCCCGACTCACCCATGAGTCTTCCGACGGAGCCCGATCCTTCCACCTGACGAGATAGCGCTCATATACCTTGCTCCGGGTGGTAGTGACCTGCTCATCCAATATTCATTCAATGCGATCGCGCTGAGCTCTCTTGGCTAGTGGACTCTCCTCACGGGTGGGTACTCTCTCAAAGGAAGAAGTAGGCTCAATCTCCTCACTAGGTCCCACCGTGGGGCCCTTGTATGGCACTAAGTCGGCGACATTGAATGTAGGACTTACCCCATAATCCTCAGGGAGATCTAACTCATAAGCATTTGCACCAATGCGCCTCAAGACCTGGAAGGGCCCAGTCCCACGTGGCCTCAACTTGGAGTTGGCTCCTGGGGAGAGCCTCTCCGTCCTTACCATCACAAAGTCACCCACTTGGAACTCTAAGTGACGCCGGTGAGAGTCGGCCAACCTTTTATAAGCCTCATTTTTCATGCTAATATGCTTGCGAATTTTCTCATGCAATTCCCTAATATGTTGTACAAAAGACTCGGCAGAAATGGACACTCTAGCATGCTGGGGAAGGGGAATGAGGTCGGATGGCTTTCTTGATTTGTACCCATGCACGTCTTCAAATGGACTCATCCCTATTGACTTATTGATGGAATTGTTGTATGCAAGCTCAGCCTGTGGTAAGATGAGATCCCAATTTCCTGGCCGATCCTCAACAAGACTCCTAAGGAGGTTCCCTAGACTCCGGTTGACCACTTCAGTTTGGCCATCCGTTTGGGGGTGGTAGGCAGTGGAGAATTTGAGGAGGGTACCCATCATGTGCCAAAGAGTCTTCCAAAAATAGCTAGTGAATTTGACATCCCTATCGGAGACTATGGTCTTGGGCAGCCCATGGAGGCGGACTACCTCATCAAAGAATAATCGGGCTACATGGGAGGCATCGGATGTTTTGGAGCATGGGATGAAGTGGGCCATTTTGGAAAATCTATCAACCACCACATAGATGGAGTCATGCTTCCTAGAGGTCTTGGGTAAGCCTAGCACAAAGTCCATGCTCAAATCTTGCCATGGTCGGTCGGGGATGGGAAGTGGGGTGTATAGGCCGGTGTTTTGCTTCACCTGCTTGGCCGAAGCACACGTGTGACATTGACCCACTATTTTGCCTACATCTCTCTTGAGGCTCGGCCAATAAAATTGACCCTCAACTAAGGCAATGGTTTTGTGGACCCCAAAATGACCGGCTAACCCTCCGGCATGTAATTCCCAAACCAAGAAATCTCGAAGAGAGGTCCGGGGAATGCAAAGCCTTGGCCCCTTGAAGAGGAACCCATCCTCTAAAATAAATCCCTCATGCTCCTTGCTAGAATGAGTGGGCAAGTTGGCATAGATTTGCCCAAAGTCGGGGCAACCAGGGTACTCGTCCTTGACCTTATCAAAACCAATCACTTCCACTTGGATAGTGGATAACAAGGATATCTTCCTACTAAGGGCATCCGCGGCCTTATTCTCAATCCCGGCCTTGTGTTTGATGACAAAGGTGTAGGATTGGATGAACTCAACCCATCGGGCATGTCGGGCATTCAACTTTTGTTGGGAATTGAGGTATTTGAGGGCCTCATGGTCGGAAAAGATGACAAACTCTTTGGGAAGCAAGTAATATCTCCAGTGTCGGAGGGATTGGACCACGGCATAGAACTCCTTGTCATAGGTGGAGTATCTAGTCCTAGCATCACATAGCTTCTCACTAAAGTAGGCGACCGGGTGTCCCTCTTGACTAAGAATCCCTCCTATCCCTGTCCCGGATGCATCACAAGTGACCTCAAAAACTTTGGAGAAATCGGGAAGGCATAGGACCGGGGCTTGGGTCAACTTTTCCTTAAGCTCAAGGAAGGCTTTAGAGGCCGCTTTGGTCCAAACAAAGGTTCCCTTCTTGAGACAATCAGTTATTGGGCCGGTGATAGTGCTAAACCTTCGAATGAATCTCCTATAGAATGTGGCCAACCCATGGAAACTCCTAACCTCATGAAGGGTGTGGGGCTCCGACCAATCAAGAATAGCTTGGACCTTGTCGGGGTCCATGGAGACTCCTTTGGTTGACACCACAAATCCTAGGAAGGTGATGGAAGTGGTCATGAAATGACACTTTCCTAGGTTGGCAAATAGGCTTTCTTGCCGGAGGACGGTGCAAACTTTCCTAAGGTGGTCAAGGTGGGCCTCATGGGTTTGGCTATAGATGAGAATATCATCAAAGTATACCACTAGAAAATTCCCAATGAAAGGCCTAAGTACCTCCGTCATAAGACGCATGAAAGTACTTGGGACATTAGAAAGCCCAAATGGCATGACTAACCACTCAAAGAGACCATTCTTGGTCTTGAAGGCCATTTTCCACTCATCCCCGGGCCTTATCCTAACTTGGTGGTAGCCACTCTTGAGATCTATCTTAGAGAAGATGGTGGCTCCGGCTAGCATATCCAACATGTCATCAAGCCTAGGGATGGGGAACCTATACTTGACGGTAATCTTGTTAATGGCCCGGCTATCCACACACATCTGCCATGATCCATCTTTCTTGGGGGTAAGGAGGGCCGGGACGGCACATGGACTCTTACTAATGCGGATGAAGCCCTTCCTAATGAGTTCCTCTATTTGCCTCCTAAGTTCGGCATGTTCCGTGGGATTGAGGCGATAATGAGGGAGGTTTGGAAGGGTGGCTCCCGGTACTAGATCGATTGCGTGTTGCACATCACGCATGGGAGGGAGTTGGTCCGGGAGCTCTTCCGGGAACACATCATGGAATTCTTCCAAAAGTTGTTGGATCTCTATGGGATGGGGGTTAGACGGGGTAGGTTCCCCTAAGCATATGACTACCACACACAATGGCACCCCTTGAGCAATTTCCTCTTCAAGCTCTTTCCTAGTGATGAGATGAAGACCTTTGGTCAACCCCGGGGTTCTACTTTATTTTGGGGTCTGGATAAGGGCTTGGGTTGGAGGGGTGGAGTTCCCCGAGACTTGTGGAGTGGTGGGGTGTGATCCTTGAGGGAGAGGGCCCTTCTTGGGCATGGGTCGAGGTGGGGAGGGGTTAAGACGGATAGTCTTACCCTCATGCTCAAAGGTGCATATGTTGCTTCTCCCTAAAATGGTGGCATCCACATCATAGAGCCAAGGTCTTCCTAAAAGGATGCTACCCACTTCCATGGGTATGACGTCACACCATATTTGGCCATGGTAGGAAGAGAAAGTGAGAGGCACTAGGCATTGGGTGTTGACTGGGATGGAGTTGTTGTTGATCCATGAGACCCGGTATGGACTTGGGTGGGGAGTGAGAGTAAGCCCAAGGAGCTTGACGGTGTCGGGTGACACGGCATTAACACAACTACCACTATCCAAGATCACTTTCCTCACATGGTTCTCTATCTTGATAAAGGTGTGAAAGATTGAGGTCCGACGCCAATCCTCTTCTTGAGGTTGGGTGAGGATGCACCTAATGACTCCTAGATGGGAGTTGTTTGAAGGAGTGGAGTGATCTAGACCCGACTCTAGATATTGGGTTTCATACTCCTCTTCCCAATCTAGTGAGGCTTCATGCTCCTCAACGTCATTTTCTTGTTCCTTTTGGGGTTGAACTTCTTCCTCAATAAGCAAACTAGATAACCCCTTAGATGGACATTGTCCCGCAAAATGACCAAACCCTTGACACCTATAGCATTGTTGGCGCCCACTTCCCGGGGTGGCTCCTACACTTGGTCCTTTGGGGTTGTCATTCTTCCGTGGGAGAGGATGACTAGGAGCGGGCTTGTTTGGAGTGATGGGTGGGGGAGGATTGTAGGACCTTAAAGGGGCATTCCCACTTGGGCTAGGAGCTCTCATGGGAGTGGGTGGAATGGGACGTGGTCCCAAGTTTTTGGGATCGGTTGGTCGGGGAGTGATAAATCGGGAACTCCTAGAAAACCTTTCCACATCTCTAGCTACTTGGTAAGCTAGCTCAAGGTTATCAATGTCTCTCATGAATAGTTCCCTCTTGATGTGACTTTGAAGCCCATTTCTAAAGCGGGATAAGGTGACGTCCGGATCCTCATGGAATCCACACTTTAAAAGATAGGAGTCAAATTTTTCAATGTACTCTACCACGGTCTTCCCTTCTTGGGTGAGGCTTTGCCATTCATCTAGGAGCATTTGGTGGTAGGTTCGGGGGAGGTATTTATTCCTAAGTTAGTTTTTCATACCCGCCCAAGTGTCAATAGGCTCTTCCTGCCTAACCCGTCTTAGGCCCTCTTGGTTTAGCCAATAAGTTTTGGCCAACTTAGTGAGATGCATCTTAGCCAATCTAACTCTCCTTTGGTCGGACATGGGGTACCATTCAAAGTATTGGTCCATGACGGTCTCCCATTCTAGGTAAACACTAGGTTCATGTGAACCATCAAAATTTGGGGCCTCTACCTTGATCATCCTTAAAAGGAGGTCATCCGGATCATCACGTGGACGCCGGTCATGGTTTTGATGGGGGCGAGGCCTCTCATAGTCATAGTAATGGTCATGGTCCATATCCTCCCTATAAAATTTAGCATGTGGGTGATGGGCTCTTGGGCCGTTGTTCCTTGGGTGGAACTCATCCCTATGAGGCTCTACATGTGGAGGGTGGACTCTTGGGCCTTGGTTCCTTTGGGGAAAACCATTCCTATGGAACTCTCCATGTGGTGGATGGGCTCTTGGCTCATTGATCCGTGGGTGAGGATCTTCCCTATGAGGTTCATCATGCGGAGGGGGAATTCTAGGCTCATTGTTCCTTGGGCAGAACTCTTGGTCTTCTAACTGAGCAATTCGGTTGGTAAGGGACTCTAGTTGGGAAAGGATGGTTATGAGGGCAGCATCTACCCTATCCATGTGGCCTTGGGGTTCCTCCCTAGGAACATCTTGGTTGAGTTGGTGAGGATTGGGATCCATTGGTGGAGCCGAAGACGATGAACCGGGTTGATAGCTAGCACCACTACGGGTGGACATGCAAGACAAAGGGCCAAACTGGTTGGACACACTATGCAAAGGTCCTAGGACTTAGACTTGATAGAGACAAGTCAAAGACTTGCTCTGATACCACTTGATGTGACACAACCTTGGACCTAATGCAAGCAAGCACAATAGCATTCAAAACGGGCCAAGTTGGGCCACCGCTCTATCGTCACTCACCCAAGCCCGGGGTGACTTGGCAATGCCAAGGGGAGGATGTGGGGTTGGGCCCTTTCTGGTAGAGGGCCAGCAAGGCCAAGAATGATTCCCAATGGGTATGGATACCCAATTCAATTGGGGCCGAGAAAGTGCGCAAAGGCACCGGTTCACACTATCCCACGGCGACCACTCTAAGTCATGGACTTGAGGATCGGGCTCTCCCTCACAAATTCAGCGGCGCATGAAGCAAATATTGAAAGAGCAACACTAATGAGATAGGATGAGACACTTACTCGACCGGTTTGAGGAAATCGATCCCGATCGGAGACGAGGGCGAGCGGGGAGGCGGTGGCTCCCCACACGCTGCGGCGGTGTCGCTTGAACTGCCCAAAGAAGTACAAAACTACACCTCACGCAGGAGGGAGATCTTGGGGTGGGGTTAAAATGTTACAACCAAAACTACCACCACGCAGGGTGGGGCCTTCAGCCGGCCAAGCGGGGAGGGGAGAAAAGCTTTTAATGGATAAGTGGCGACCGGCGCGATATCAGCCTTGTTCTGGCCTGCAGGATAGGGTACTGAGGTTGTGGCTGCCACGGACTCGTCCGGACTCCGAATTGAATGAAACCACCTCCTACAGGTTCCTGACTTGAAGGGGATGACTGCAGAATTTTTGGGGATGCTCTGTTGGTCGGTGGTGATAGCTCCAGCAGCAGGAAGGAGATCGCTCTACCTGGCCGCAGGCTGATCTGGGCTGGAACAGAAACTTGCAATGGTCACTGTGCGCTCTCCTGATCTCCGAACAATACGAAACCAGCGGTGACGTCTTCGTGGTCGAAGTAGCTTTCAGCAGAAAGTGACGGGGCAGCGTTCCGATGTCGATGGCGAGTGGGGCACCCAGAATGGTGCTCACTGGTCGAAACAGACTGCAGAAGCAGGGGTGGATAGATGGGGAGAGAAAAAATGATAACTCTCCCCCCCGGTGGCCAAATGCAGCTCCGCTTCCTGATCTTGAAAAAGGACTGGACGGGGAAGAACTTTGTTGAAGGAACTTGGGCCCGATTCCGCCTGAGTAAACCGTGGGACGGCAGTCTTCTAGGTTCTGGTTCTGGATGGAGGCCTTCTTGCGCGATGGTGGGAGAATGGCTCTATCTGGCAGCTCCGACCCCGGATGAAGTTGATTCCACCTCGCTTGCGAAGTAGACTGGAAGGCCTTTCTAGAAAGGTAGGCCACGCCTTCAGGAACACCCGGAAGAGGCCGTGGTCGACGCTGCAACCAGGGGCTGATCTGCAGGTCTGCACAGCTCCAACCTGAAAATGAAATGAGAGGGAGAGGTGGCTTCTTTGGTGGAGGGAAGTGGTAGGGGCGACCTAAGGGTGAGTGGGGGCTCTTGTGGGGTGGAGAAGAGAGCTAATGGTGATGGGGGATGAGGGGAGAATGACTGGAGGCAAGTGCTAGCAGGTGGAGGAGGAAGATGAGGGTGTGAGAGAGGGAATGGGGGAGTGAAGGGGGGCGAACTTGGCAAGAGGGGAGGGTAAGGAATGGGGCGGCCAAAGCAAGTGGAGGGAATGGGTTTCAAATTTTGAAATGGTCTTGGAATGTGTAGGGTTGTATGGGAACTAGGGGGATTGCCTTGGAAGGGAGGAGGTTGTGTTGGAAGTGGGGAAGATTCCCTCTTGGAACATGGGGTGGAGTAATGGTGGCTTGGGGAAGTGGAGGGGTATTGAATGAGGTGGGTAGCTAGTGGAGGTGGTTGGGGAGGGGAGGAGAGAGAATGAAATTCGGAATTGGGGTTGGAGGAGAGAGAAAGAGGGTGAAATAGAGAGATTAAGAGGGGAATGGGTGGGGAATCTCTCCCCTAGAGTCTCTCACCCAAAAACTAGAGGAATCACTCCAATTTGAACTCAAATGGCAAGTTTAACTCATTCATTCATTCATTAACTTCAAATGAGGGGGAGTGGGGTCCTATTTATAGGCAACCCACTCTTTACAATAAGTCCCTGACAAAATAAGCAACTACAAATAACCAAGGGGGGGTGGCGGCGCCAATGGGCCTAGCCCAACGAATTGGGCCCAATAGCCACATTAGACAGCAAGATGATACAAAAACATAGGAAAATAAGTGCTAGACCTAGGGAAATGACTCAAATAAAATGAAAATACATCAAAATGACACAAAGGAAAGCTACAAAATGGATAAGGGGCCTTAATAGAGTGAGGCCCAAACTCAACCAGCTCCTGAATTTGAAGAAGTGGACCCGAGCCAAAGGGAATCGTGGGTGATGCCTCCATCACAATGGCCCTCTGCAGTGCACCAACTCTTCCCTCTCTGTCTCCAGTCGCCGGCCCTCTTCCCTCTCCAGACTGTCGTTTGCTGCACCGAAGGTCCAAAGCTGATCGCAAACATGGCCAGCACCCTCGTGTCCACCGGCGACTTCCTCTCCTGCCCTGTCGTGATCGCGTGCAGGGCCAGCACCCCTGTGTCTGATCGCCGACGACAACTTACTCTCCTACCCCACCATGATCGCAAACAGGGCCAACACCAGTAGGCCCCCGTGTCTGGTCGCCGACGGAGACTTCCTCTCTCCTGTCCCGCTATGATCGCGAACAGGGCTACAGGCTGTCCGGTCGCCATAAACGAGAACAACCCATTCCAACGCCGGCTGCGGGCTGCCTCTCCCTCTCCATCTCCGGTAGCCGACTCCCTCTCCATCTATCGCAACATCTTCTTCAGCTTCAGTGAGTAACCGATTTTTTTATTCTTTTTACAGATTTTAAATCTATGTTTTCTGTTTTTCAAGCGCACGATTTATTAAATGTTAGCAATTAGCAATTTAGCATATGTTTTTTATTTATGCTTGAACCTTTGAATAATTATGTGAATTCTATTCGTGGGCTTTTATTTTGATCATTATATCTTATTTCTCATTATCTTGGTCCATAGAATCATTGCTTCATGCCTAATATAATTTATTATATTACTCAAAAATTTTATAATATTTTTATATTTTAAAAATTATTAAAATTTTTGACATCATAATTATATTATGACGACGTTACGGTTCAAATCGATTCTCTCCCTCCCATAACCATCTATCTCTCTCTCGCACACACCTTACCGCCTCTCTCTCTCTCTCCAACCACATGAGTAAGGAGAAAATTATAACCTTCTTTAAATATTATTTAGATCTGATCAAATATGTCAGAAGTTAAATTTCATAAATTTAAAAATATCACAATGAAAGATTTTTCAAAAAGAGAAATTATCTTAAGAAAAAATTACTCTCAAACATCCTATTACTTTTAATTAAATGATATATGTGGATTTTCATAAGTGGACCTGCTTGGACGAGACGTAGACAACATTTAATCTTCAAATAATATTTCTATGATGACTTTTAATCTCTAATACCTTTTCCCGATTCGCCTATACTCTAATTCACACACAAGTTAGTCACATATTGATCATGATTTTCTCTAATCTAATCTGCACCATCTTTGAATAAAAAATATATATAACTTGATCCGTTCTAATTTGTTACAATGTTTTTGTTAAAGCCTTGATCTCTGTTTCATAATGTGGATCATATTATTCTTATTAAATTCCCTTTGAATCATTTGCCACTCTAGAGACGAGGACCCGGATGAAGGAAAAAGAAGGGGGGGGGGGCGGGGGCGGGGGGCGAATCGAAAGCGCATGATTCTATTTGAGATTTACCCCCCAAAGGTTACATAAAACATTTTCCAACTGTCGGGATTTAGTTGAAATTTCTGGAAATATTCGAGGAGTTGTGGTGGGTGCACCTTAGTACCTTACCAGCTTACCTACATGTTTGAAGCCAAATGGAACCGCAATGGAGAGCCTGATGGGCGACCACCACTGGACCACTATATAGGGGAGAGAGAGAGGTGGCATTCTCTCTTGCGCCCCTTCCACGGAGCTGTCCGTGTTTGTGGGAGATCGCCATCTCCTGCGGCGTAATCCAACCCCTCAAAACCCTGATCCGGACTGGGTTTGATGATCCCAACCGGGGGCGCTAGCAAGCAGGAAACTGGACGGCTGGAGGGTAATTAGTGCATTGGATTTGCTTTCCTGTTCTCGTTTGATCCGTTGCGCCAGGTTGTTGACACGCATCTTCTTTCATTCATTGGGTTTGGATTCTGTATCTCTCTTTCCGTTCAGCCTGAGGAGGTATTTGCGTGAAAGTCTCGAATTTTCGTAATGGGTCTGTGATTTCCATGCCTTCCCACGACATTTGGAGCGGAGATAGATTGTGGGTATTTCGCATCAAGAAGAGTTCTGTTGGTTTAATATAGATAAATACCAAAAAAAGGTGAGCTTTTGGTGGAGAGGATTGGGAAAGGTTAGGGGGAAGGTGGCTAATTGGGAAGCGAGCAGGGCGGAGATCACACCGTCAACCTGATCCAAGCAAGAGAGCAAGACCCTCATTGCCTCTGTCCTCCTCCCATGCGGTTGTTGTGAAGCACAGGTGTTTGTCACATTGCCCGCATCCATGGATTAGATGCCATCTTTCACCAACAACCCGTCTTCCAGCGCTTGCCATTGTTGGGTCGATCACTGAAACGGCAACGGCGAATGGTATGAGGCCTTCTGCATTGCCTTTTTCCTAGTCTTAAGAGGGTAGGAAGCTGCAAATCTAAGTTGAAGGCTTGAAGGACAAAGCAAAGGGTAAGTGCAGAGCGAGGAGGTAGCATAATGCAGAGAGGGAGTTCGGGGAAGAAGGGCAAGGAAGTGGAGGGCGTGATGATATTGGATGTGAGGTGTGTCGATGATCTGGTCCAATATGTCCCGACACCAGGGGAGACCGTTCTGATCAATGTTCCTATCGAGATCAGGTTGTCAGAGTACAAGAAGATTGTAGAGTATGCAGATGCGCACCGGTATGAGCTGCTTGATGACAAGCCGGGGATGGGTTTCTCCGTGAGTACGCGTGTTGAAGACAAGCTTAACAGGATAGAACAGTTCAGAGAAGATCTTGCGAGGAAGACGGATCTCCTCAAGAAGAGGCTTGACAAAATTGATGAAAGAAGGTACTGTGCGGTCCACCATTCTCTTATAAGATACATTCACAAATCCTCCTGTGCATGTTTCTCCCTCATGCTTAAAATGACGAGTTCTTAAGACATTACAGAGCAGCAAAGTGGTTATGTTGTACAGTTGCAAGTAGACAGCAGACACTAGACTCCATGGACACAAGATCACATAATCATGCATACTTGTTTTAGAGACCATGTAAGTGATGTTTAGGAATTTTTTTACGTCAAATATCCAACTATGCAAGTCGGAAGATTGGTGTAATAAGGGGAACGAAAATGTTTCTCGGAAAACTAGATTTATTTGACCCCTTATTGCTGAGTTTTGATTGTTACTTGAAACCTTTTCTGTTGCTTGGAAATTATTTGTGAATGATGGCCTAATTGACCCCCCCAACCCCTCCACCCCACAAAAAAAAAGAAAAGAAAAGAAAGAAATCCCCCTTAAAAAGGTAATTATGATTATATGCAGTCAGAAACACCTTGTATGTGAATAGGAGGTCTGTCCTTAATGGTTTCTGAACATGCTTGCCACATTCTCTCTGTTGTACTTAGAGAGTTAAAAAAACATTTATGCCCTAGTGATTTTCCATTTATATTTTTGTATTTCCTGTTGCAGAGCAGCAGAAGCAGACTTAGAGCTGTAGACATGGGAGATATCTGCATTAGAAAACAGCACATCAAGAAGGCAGTGGAGCTATCTATGTATAAAGGAAGATGCTTTATGAGTCTGAATTGCATGGTGTTTTTGTAAACGACTTTTAGACATAATTTTAGTGAAAAGGTTTTACTGGAGACATATGCTAGTAGCTTTTTCCTGGCAGAATTAATTATAAAACGTGATCTAGTTTATAGCTTACTGCAGGCTTATCCAGATCTTCAGTTTGTATTCAGAATGGGCGGTTTGTTTTGTAAATGGTTAGGCAGAGCATGGGATGGGACCAAGCGAACCTATCAGATTCTAGGGTTTTTTATAATCAATGATTAATTTGCGTAATGACTCTTCTTTTCATTCCCATACCATGAAAATTATTCTTGCCTGTCCTTGTGAAAGAATTCTGTTCAGATGAGCGTATTATAAAGTGAAATTTAGTAATTATATCTGGCTGTGATAGCATTTTAAATGAGAACAGAACACATTTCCATTTGGATGGGTGTATGAATGTGAAACATGTATATGGCATCTGGCAGTGAAGCTGTTAAGGATAAAACCCAATGGTATCTGAAAATACCACTCTCTCTTTCTGCATGTAAATGAAGGGAAGTAAAATACAATGGCAAGGTAAGGGAAAAGGCGCAAAAGATTTTGGAGCACAAGGTCAAACCCAAGTGTTGCTTATGACAGGCAAGGTTTGGCAGTTGACTGATCCATGGTTATGGACCTAACTTTTTACTGTTTATTCTTTTTGGCCCTTTTCGATAATGGGGTAGAATAAGGGTGAATAGTCCACCCGGCGAATAAGTCATTCGACCCCTCTTGGTTGAATGGCTTATTCGACCAAAACTGCCCTTTTCGTCCTGTGAAACCCGGTTAGGAATGGCGCTATCAAAGCCGATTAAGGCTTCAACCGGCGAATAAGCGGGGAAACTGGAAGTGTACAGGCGAATACGCCAACCCAGCAAGGCCTATTCTGTTATCAAAGTCAGCCTTTCTGATCGTCGAATTTATACATGATGTATTTCAGTTCAGACTAACCTTTCATTAATGTGCATGTCTCTTTTTCCTTAAGTGTATGCATTGAGGACTTGGACATGTCACGTGACAAATTAAACGACTTCTAACGCTGTTTCGTGACGCACTTATTGAAGACAGGTGGCAAATGTCAAAAATGCCCTTCCCTCTATTTCGGCGAGGCGCCAGTCATCTCAGCTGTAAATTTGATACCCTTTTTATCTCTTTGAACTTATGTCAAGTTTGGTTTCTCTTTTGGTGTCCACAAACTGGCATCCGACAAATTAACATCATTTTCATAAACACTTTAGATTATGTGAAAGTATTGACATCTTGATTTCTGTGATCTTGTCGTATTCTCTGAATTTTTAGTTTCTCTTGCAATGACATCATGCTGAGATGGGGAGAACAGTTGTTCCGCATAAAAGCCTACATTTGTGAGATCCTAATTTACATTTGGTAATTTATTTTGCTGTAGTTTGGATCGTACTGAAAGACTTGGAGATTGCTAATAGATTTCCCAACAAACATGGGTTGGAAAAGATCCAATGCATGTGGTGGTTTACTACATACACATTTGTTAATAGCTTAATTTGCTCCAATGCAAAGTTAATGAGGATCATGTCTAGCTTGGGCTGTCAAAGAATCAACATGCATTTTGAGTATAATAGAATCAGATGTGCAATGGGTTTGAATTGTGTGGAACTCTTCGTTGGTTTTAAGAACTAGATATTTATTAAGATTTCCGGACCTTATAAATTTATATTATGTGCTTTGTTCGTCGCGTAATTCAATGCTCTTTCCTTGCCGTGTTCATTTTATGCCATTATGTTTCAGCTAGCAATTATAGATGAGTAAGGGAACTTAAGTGGAAAAGGTGATGATATTTAATCTGATTTTAATCCTCTTGTGATTGATGGCATTTGTGAGTTTCTATTAATTCTTCATGCTTTTATTCATGTTCTCTAGACAGTGGTTGATGTACGGCCATATATACTTGTTTTTGTTTGTAGAACACTTTTTCTTTCCTGCAGCTTTTGTGACTGTCAAGAAGATAAATGTGTTGCGTTGGAAAATGATGATGAATACTTTTTTTATCAGCAAAGTACTTACAGTTCTGAGCTCTTTCCATGAGCTACTTACAACCCTTCGCTCTTTTCAAAAAATTGTGGGCCTAACCGGTAGACTTTTGCAAATTCATTCGCATTTTTCAGGATGGACATATCGGTATAACTGCCATAATGTGCAATACTTGTGTTTGTTTGCATCTCCCCGATGCAGGGAAAATGTAGAGTAGCTTGCACTTTAGTTTTTATCTGCTTGCTTGCTTACATTCCTAAAACTCTGACTCTTGTGAACCTGTACGTCTTTTTGTGTTGATGTTCATCTACTCTGTTCATCAGGCATCAGCTAAAGTTTTGGAGCCACCCTGTACCCTAAACTCATCTTTATGGTATGTTTCAGTTTTCCAGCGGAATGAAATCACATTACAGGCAATAGAAATAAGTGTGGCCACTGGCCCTTTTATCCACTCAGCCATGGCCATTTGAAATCATTCAGCCTCTTATTTTTATTATTCTAAGTATTTTTTTCAAAAGATAAGAGAATATACATTTTTTAGCCAAAACCGAATGCTCATTTTTTTCTCTTTTACAAAAATAAAAGACTTTACATAAGCTGCGACTGAACATCAACGTCTCAAGTCAAATTCCTTCAACTCTCTCAAGTCACATTTGTAGGTGTCGGGAAAAACATGAGATGTGATGTGCGGCAAATGGACCCACTCGGACGAATGCCTTGGGCCTCGATTCTTGACACTACAGTGCACAGAACACAGAATTAGAATGTGATCGCCAGGGAAGTTGTACCTGATTCCCACAGGAGCATGATCGCGTGATGTGTCTCAGGGACGGAGCTTGCGGGGTCTCGACTTCTCCATTCTCGGTCGGCCAAGGACGGAGAGCCCTATGTAGCATGTTATACTAAAATCCCGTAAACAGAAATGAGAACTTAAAAAGACAAAGAAAATATCGATTAGAACTGAATCATGTAGTAAAGGCTCAAAATAGATTACAAAATAGAAGAAAATGGTGGTGGCTTCCCCTGGAGGGGTGTTGAGAAGGGGGTATGGTCGAGATTTTTGACCACCCGCTTTCCCTTTTGTTTAATTTGAAAACCTCTATGGATAGTGAGGAGGATAAATCTGGTTTGACCCAGAAACGGCCCACGCACGCGCGGCCCATAAAGGTTTGGACGTGCTGAGCCCAGGCAAGGGATGAGCGCGCATGCTCAGCCGAATAAGAAGAAGACCGGTCCAACAGAGCATCGGATTCCGCGATGCACAATGAGGCCAGTCTAAGCGCAGTTCTCGCCGGAGGACACTCCGACAATCGACCGTTACCCCCCACGACGTCGGCCTTGACCCCATAACGGGCGAGCACGCACCATGGGTGCCGTAAGACCCGCCCAGGGACCGGTCGACGTCGGGGCTATTGCCCTCCAACGGGAAACTCCCGTCAACATAGCAGAGAAACGTTACTCTACTAAACGGACCCTTCCCTATCAAGGGATGAGGCCCTCGCTCCAAGACAACCCATATAAAAGGGACATCGACAGTAGAGAAGGGCACGGTAGATTCTTCTACTAAAATCTCACGCTACTACGCAAGAGGAGACTCCTGCCCCAGAGCTTCCTACTGAGAAGAGAGCAACTCGACTAGCAACCACGACGAGAGGGACGTCCGCTACATCCAGAGAGCTTCTTCCTCCTGTGCGACTTTACCACCCAGCGAGCACTCCCCGAGAGCCCACTGAGAGCGGCGAGCACACGTGCAGAGGATCTACACACCTCCTGGATCGATGACTACGGCCCCTACTTCTCTCTCACCTTGCTCCTCTCTATTGCTCATTAATCCCTTACTGACTTAAGCATCGGAAGGTTGTCCCTTAGGGTAACACCCGAGACTCCTTCTGACGCCCTTTTGGTTTCTTGGTGTGTGCATACATCCACGGGCGCAAGATGACTTTCCCAATAAATAAATAGAGAAGGTGGTACGTGGCCTAGGAACCATTTTCCTGCCGCTACACTTCTTGACGCCGTATGTGGGAAGACGAGCGAAAAGCTATGGCGCCCCGTGGAAGCCTCTGCAACGCCAGCAACCGGGGGCGAGGTTCCCATCAGGGACCCAACTCTCGCCGGGGATCGCAGGAAGCTTCTTCCGCACACCACCAACAAGAGGTCACCCCATGTGACCTAGACGAGCTCTTCCAGGAGATCCGAGCCCTGGCGGAATTCTGTCGAGAGCTCCGGGACCAGAGGCCCCAAAATGCCCCACCCGAGCGACGGGAGGCATCCCATGCCTCCGTCCCAAGAACTCGGCGATCGTGCAGCGTGCCCGCGTCTAGGGGACGCAACCCTCTCCACTCCAACCCGGAGATGGACCGCCGGCTCCAACGGTTCGACGAAATAGAGGACAAGGTCTGGTACCTAGACGATGTCCTCCTGGCCGCTAAGAACTGCGGCCTCATCGACGACGATCAGGACTTCCACGCTCCCTTTTTCAGGGAAATCATGGAAGCCCCCATCGCGCCAAAGCTCCAGCTGCCGTCATTCGCCACCTACGACGGCACCACCGACCCGGCCGACCACCTGCACGGCTTCGAGTTCCACCTGGTGTTTCACCGGGCCTCGGACACCGTGAAGTGTCTGGCGTTCGTCATGACCCTTCGGGAGAACTCCCGAGCATGGTTCGAGTCCCTGCCGGCTGGGACGATCTCCTCCTTCCAGTAGGTCAAGAAGTTGTTCAAGGAGAACTTCGTGGGCTGCCCATCGCGCCAAAGCTCCAGCTGCCGTCATTCGCCTCCTACGACGGCACCACCGACCCGGCCGACCACCTGCATGGCTTTGAGTCCCACCTGATGTTTCACCGGGCCTCGGACACCGTGAAGTGCCTGGCATTCGTCACGACCCTTCGGGAGAACGCCCGAGCATGGTTCGAGTCCCTGTCGGCCGAGACGATCTCCTCCTTCCAGCAGCTCAAGAAGCTGTTCAAGGAGAACTTCGTGGGCTGCCGAAAGGTAGCTGAAGAGGGGCGATCTCGCGCTGATCCTGAGCAGGGAGGAAGATGACCACGTACCCTTGAAGTATAAACTGTAAGGAGGGAAACCAGTCAGAAGTGTCCAGGGATAGATCCCCGAGGAAGACCCTCCGATGCTTAAGTCAGCACAGGTAGTAGAGCATAGATGCGAAGAGGAGAATTAGGAGGAAAGTGGGAGCGCGAGATTCCTCTCCACCAAAAGGTGAAGTGGTTCCTACTCAGGCTTACTTGGGCGTGCTTAAGCTTACTTAAGCTCCTCTCGTCGCAGTCGGGCATGTCCTATTTAAATAGTGGCCGGTTGTGCGAATTGATCCCTGTAAGCGGATGGGTTCCATAGGGGGTTACGTCCTTCATGCGGGCTCCTTACGGCGCGCGGACTCTTGGTTTCCCTTATCCCCTTGAGCTTCCTGCCATTAAAGGATTCGCAACGGCTGAATCATTAAGCTTCCATCAGTGAACCCGAGCAAATGGCACTTGTTCAGGAGTGGTATCCCGAGGGATAAGTGTTGGGTCGGGACAAGGAATAGGGGGCTCTAAGGGAGCTTTCCTGATCGACTGATGCTCGGACTTCCCAACCCGAAGGCCGCCTAGGAAGCGCTTGTACCGAGTGAGTTTTTGGGTTTCATAATAAGTGGGCCCGAGGGCTACCACTTTGAGGAGTTGAGCCTTGTTCGGTCCAGTTTGGACCTTGTTTGGCCTCTCCGTACGGGCGGTGAGATTTCCCCTCTCCACTTGTCCCCCTCCTACTCCCGAGCCAAGATTAGGCTCGGACGAGTAGCAATTGGGTTGGACTGTCTGTGGCACTAGTTGGGTAAAGATATCTCTCTTGTAGGGGCCGCGTGACGTAGCTCACCTTGAAAATATGCCCATTATGATGAGTAAGAGAAGGCCCCTCCTCGGGAGATCGGACGCCGCGCCGCCTCCTGTCAGGGTTTTTTAGGTATTGCGCATTTTGCGTCCCTTTATCTCCTAGGTTTTAGGGTTTTGCCTCTCTTGGTAGTTATATTTGAGGGGGGCTCCCGCTCTGTGAGAGTAGTTTCGGAAGGGCGGAGAATCATCGTAGCCGTCGGAGCTAGAAGAGCTTCCTGAGGCGGTGATTCGTAAGCTCCCTTTCTTCTCCGAAGTTCTCTGGCTTAGAGCTTTCCCCTTCTTCTTCTCTCTGTCTCATGGCGGACCATCATTCTGAGGCTGAGGGGCGGCAGGGAGAACGGACCCTCAGAGTTTTCTTGACGCCGCCGGAGCCGTCCTGCAGCGAGCTGGGGGAGGCGGAGGTGAAGCGGTTGGAGAGTCGCTACGGGTTGCCTTGGCGGTTCCAGTTCCTGGCGCCTGAGCCTCATAAGTCTAGCCTGTCCACCCGTTCTGGTCTCTTTTGCTCCTTTCTTCTGGCTTGGAAGTGTGGCTTTCGTTTGCCCCTTCATCTTTTTGTCGCCGAGTTGCTTCGGTTCTACCGGCTGGCTAATGTCCACCTGGTCTCCAACTCTTACACTTTCATTTTCTCCTTCATTTTCCTTTGCGGCCAGTGTGGGGTGCGCGCCTCGCAGGATCTTTTCCATTACTTCTTTGAGTTGAAGGAGCATGCTCATGCGAGGCGAGGCTTCTTCTATATTCAGGTGAGGCGGGGGAGGAGCTGCGTGTTCCTCTCTGGGAAGGATTCTTCTCACAAAGGGTGGAAGACCCAATATTTTTGGGTGGGCCCATTGGCGGTTGGCGTAGCCTGGAATTTCCCGACGGCGCCCAATTTCCACCTGAACATTCCTCCGAAGCAGATTGTGTTCTCTCCGGAGGTGGAAGAGGAGGCTGTTATCCTTCAGCAGAATCGCCGGGAGATTGATGATTTGGTGACTTCTTCCAACATTGAGGGCTACCTCGCTCGAGTGCTGTTGCCGACAGGTAAGGGGTTCAGGAACTTGGCCTTCCTTCTTGCGGAGTTGGGGTCTTCCTGCTCTTAATTTGCTTTCTATGGTTCAGACACGAGGCGAGCGGTTGAGGAGGAGGCACCTCCATCTGAGTTGGAGGTCATCGTCTTGGATGAGACGCCAGCTCCGGATGACCTTCAAGTTTTGGAGGGTTCGTCCCGTGCTCGGGATAAGGGCAAGCAGGCGGCTCAAGACGACGCCTCCGAGCGCCCGAGAAGGATCCCGTGGCCAAGCTGCTATGGTCTTTGATGCAGGCTCAGTCTGCTGAGAAGAAACGGGCGAGGAAGGAGGAGGTAGTCCGTGTGTCTGGAGGAGATTCCCTGTCGGCTCTCCCCTCTACTGAGCAAGAGGGGGCCGATGATGAGAGATAACTGCCGATGCTGAGGCGCCGAGCATGGCGGAGGGGCCGTCAGATGGGGGGTCCATCCCCAGCAGGTCGAGGCTGGAGGGTCGCAGGAGGAGGCAACTCGATCACAGCAGACCAAAACTGGGGAGGTACGTAGTGGGGGTGCTCACGTCAAGCCGACCGGTGGGGCCCCTGGGACGGGATTGCCCGAGGGAGGTGCCCCGGTCCCGGCCGCTCCGGTGAGAGCTTCCCCTCCTTCTACCAGCACCTTCAGTGTCCAGGCTTCTCTGTACCGGGTGTGTCATTCTTTAGCTTCTCGAGACTTGCGGGAAAAAGTCTGGAAGGGTCCCCCCTCTTGGCTATTGGAGCAGATTATGGAGGGAGGGCTGATTCTGGCCCAGCTGGGAGCTGAAGCGGTGGACGCGTACACTCGGGTGGAGTCCGAGAGGGAGACTCTTTCGTGGGCCCGCGGCACGCTTGATCAGAAGGTCGAGCGTCTGACCCTCGATCTTGAAGACCTTCGTCGAGAGATCACTCCGCTTCGAGCATTGGCGCAGTCGAGCCAAGCGGAGGCTCGGTCTTTGTCAGAGCAGCTGGCCCAGGCTCGTCGCATGGTCGACCGGAAGAGTGAGCTCCTGGAGTCGGAACGCAGAAACCAGGTCGAGCGAGATGACTAATGGAGGGCCGAGCGAGAAGGGCTCGAGGACCGAGTTCGGGTGGACGAGGATTCGTGGATCGAGGCCGAGCGAAGGCTGTCCGAGACCGAGAGAAGGTTGTCCGAGTCCGAGCAGCAGATAGCTGAGCTCGAGAGGAAGGCGGGGCTGGCTAGGAAGGAAGCGCTCGAGCAACATAGGTGCTCGGAGGCTTACCAGGCAGCTCTCCAGCAGGTGGCCTTTCCTTATTACGAGTCAGGCTACCGACGGGGACTCCGGAAGGGCTTCTCCCAGGGCTACGATCGGGCCGTCCTGGAGGCAAAGGCCCAGTCGTCTTCGCTCAATTTTCCTTCCAGTCAACGCTATGACTCGGAGTGGGGCTCCACTGACTCTTCCCACTATACGTTGAGCAAAGAGGTGAATTCGGTTCCGTCCGAGCAACCGCCAACTCCAGCATCCTCAGGAGGGCACACGATCGAGACAGTTCCCACACAGGTGGGGTCAGTGTCTGGGCCGGCCGACGCCGAGAACATTGGGGGCAGGTCGTCTGGTGCCGAGGAATCCTTGTCTACCGAGCTTGGAGATGGGCCCGAGGCCTGATGTAATAGCTCTTTTCTTTTTACCTTTTTCATATGTAGTCGGGTGCGGCTTTTTTGGAAACTCTAATAGCGGCAGTATTAAATGCTGAATTGACTGTTTCTTACCGCTCTTGGTGTGATTTGATTGTCGTATCCGCAGTTGTTTGAAGCACCGATTTCCTGCAGATCTTGTGCGCGCCGATCTGTCAAACAACTCACATGGCGTTGGCACCTTTCCATTTTTCCATACCGTCCTTAATGACTTGCCGCTTCGCGCATCCCGCTGGGGGAATATCGGGAAATGGGGTAACCAACTCAGGGAAAGCCTTGGTAGCGTGTTTTGGGGAGAATCATTTAAAGCGATCAGCTTCCCCTTCGGCCTATAAAAGGTCCGAGAGGCATCTCCTTTTCCTTTCATCGCTTAAGGCCGTTCCTGGTGATTTTTCCCTTACGTGAAGCGTTGTGCTGTTAGTCTTGGCGGGGCATGGAAGGCGTTTCAGAAGATGATGATGCAGATGGTGGTGGGAGGGAAGCTCCTATTGTTTCGCTCTGGGAGAGGGTTCGTCGGTCGGGGGTCAATCAGGGGGGAGGTTCATGCCGGAGCATGTCACCTTCCTTTCCCTGTCCTGCCGGCGCTCTTCTGAGGGAGAATGGGGCTCGTCCAACTTCATTCTTTCACTGTCGTCCCCATCCCTCCTTCCACCGTCGATCCCGTTATCTAGGGAGGGAGCTCTCTCAAGATTCCTCGCCTTTCGGGTCGACCTCTTTTTCTTTTTCTCCCTCCCCTTTCACTCTTCGGAGGGTGCCTGCACTCTCTGCCTTCCAAAGAGTTGGCAGAGAGGAGGCCTTCACTTGTATTCTTTCCTCTCTTCTTCTTGTTGTTTCCCATTTTTTCTTTTCTCCTCCGAACTTTCTCAAACCAACGAAGCCGACGATCCCTTATCTGAGCCAGTTTCTACACGAGGTAGAGTCAGTGGCTGGACGTGGGAGCGCCTACTGGGTCGGTCGAGCGTTCTGCTCGCGTTATAGTACCAGGGGATGTAATTTTTTGTACATGTATACTATATCGGCTACGGCCTTCTTGATGTACATCAAAGTTTAATAAGAAGAGAAGAATGATGATTTTTCTATTTTGCTTACATGTGTATGCTTGCCAAATGTTCAAAAGTAGAACTTGCAGAGATTTGTTGCGTTCCACGTCCGAGGGACGGGTGTTCCTTTCATGATGGACAGTCGGTATGCTCCTTTCCCGAGCTTCTCGACCACTCGGTAGGGACCTTCCCAGGTAGGGGCCAGCTTTCCCACCGCCTCTAGTGGTCGAGATGCTTCGGCCTTCCTCATGACGAAGTCTCCTAGCTGGAAGGGTCTGTCTCGGACTCTGCTGTTGTTGTATCGAGTGATGTGCCGTTGGTATTCCATTGCTCGGATCCTTGCATTCTCTCGGATCTCGTCCGTTAAGTTGAGGTTCTCTCGCAATTTCTGCTTGTTTACCTCAGGCTCGAAGTGGACGACTCGAAGAGAGGGATTGCTGACCTCCAACGGAATTATGGTTTCCGTGCCATACACCAACTGAAAAGGTGTTTCACTAGTACCCGTTCTCGGAGTAGTTCGGTGCGACCATAGTACGCTCGGCAATTCCTTGAGCCAGCCTCCCTTGGCTTTACCGAGCCTGGTTTTGATACCTTTTAAGATAGTCTTATTGGCATTCTCGACCAGTTCGTTAGCCTGAGGATGGGCTACCGAAGTGAAGTAGTTGCGAATGTTTAGGTCGGCACATCTGTCTCTGAAATAATGAGAATCAAACTGCCAACCGTTATTGCTCACAATCACTCGGGGGACACCATAGCGACAGATGATCGATTTCCAAACAAAACTCCATACGACTGATTCGGTGATCCTGGTAGTGGCTTCGGCCTCGATCCATTTGGTGAAATAGTCGATGGCGACGATGACGAACTTCTTCTGAGCTTGAGCCGTACGGAACGACCCCAGGATGTCGATCCCCCACCGAGCGAAAGGGTACGGCTCGACAAGGGTGATGAGCTCCGTAGCGGGCTGATGAATCAGGTGGTCGAAGCGCTGACATCGATCACACTTCTGCACGTAGGTCGAGCAGTCACGCTGGAGAGTGGGCCACCAGTAACCTGTGGACGCACTTTTTTCACTTATTATTCTCTTGTTGGTTTATTCGTTTATTGAGTGCGTGGGCGTGCCAGTCACAAAGTGACAATTTATTCGGGCTCCGAAGAGCCCATGGTGCGCTCGATCTGACTTCGTCAGTCGATTGTGTGGTTCGTGTCGGGACCAAAACCCGCTGCGCCATAAAGGTCACGGCGTCATTTACATCCCCCATACGAGGGAACACCCTTGATTAATCGCCGAGATTCAGGGCCTCATGGCCAAGAAATTAATTGCATGAAAGGTCTATTACGCGGCATTGAAATCCTCACACGAGGGCGAGAAGAAAATCATTCGCGGTCATGTCGGTCATGTGTTGACCGTTTAATGTTCGGACGAATGTCCGGCTCGATAAAATCACGGTCGTTGTGGGAAAACTGGAGCGTATGTATGCCGGTATATGGCAATTTATTGTTCAGAAGAACGGAAAATGTTCGGCTAAACCTCGGCTGGAGCGGTCGGAAACCGGTAAATCTGTTGGCCCGGTGCAAGAGCAAGCTGCGACCATACTGCGGTGGCCCCCCCCGCGGTCGAAACAAGACTTGTATGAGCGTCATTGATATTTCCGGTGCCAAGGGAGGCGACGAGGGAATATCCCTTGAATCGGCTGAAAAGCCCTATGTCCGGAGAAGCGGGCGTTCTAAACGTGTCGGTCATTCAGGAGACCGTTTAATGTTCGGACGGGTGTCCGATATTGGGAATATCGTAATCGTCGCGGAAAGACCGAGAATGTATGTGTGCCGGGACACGTCAAGTTTTATTATTCCGAGACACTGAAAACGTTCGATTGAATCTTGGCTATTATATCCGGAAACCCGTGAATCTATTGGCCCGATGCGAGATCGAGTCGGGACCATGCCGGGGGCGCCTCCCATGATCCAAACGGGGCTCGCGTGGGCAGCGTTAATATTTCTGGTGTCGGAGGGCAACGGGGGAGAGTCCCGGGACTGGATTTCAAAACCGAAACGCGTTCGAAAGGATCGGGCTATAGACCGAGGATATGAGCCAGACGATGACCATGATCGGGACAGGCCCGAGGTCTGAGTGTGGCCCACGGAGGTCTTATCGATATTCCTATGGAAGGAGTCCGGGGGTGGCGAGAGCCGTCTCGTTCTAATTCAGATTCTGTCGGTCACTTGCTGACCTTTTCCTGTTTGGGCAGGGGCCCATATTGAGAGTGCGACGCGGGGTGGACGCGACCCCGTACCAATGTATGCCGAGTTTACGGTAATTTTAATGAAAGAGCGGGAGCAAATCCGGATAGGAACGGGTCAGAATTGGTGAGCTATTGGCCCAGGGCAATGCCGGCTCACAACCATGTTGGGGTAGGAGCCACCGGCTATGAAAGTCGCTCACGGGCCTCTTCATGTTCGGACATGGGTCCGTATTAAGAACTCGGCGGGAATCGACGTGAACCCGTTCAAATGTCTGCCGAACGTGCGGCAATTTCAGTAGCGACTCGGAAGGAATCCGGCCCGAGGAACGAGTCTGGTTTAATCGGAATGTTAGCCCGAGGCGAGGTCGGGTCATGGCCATTTCGGGATAATTCCCAAGACTCATGCCCAGCCCGCCAGGGCGGCATTGTTGTTCCTTCGGCACCGGGTCACGGGAGAGACGGGGCTGCCGCGTGGATTACATTGTTTTATTGTTATTTAAAATTTTATCATTATTATTCGTTAATTTATGCGTGTCTTTGAGTGAGTTTATTATTACTATTTATTCATTTTTCTTGTGATTTATTCATTTACTATTGTTATTATTAGGTTTGTTATTGTTTTTGTTCGTTTTATTATCATCGTGTTTCGTTAAGTTAGTTATTATTATTTATTTTGGTTACATTTATTTATTTATCATTCATTCTTATTGAGTTTGTTATTATTATTCGTTCATCTTTGTTATCATTTATTGATCTAATTATTATGATTGTTATTATTTATTTGAAGCTTATTATTATTATTGTTTGTTCCTTTATTATGCTTATTTATTTATACATTTTAGAATTTGTTATTATTTATTATTTGTTATTATTATTATTCTTATCATTACTCATATTTTCTGGAGAGAGAATGGGCCATCAGAGGGCTAAAAGGGGTGTACCGCTGAGGGGCTAAGGGCGTGCCGCTGAAGGGCTAGGAGGGTGTACCGCTGAGGGGCCTGGGGGTGTGCCGCTGAAGGGCTAAGGACGTGTGCCGCTGGAGGCTGGAGTGTACCGTTGAGGGCCAAAGGGGGCGTACCGCTGGGGTCAAAAGGGTGTACCGTTGAAGGCCAATGGGGGTGTGCCGCTGAGGGCAGTAGGAGTGTACCGCTGAGGGGTCTAAGGGGTGTGTGCCGTTGAGGGCCAAAAGGGCTGTACCCCTGAGGATAAAGGGGTGTACCGCTGGAGGCGTCAGGGGTTGTACCGCTGAGGGTTGGAGTAGGTGTGCCGCTGAAGAAGGAACGAGCTGGAGGGGTGCACCGCTGAGGGTTGGTAGGGAGTGTGCCGCTGGAGGCTGGTGGAGTGCACTGGTGAAGGTCCATCTGAGTGGGAGGTAAGGGCAGGCAAGCCGGTGGAGGTTCTTTCTTTTATTACTTATTTTAAGGCTTTTCTTTTCTTCTTATCTTGATTTTCAAGTAGTTTTATACAAACTCTTCCCTTGCCTTTGTTCTGTTCAGTCTCTCCTCGCAGGTCGGATGTTCGGGCTGTCAGGCAGTTAATCAGCTCAGTTCTCGTCACGGTGCCGGCAGCGGCTCGATTAGTCGGAACGTTTTATCGTTGATTGCTTTATTCGTTAGTTGCTTCCTTTAGCCTCTTTTAATTGTTTATTAGTTTCTCACAAAAATTCGGCAGCATCTCCCCTTGACCCGGGGCGTAAGGGAGATACAGGGAACGCGCCCACATGGGGTGGCGGAACCCGACAGCTGGAGGTGGGCCCCCGGAGGAGCAACACCTTTATAGAGCCTCGGAAAATGCGAAGGAGAACGACGGACTGAAGGCCGCTTAGGGGCCTGGAGAGTGTGCCGCTGAGGGCTGAACAAGGGTGTACCGGCCAAGGGCCAATCTGGGTGTGCCGGCCGAGGAGTATGCCGGCCAAGGGTGACAGAGTGTGTGTGCCGCTGAGGGCAGAAAGGAGTGTGCGGCTGAGGGCAAATGAGGTGTGCCGCTGAGGGCTGGGCAAGGTGTACCGGTCAAGGGAGTTGGGGTGCACCGTTGGAGAGTGAAAGGAGTGTGCCGGCGAAGGGGCCAGGTGAGTGTGCCGCTAAGGGCCAATCTGGGCGTGCCGTTGAGGGCCAATCTGGGCGTGCCGCTGAGGGCCAATCTGGGGTGTACCGGTCAAAGGCCGAGCAGGTGTATCGCTGAGGAAATGGCAAGGGAGCCAAGTGCCCGGGCTTACAGGCTAGTTAGGGAGTAAATGGGAGCATGAGACCAAGGAAAGGTCACTGGTAATTGGGCGTTCGGAGAGAGGGCGAGGGTCTCCCCCTCTCCTTAAGTTGATGGGCACGACAAGTGGCCACGGCAGGGGGTGGTGAAGAGCCCATGGGGGCCAGAGCTCGCGGAGGGAGAGTCACGTTGCGACGGAGGCACCAAGAAACACCGACGGAAAAGGAAAAGAACAACACATCACATGCATCGTGAAGGCGGGAGTAAAACAACAGAAATGGCAGGAGAGACCCGAGAAGGGTGATTTTCATTCATGGGAAGCAAAGGGACCGAAGCCCTACACATACATCGACAGACATGTCCGAGCCAAGGCTGCGGCCGAGACAGGAGACCCAAAAGCAAAGGGAAGGGGAAAGGGAAATGAAGATAAAAGGGAAAAAGGGGAACGGAGCATGGGCCCCCCCCTCCCAGACCTCACTCCTCTCTTCTTCTCTTCTTCTTCTTCTTCTCTTCTCTCTTCTCCGGCAATGGTCGACGGGACAGTAGGGGGGAGCCTCTCCCTCTTCCTCTTCTCTTCTTCTCTTCTTCTCCTCTTCTCTGTTCGTCTGTGTGTGTCTTTCTCCTCTCCTCTGTTTGCAGCGAAGAAGAGGGGTTTTATACCCCGGGCGGCGGGAGCGTCCGAAGGCGGGAACGCCCACGGCCGAACGTGCAGCATTAAATGGGACTTGATTTGGGCTGTCCTTGGTGGCAGGGAATAGCCCTCGTGCCCCCATCTCTGCTTGACACCTCAGCTAACTTGCTGCGCGCCAAGGATCTGTAGGGGATGGGCTTCACGTCGTCCGTTGACAAGCTTCACCGCTGTGCCGCTGGCGGGTTGAAAAGGCGTGCCGCTGGAGAGCCAAAACGGCGTGCCGTTGAAGCACCTGGAGGGCGTGCCGCGGAATGGCTTGCAGGGTGTGCCGCTGAAGACCCCTGCAGGGCGTGCCGCTGGAGCCCCTGCAGGGCGTGCCGCTGAATGGCCTGCAGGGCGTGCCGCTGAATGGCCTGCAGGGCGTGCCGCTGAAGACCCCTGCAGGCCGTGCCGCTGAAGCCCCTGCAGGGCGTGCTGCTGAAGACCATTGGGGGCGTGCCGCTGAAGGCCATTGGGCCGTGCCGCTGAAGGCCATTGGGCCGTGCCGCTGAAGGCCATTGGGGGCGTGCCGCTGAAGGCCATTGGGCCGTGCCGCTGAAGGCCATTGGGGGCGTGCCGCTGAAGGCCATTGGGGGTGTGCCGCTGAAGGCCATTGGGGGCGTGCCGCTGAAGGCCATTGGGCCGTGCCGCTGAAGGCCATTGGGCCGTGCCGCTGAAGGCCATTGGGCCGTGCCGCTGAAGGCCATTGGGGGCGTGCCGATGGAGGGCCAAAATGGGCAGTTTTGAGCCAGTCGTGAGCACGAGTCGTGGCACATTTAATTTTCTTCGAGGCCCATGGATTGTGGGACTCTTGGTGATTGGTTTCGCTTCAATGTCGTGACTCCGGAGACAGCTTCACGGCAATGTGCATATTTGGGGAGTCCGGACGACCAGTCTCTCCGGGGCTTCTTCACTCGGCGCCGTTTGTTGACGAGAGGCCGGGCATGATATTTGGGTGTGCAATTTTTGGTGTCCACAAATGCCCCCCACCCACGGGTAGCGCAGGCGAAGGATGAGCCGGGCGGTGCCCGCGGGTGTACTTGTCTCTTTCCTCTTCGTCGATGCCGACGGGATGTTGAGAGCTGGCGTAACATGTTGGTCTCGTCTTCTCTTCGTCAGTGCCGACGGGGTGTCGGGAGCTGACATGATATGTTGATCTCTTGGTCTCTTCGCCAGTGCCGACGGGGTGTCGGGAGCTGGCCTGGTTTGTTGGTCTCTTTTTCTCTTCGTCAGTGCCGACAGTGTGTCGGGAGCTGACATGATATGTTGATCTCTTTGTTCTCTTCGCCAGTGCCGACGGGGTGTCGGGAGCTGGCCTGGTTTGTTGGTCTCTTTTTCTCTTCGTCAGTGCCGACAGTGTGTCGGGAGCTGACATGATATGTTGATCTCTTGGTCTCTTCGCCAGTGCCGACAGGGTGTCGGGAGCTGGCCTGGTTTGTTGGTCTCTTGGTCTCTTCGCCAGTGCCGACGGGGTGTCGGGAGCTGGCCTGGTTTGTTGGTCTCTTTTTCTCTTCGTCAGTGCCGACAGTGTGTCGGGAGCTGACATGATATGTTGATCTCTTTGTTCTCTTCGCCAGTGCCGACGGGGTGTCGGGAGCTGGCCTGGTTTGTTGGTCTCTTTTTCTCTTCGTCAGTGCCGACAGTGTGTCGGGAGCTGACATGATATGTTGATCTCTTGGTCTCTTCGCCAGTGCCGACAGGGTGTCGGGAGCTGGCCTGGTTTGTTGGTCTCTTTTTCTCTTCGTCAGTGCCGACAGTGTGTCGGGAGCTGACATGATATGTTGATCTCTTGGTCTCTTCGCCAGTGCCGACAGGGTGTCGGGAGCTGGCCTGGTTTGTTGGTCACTTTTTCTCTTCGTCAGTGCCGACAGTGTGTCGGGAGCTGACATGATATGTTGATCTCTTTGTTCTCTTTTCTTTCTTTTCTTCTCTCTTTTCTTTTCTTCTCTTCTTCTAATTCTCTTCTCTTTTGCTATCCCCTCTTTTTTTCTCTCTCTTGTGTTGTTTGTTTTTTTTTGTTTTCTCTTCTCTTCTTCTCTTTCTCCCTTTTTTTTTAAAAGAACTCCGGATAGCCGTCGGCGTGGCTGCCGATGATATAAAAGCTGTCGGCTCAGGGGCCGATGATTGAAAGCTGTCGGCTCAGGGGCCGATAATTGAAAGCTGTCGACCCGAAGGCCGATGTTTAAAAGCTGTCGGCTCAGGGGCCGATGATTGAAAAGCTGTTGGCATGGGAGCCAATAATTGGAAAGCTGTCGGCTCAGGGGCCGATGATTAAAAAGCTGTTGGCATGAGAGCCAATAATTGAAAGCTGTCGGCTCAAGGGCCGATAAGTTGGAAGCTGTCGGCTTGAAGCCAATAGTTGGAAAGCTGTCGACCCGAAGGCCGATGTTTGAAAAGTTGTCGGCTCAAGGGCCGATGAGGGAGGCTAGGGTAGTCATGGCTGGAAGCGGGCTGCGGGAGCCGAAGTTGGGAGATTAACGAGCTGCGGGGGCAAGGGGTAGGCCATGGGGGCCAAGATTGGGCTCTACGAGCCATAGCCGGGAACGTAGGCTTCGGTGGCCGAAATTGAGTTTATTGTATACACACATTTTTATTATTTATTTATCATTTCATTTCATTTTTATTTATTCCTTTTTTTATTTTTATTTATTATATATATATATTTTTAAAGCATGCAAGCACTCATTAGCAGGCATAACATAGATATAAGTAAGGCAGCTCCCTCTATCGGGGATAGGATAGGGACATCGCCCGTAATTCGTAGATGCGGTGCGGGCCGCGAGGCACAATTGAGGGGTGGTGCACCCGTCAAGAGGATATCGCATGTCTCGCATGCATAGCCTAAATTCACGCATTTCACCCGAGGCAATTCTCTGTGGCGTGGCAGTGCGAATGTGTGAGCAAAGGGCCCTAACCATAGGGATATGCAGGTTTTCCTGGTGACGCTCGAGGATCACTCTAGCGCCTACACATTAGTTCCAGACTTTCGACTTTTGGTAGCTTCACACAGCCCCCGTCTGTTTATTTTGGTAGCGGATTTCACCGTTCGGCGCGAGTCTCCTCATGTGTCTCAATGGGGATTCTCGGCTACTAGGATTCATCCTTATCGTGATTTTATTACGGATTCCACCGTTTGACGCGAGTCTCCTCATGTGTCTCAATGGGGATTCCCGGCTAATAGGTTTCATCCTTATTATAATTCGCTTCACCATTTCGCGCGAGTCTCCTCATGTGTCTCAATGGGGATTCCCGGCTACTCGGATTCACGTGTCTCTCTTTCTTTTTTCCTCTCTTTTTTTCTCTTCTTCTTTTTTTTTAGTGGGGGTAGGCAGCTTTTTCCTCACGATTGCCTTTCACGCGAGTGCAGGAATTCGAGCCTCCGTAGAGTGCTAAGAAGAAATTCGGGCAATCCCTATAGTTGAAGGCTTTTGGACACATTAAGTGCGAAGTGTGGGAGCGTTGCCCCGGGTTTATTTTGTGAGCTGGGCTTAGCGATTCAGCCATGACTCTTCCCCTTGACGTGTGCACCTGCCATAATTGGGTTCCCTTCGAGCGTGCGCCGCGACGTGCGTGCATCCGGAATTAGGGCGATATTATTTAGCAAGGAAACACGGTCCTAGAAAATTCCAAGGAGGTGTATTATTCTATATTAAGCAACCACGCAAGCAGGGCAATCAAGCATCCCCTTTTTCTTTTTGTTTCAATTTTCTTCCTTTTTTGTTTTGTTTTGTTTTTTTGTTTTTTGTTTTTTTTGGTGGCGTTGTTGTCTTGTTTTATTTTTTTTTGTTTTGTTTTTTTTGTTTGTTTGTTTGTTGTTTTTTTTTTGCATAGGAAAATATCGTCGTTACGTATAAGTGTAGTGGTAGTAAAGGTATTAGGGAAGCGGGCCGCAAAGGGGCTGAAAGGATATTAGGGAAGCGGGCTATAGAACCCGGGGGACATCACGGGAGTGAGCCATAAGGGCCAACGATGAGATAGCTGTCGGCCAGGAGCCGATGATGAGGTAACTATCGGCTGGGGGCCGATGATGAAGTAGCTGTCGGCTAGGAGCCGATGATGAGGTAGCTGTCGGTTGGGAGCCGATGATAAGATAGCTGTCGGCTAGGAGCCGATGATAAGGTTGCTGTCGGCTTGAAGCCGATGATAAGGTAGCTATCGGCTGGGAGTCGATGATAAGGTAGCTGTCGGCTTGAAGCCGATGAGGAGGTAGCTGTCGGCTTGAAGCCGATGATGAAGTAGCTGTCGGCTAGGAGCCGATGATAAGGTAGCTGTCGGCTTGAAGCCGATGACTGAAAGTTGGCCGGTTTAACGTCTCGTCGGCGGAAGGTCTAGTCGGATTAACACCCCATCGGCGAAAGAGTTTAGTCGGTTTAACGCCCCGCTGGCGGAAGGTCTAGTCGGTTTAACGCCCCGCTGGCGGAAGGTCTAGTCGGTTTAACGCCCCGCCGGCGGAAGGTCCAGTCGGTTTAACGCCCCGCAGGCGGAAGGTCTAGTCGGTTTAACGCCCCGCTGGCGGAAGGTCTATTCGGTTTAACGCCCCGTCGGCGGAAGGTCTATTTGGTTTCTGTTTGTCGGATGGCTGGAGGTCGGAGGTAAAAGTTTGCCTCGTGACCCTTCTTTCTCTTCTTTTCTTCTTCTTTTGTGTGGGGCGGCGGGCTCGAAGACCGCGTCTGCCTCGGGACTCTTTCTTTCTTTCCTTCTCTTCTTCTTTTATGGAGAGGCGGGTGCAGGGACCATGTGTGCCTCGTGATTTTTTTTCTTCTTCTTTTGTAGAGAGGCGGGTGCAGGGACCATGTTCGCCCCATGATTTTTTTTCTTCTTCTTTTGTAGAGAGGCGGGTGCAGGGACCATGTTCGCCCCATGTCTTTTCTTCTTCTTCTTTTGTTCTATTCTTTTTTCTTGTGGAGAGGCAGGTGCAAGGACCATGCTCGCCTCATGTCTCTCTTTTTTTCCTCTTCTATTCTTCTTTTGTGGAGAGGCAGGTGCAGAGACCTTGCTCGCCTCGTGTGTCTCTTCTTCTTCTTCTTTTGTTCTATTCTTTTTTTGTGGAGAGGCAGGTGCAAGGACCATGCTCGCCTCATGTGTGCTTTCTCTTCTTCTTTTATGGAGAGGCAAGTGCAAGGACCATGCTCGCCTCATGATTCTTTTTTTTTTCTCTTCTATTCTTCCTTTCTTCTTTTGTGTAGAGAGGCGGGTGCAGGGACCACGTTCGCCTCATGTCTTTTCTTTCTTTTCTTCTCTTATTTTGTAGAGAGGCCGGTGCAAAGACCATGCTCGCCTCGTGATCTTTTCTTTCTCTTCTTCTCTTCTTTTGTAGAGAGGCCGGTGCAAAGACCATGCTCGTCTCGTGATCTTTTCTTTCTCTTCCTCTTTTATGGAGAGGTAGGTGCAGGGACCGTGTTCGCCTCATGCCCTTTCTCTTCTTCTCTTCTTCTTTTATATGGAGAGGCGGGTGCAAAGACCGCGTCTGCCTCGTGACTCTTCTTTCTCTTCTCTTCTTTTTGTTTGGTGAGGCGGGCTCGAGGGCCATGTCTGCCTCATGTCTCCCCTTTTTTTTTTGCGAGGAGGCCGGTGCAAGGACCATGTGTGCCTCATGATCATTTCTTTCTTTTCTTCTCTTCTTCTTTTATGTGGAGAGGCGGGTACAAAGACCGTGTTCGCCTCATGCCCTTTCTCTTCTTCTCTTCTTCTTTTATATGGAGAGGCGGGTGCAAAGACCGCGTCTACCTCGTGACTCTTCTTTCTCTTCTTCTCTTCTCTTCTTTTTGTTTGGTGAGGCGGGCTCGAGGGCCATGTCTGCCTCATGTCTCCCCTTTTTTTTTGCGGGGAGGCCGGTGCAAGGACCATGCGTGCCTCATGCCTCTTTTTCTTCTCTTCTTTCTGTGTAATGAGGCGGGCTCAAGGGCCACGTCTATCTCATGCGTCTCTTCTTTCCTTTTCTTCTCTTCTTTTTGTTTGGTGAGGCGGGCTCGAGGGCCACGTCTGCCTCATGTCTCTTTTTTTTCTTTTTTTTCTCTTCTTTTTGTTTGGTGAGGCGGGCTCAAGGGCCACGTCTGCCTCATGTCTCTTTCTTTTCTTCTTTTTTTTGTGGAGAGGCCGGTGCAAGGACCATGCGTGCCTCATGCCTCTTTTTCTTCTCTTTTTTCTGTGTAATGAGGCGGGCTCAAGGGCCACGTCTGTCTCATGCGTCTCTTCTTTCCTTTTCTTCTCTTCTTTTTGTTTGGTGAGGCGGGCTCGAGGGCCACGTCTGCCTCATGTCTCTTTTTTTTTTTGCTCCTCTTTTCTCATTAGCGCTTCCGTGCTGGAGCGTATTTCTCTTAATGTGCCCCCAGGTTGGGGTGTAGCTTCATTGGGTGTGCATCCCCCCTTGAGGGGTGTGTTGTGCCTCTTTGCTTCTGCGCCCCCCGGGCGGGGTGTATTTTTTTTGGCTTCTATGTCCCCAAACCAGGGTGTGTTTTTTTTTTTAATGCCCCCCGAGGCGGGGTGTAGCTCTCTTCAAATGCCCCCATGGTGGGGTATACTCTTCACGGCTTCTATGCCTCCAGGTGGGGTATGTCTCTTCTTCATATGCCCCTAAGCCAGGGTGGACTTCTCTTCATATGCCCCTGAGCCGGGACGTGTTTTTTATAGCTTCTAGGCCCTCGAGGCGAGGTATGCTTCTTCTTCAAATACCCCCGAGACGGGGGTGTGTTTCTTGGCTTCATATGCCCCGGACGTGGGGTGTATCTTTTGTTTCTTATGCTCCCGAGCAGGGATGTAGCTTCTTGGCCTCATATGCTGCCGAGGCAAGGGGTATGTTGCTTTACGTGCCCCTGGGGGGATGCATTTTGCTTCTACTACCCCGTGGCGGGGTATATCTCTTGGATTCTTACGCCCCCCCAAGGTGGGGTGTGTTTTCTTCTTGTGCCCCCGGGGTGAGATATATCTTTCGCTTCTTATGCCCCCCCCTTGAGGCGGGGTGAAGTCTTTGCTTCAAATGCCCCCTAAATCGGGGTATAGTTTTATCTCATATGCCCCTGGAGCAGGGGTGTATTTCTCTTCATGTGCCCCTGGGAATGGGGTGTATCTTTGTTGCTTGTTGTGCCCCCAGAGGGAGGTGCCTTTCTCTTCATGTGCGTCGGGTACCGGGTGTATCTTTGCTTCTTTTTTTTTTATAGATATGCCCCCGAGGGGGGATTCTTCTTTTTCTGCCCCGACACGCTGGGGAATGTCTGCTTCTTGTGCTCCCAAAGTGGGGTGGATTCTCAACGGCTCTTGTGCTCCCGTTGGTGGGGTGTATGCTTCTTCTTCAGATTACCCTAAGGCGGGGTGTATTCCTTGTTTCTTCATGTACCCCCGAGTCGGGGTGAATTCTCTTCATGTGCCCCCCCACGGCGGGGTGTACTCTCTTCATGTGTCCCTAGGAGTGGGGTGTGGTTTGCTTCATTTGCGCCCCAGCAGGGTGTATCGCTGCTTGCAATGTGCCCCGAGGCGGGGTATCCTTCTTCTTCAAATACCCCTAAGCCGGGGCGTGTTCTTTATGGCTTCTATGCCCCCTGGCGGGGTATGTTTCTTATTCAAATACCCCTAAGACGGGGTGGACTCTTTTCTTCTTATACTCCCAAGGCAGGATGTAGCTTCTTCAAGTGCCCCTGAGCCGAGGCGTGTTCTTTACGGCTTCTATTCCCCCAGGCGGGATATATTTCTTCTTCAAATACCCCTAGGCCGGGGTGGACTCTTTTCTTCTTATACTCCCAAGGCAGGATGTAGCTTCTTCAAGTGCCCCTGAGCCGAGGCGTGTTCTTTACGGCTTCTATTCCCCCAGGCGGGATATATTTCTTCTTCAAATACCCCTAGGCCGGGGTGTATTCTTGCTGCTTCTCATGCTCCCGAGGCGGGATGTGACTTCTTCAAATGCCCTTAAGCCGGGGTGTATTCTTCATGACTTCTATGACCCCTGGCGGGGTATGTTTCTTCTTCAAACGCCCCTAAGCTAGGGTGTGTTCTTATGCTTTTTTTGCGCCCCTCAAGGCGAGGTGCATTCCTCTCCATATGCCCCTAGCATGGGGTGTGCTTTTTTCTTATGCCTCCAGGCCGGGGTATGCTTCTTGGCCTCATATGCCGCCGAGGCGGGGTGTATGTTGCTTCATATGCCCCCGGGGCGGGGATGTATCTCTTGCTTCTTATACCCCCCCATGGCGGGGTATGTTCTTGGCTTCTTATGCCCCCAAGGTGGGGGTGTTTTCTTTGTTTCTAATGCCTCCAGAGTGGAGTGTATTGCTGCTTCCGATGCCCCCAAGGCGGGGTGTAATTCTTGCTTCTTATGCCCCCGAGGTGGGGTGAACTCTTCTTCTTTGCTTATGTGCTCCCATATCAGGGTGTATTCCTCTCTTCATATGCTTCCCTAAGCCGTGGGATGTTGTTTGTTCTGCTTCAGATGTCTCCCCCGGGGGGTGCATGTTGCTTCATGGACTCCGAGCCTGGGGTATGCTCCTTCAAAGGTCCCTAAGCCGGGGTGGATTCTCTTCTTATGCTCCCAAGGCGGGATGTAGCTTCTTCAAATGCCCCTATGCCGGGGCGTATTCTTTATGGCTTTTATGCCTCCAGGCGAGGTATGTTTCTTTTTCAATTGTCCCTAGGACAGGGTGTACTCTTCTCTTTCTCGTGCTCCCGAAGCGGGATGTAGCTTCTTCAAACGCCCCTAAGCCGGGGCGTGTTCTTTATAGCTTCTAGGCCCTCGAGGCGAGGTATACTTCTTCTTCAAATACCCCCAAGACGGGGGTGTGATTCTCCCGCTTCCTCTGCCCCAGAGTGGGGTATACTTCTCTTTGTATTCCCCTCAGTCAGGGTGTATTCTTTTCGCTTCATATGCCCCCAGGGTGGGATGCGCCTTCTACTTCTCATGACCCCGGGATGGAGTGTATTCTCTTCATGTGCCCCCAGCACGAGGGTATATCTTTACTTTTTATGCCCCCGAGGGGGATTCTTCTTCTTTTGCCCCAACACGCCGGGGAATGTTTGCTTCTTGTGTCCCGAAAGTGGGGTGTGTTCTTGATGGCTCATGTGCCCCCGTTGGTGGGGTGTATGCTTCTTCTCCAAATTCCCCTAAGGCGGGGTGTATTCTTTGTGGCTTCACGTACCCCCCCAGTCGGGGTGAATTCCTTTCTTCTTACGCCCCCATGGCGGGGTATGTCTTTTGCTTCATGTGCCCCCATGTCGGGGTGTATTTCTCTTCTTCAAATGCCCCTAAACTGGGGTGCAACTCTATCTCTTCTTATGTCCCCAGGTCAGGGCGGGTTCTTCTTCAAATGCCCCGAAGCCGGGGTGCAGCCTTTGCTTTGTGCCCCTCAGTCGGGGTGGATTCTCTTCATGTGCCCCTGGGGAATGGGGTGTATCTCTTTTTTTGCCTCTTATGCCCCTATGTCGGGGTATATCTCTTCTTCTTATCCCCCATGGCGGGGTATGTGCATGCTCTCTTCGGGGATGGTGGCCGTGCTCGGCCTCATTGCTATAAAGCATTCCGCACAGCAAGCAGCAGTTCTTCAAGCTACAGTTGCGGCTTGTTGGGTCTTTTAACAGTCACCCAAGGGGCCGTCTTATGCCGGATAGAGGCAGCAGGGAGGAGGAACGGGTAGGGTCAGAGCACCGCGGCCTCGGGGCCCCGTAGAGTCGGGTTGGATGCCGTCCTTCGTCTTGTTCTCTTGGTCGGCGATGCTGGCCAACTTTTCTTCTTTCTTTCTTTCTTCTTCTCTTTTTTTTTTCTTCTTTTTATATGATTGACCAGGGCAGAGGTGCAGGAGAGCGCTCACCCCCTCAGAAAGGGGATGAGTGGTTCACTCCACCGCATCAACCCCGTAGTGGTAATCTTTGTTTAGCACGGGTCTCGATGGACGTGGCCGTGCAACCCACTCTTGTCAATTCTTTCTCTTCTTTTTCTTTTCTCCCCTTTTTTCTTCTTCTCTTCTTCCTTTCTTCTTTTCTTCTTTTCTCCTTTTCTTCTCTTTCTTCTCGAACAAAGGGGGTTTGATTTCCCCTCCCTTCTCTTCTCTTTCTCTTATCTTCTCTTCCCCTTTTTTTTTATAACAGCCCCCATGATTCTTGGAAGCTGCACATGCTTCGAAGCAGTGTTCTCGAGGCCGCAAAGGCAGCTGCACCGATCCAGGCTTTTCTCCCCATAGGACTGGCGAAGACAGCACCTGCAATTCATCAAAGCAGGCAAACATCGTTTATTAGGGGGCCATGAGGCCCTGAATCCCGGCGAAGAGATGAAGGGTGGTTTGGTCCCACCGGGCGTGCCAGAATTGTGGACGCACTTTTTTCACTTATTATTCTCTTGTTGGTTTATTCGTTTATTGAGTGCGTGGGCGTGCCAGTCACAAAGTGACAATTTATTCGGGCTCCGAAGAGCCCATGGTGCGCTCGATCTGACTTCGTCAGTCGATTGTGTGGTTCGTGTCGGGACCAAAACCCGCTGCGCCATAAAGGTCACGGCGTCATTTACATCCCCCATACGAGGGAACACCCTTGATTAATCGCCGAGATTCAGGGCCTCATGGCCAAGAAATTAATTGCATGAAAGGTCTATTACGCGGCATTGAAATCCTCACACGAGGGCGAGAAGAAAACCATTCGCGGTCATGTCGGTCATGTGTTGACCGTTTAATGTTCGGACGAATGTCCGGCTCGATAAAATCACGGTTGTTGCGGGAAAACTGGAGCGTATGTATGTCGGTATATGGCAATTTATTGTTCAGAAGAACGGAAAATGTTCGGCTAAACCTCGGCTGGAGCGGTCGGAAACCGGTAAATCTGTTGGCCCGGTGCAAGAGCAAGCTGCGACCATACTGCGGTGGGCCCCCCCGCGGTCGAAACAAGACTTGTATGAGCGTCATTGATATTTCCGGTGCCAAGGGAGGCGACGAGGGAATATCCCTTGAATCGGCTGAAAAGCCCTATGTCCGGAGAAGCGGGCGTTCTAAACGTGTCGGTCATTCAAGAGACCGTTTAATGTTCGGACGGGTGTCCGATATTGGGAATATCGTAATCGTCGCGGAAAGACCGAGAATGTATGTGTGCCGGGACACGTCAAGTTTTATTATTCCGAGACACTGAAAACGTTCGATTGAATCTTGGCTATTATATCCGGAAACCCGTGAATCTATTGGCCCGGTGCGAGATCGAGTCGGGACCATGCCGGGGGCGCCTCCCATGATCCAAACGGGGCTCGCGTGGGCAGCGTTAATATTTCTGGTGTCGGAGGGCAACGGGGGAGAGTCCCGGGACTGGATTTCAAAACCGAAACGCGTTCGAAAGGATCGGGCTATAGACCGAGGATATGAGCCAGACGATGACCATGATCGGGACAGGCCCGAGGTCTGAGTGTGGCCCACGGAGGTCTTATCGATATTCCTATGGAAGGAGTCCGGGGGTGGCGAGAGCCGTCTCGTTCTAATTCAGATTCTGTCGGTCACTTGCTGACCTTTTCCTGTTTGGGCAGGGGCCCATATTGAGAGTGCGACGCGGGGTGGACGCGACCCCGTACCAATGTATGCCGAGTTTACGGTAATTTTAATGAAAGAGCGGGAGCAAATCCCGATAGGAACGGGTCGGAATTGGTGAGCTATTGGCCCAGGGCAATGCCGGCTCACAACCATGTTGGGGTAGGAGCCACCGGCTATGAAAGTCGCTCACGGGCCTCTTCATGTTCGGACATGGGTCCGTATTAAGAACTCGGCGGGAATCGACGTGAACCCGTTCAAATGTCTGCCGAACGTGCGGCAATTTCAGTAGCGACTCGGAAGGAATCCGGCCCGAGGAACGAGTCTGGTTTAATCGGAATGTTAGCCCGAGGCGAGGTCGGGTCATGGCCATTTCGGGATAATTCCCAAGACTCATGCCCAGCCCGCCAGGGCGGCATTGTTGTTCCTTCGGCACCGGGTCACGGGAGAGACGGGGCTGCCGCGTGGATTACATTGTTTTATTGTTATTTAAAATTTTATCATTATTATTCGTTAATTTATGCGTGTCTTTGAGTGAGTTTATTATTACTATTTATTCATTTTTCTTGTGATTTATTCATTTACTATTGTTATTATTAGGTTTGTTATTGTTTTTGTTCGTTTTATTATCATCGTGTTTCGTTAAGTTAGTTATTATTATTTATTTTGGTTACATTTATTTATTTATCATTCATTCTTATTGAGTTTGTTATTATTATTCGTTCATCTTTGTTATCATTTATTGATCTAATTATTATGATTGTTATTATTTATTTGAAGCTTATTATTATTATTGTTTGTTCCTTTATTATGCTTATTTATTTATACATTTTAGAATTTGTTATTATTTATTATTTGTTATTATTATTATTCTTATCATTACTCATATTTTCTGGAGAGAGAATGGGCCATCAGAGGGCTAAAAGGGGTGTACCGCTGAGGGGCTAAGGGCGTGCCGCTGAAGGGCTAGGAGGGTGTACCGCTGAGGGGCTAAGGGCGTGCCGCTGAAGGGCTAGGAGGGTGTACCGCTGAGGGGCCTGGGGGTGTGCCGCTGAAGGACTAAGGGAGTGTGCCGCTGGAGGCTGGAGTGTACCGTTGAGGGCCAAAGGGGGCGTACCGCTGGGGTCAAAAGGGTGTACCGTTGAAGGCCAATGGGGGTGTGCCGCTGAGGGCAGTAGGAGTGTACCGCTGAGGGGTCTAAGGGGTGTGTGCCGTTGAGGGCCAAAAGGGCTGTACCGCTGAGGATAAAGGGGTGTACCGCTGGAGGCGTCAGGGGTTGTACCGCTGAGGGTTGGAGTAGGTGTGCCGCTGAAGAAGGAACGAGCTGGAGGGGTGCACCGCTGAGGGTTGGTAGGGAGTGTGCCGCTGGAGGCTGGTGGAGTGCACTGGTGAAGGTCCATCTGAGTGGGAGGTAAGGGCAGGCAAGCCGGTGGAGGTTCTTTCTTTTATTACTTATTTTAAGGCTTTTATTTTCTTCTTATCTTGATTTTCAAGTAGTTTTATACAAACTCTTCCCTTGCCTTTGTTCTGTTCAGTCTCTCCTCGCAGGTCGGATGTTCGGGCTGTCAGGCAGTTAATCAGCTCAGTTCTCGTCACGGTGCCGGCAGCGGCTCGATTAGTCGGAACGTTTTATCGTTGATTGCTTTATTCGTTAGTTGCTTCCTTTTGCCTCTTTTAATTGTTTATTAGTTTCTCACAAAAATTCGGCAGCATCTCCCCTTGACCCGGGGCGTAAGGGAGATACAGGGAACACGCCCACATGGGGTGGCGGAACCCGACAGCTGGAGGTGGGCCCCCGGAGGAGCAACACCTTTATAGAGCCTCGGAAAATGCGAAGGAGAACGACGGACTGAAGGCCGCTTAGGGGCCTGGAAAGTGTGCCGCTGAGGGCTGAACAAGGGTGTACCGGCCAAGGGCCAATCTGGGTGTGCCGGCCGAGGAGTATGCCGGCCAAGGGTGACAGAGTGTGTGTGCCGCTGAGGGCAGAAAGGAGTGTGCGGCTGAGGGAAAATGAGGTGTGCCGCTGAGGGCTGGGCAAGGTGTACCGGTCAAGGGAGTTGGGGTGCACCGTTGGAGAGTGAAAGGAGTGTGCCGGCGAAGGGGCCAGGTGAGTGTGCCGCTAAGGGCCAATCTGGGCGTGCCGTTGAGGGCCAATCTGGGCGTGCCGCTGAGGGCCAATCTGGGGTGTACCGGTCAAAGGCCGAGCAGGTGTATCGCTGAGGAAATGGCAAGGGAGCCAAGTGCCCGGGCTTACAGGCTAGTTAGGGAGTAAATGGGAGCATGAGGCCAAGGAAAGGTCACTGGTAATTGGGCGTTCGGAGAGAGGGCGAGGGTCTCCCCCTCTCCTTAAGTTGATGGGCACGACAAGTGGCCACGGCAGGGGGTGGTGAAGAGCCCATGGGGGCCAGAGCTCGCGGAGGGAGAGTCACGTTGCGACGGAGGCACCAAGAAACACCGACGGAAAAGGAAAAGAACAACACATCACATGCATCGTGAAGGCGGGAGTAAAACAACAGAAATGGCAGGAGAGACCCGAGAAGGGTGATTTTCATTCATGGGAAGCAAAGGGACCGAAGCCCTACACATACATCGACAGACATGTCCGAGCCAAGGCTGCGGCCGAGACAGGAGACCCAAAAGCAAAGGGAAGGGGAAAGGGAAATGAAGATAAAAGGGAAAAAGGGGAACGGAGCATGGGCCCCCCCCCTCCCAGACCTCACTCCTCTCTTCTTCTCTTCTTCTTCTTCTTCTCTTCTCTCTTCTCCGGCAATGGTCGACGGGACAGTAGGGGGGAGCCTCTCCCTCTTCCTCTTCTCTTCTTCTCTTCTTCTCCTCTTCTCTGTTCGTCTGTGTGTGTCTTCTCCTCTCCTCTGTTTGCAGCGAAGAAGAGGGGTTTTATACCCCGGGCGGCGGGAGCGTCCGAAGGCGGGAACGCCCACGGCCGAACGTGCAGCATTAAATGGGACTTGATTTGGGCTGTCCTTGGTGGCAGGGAATAGCCCTCGTGCCCCCATCTCTGCTTGACACCTCAGCTAACTTGCTGCGCACCAAGGATCTGTAGGGGATGGGCTTCACGTCGTCCGTTGACAAGCTTCACCGCTGTGCCGCTGGCGGGTTGAAAAGGCGTGCCGCTGGAGAGCCAAAACGGCGTGCCGTTGAAGCACCTGGAGGGCGTGCCGCGGAATGGCTTGCAGGGTGTGCCGCTGAAGACCCCTGCAGGGCGTGCCGCTGGAGCCCCTGCAGGGCGAGCCGCTGAATGGCCTGCAGGGCGTGCCGCTGAAGACCCCTGCAGGCCGTGCCGCTGAAGCCCCTGCAGGGCGTGCTGCTGAAGACCATTGGGCCGTGCCGCTGAAGGCCATTGGGCCGTGCCGCTGAAGGCCATTGGGGGCGTGCCGCTGAAGGCCATTGGGCCGTGCCGCTGAAGGCCATTGGGGGCGTGCCGCTGAAGGCCATTGGGCCGTGCCGCTGAAGGCCATTGGGGGCGTGCCGCTGAAGGCCATTGGGCCGTGCCGCTGAAGGCCATTGGGGGCGTGCCGCTGAAGGCCATTGGGGGCGTGCCGCTGAAGGCCATTGGGCCGTGCCGCTGAAGGCCATTGGGGGCGTGCCGATGGAGGGCCAAAATGGGCAGTTTTGAGCCAGTCGTGAGCACGAGTCGTGGCACATTTAATTTTCTTCGAGGCCCATGGATTGTGGGACTCTTGGTGATTGGTTTCGCTTCAATGTCGTGACTCCGGAGACGGCTTCACGGCAATGTGCATATTTGGGGAGTCCGGACGACCAGTCTCTCCGGGGCTTCTTCACTCGGCGCCATTTGTTGACGAGAGGCCGGGCATGATATTTGGGTGTGCAATTTTTGGTGTCCACATAACCCTGCCGTAGTAGGATCCTGGCGAGTGATCTTCCTTCTTGGTGCACTCCACAGATGCCTTCGTGTACTTTCTGAATCGCTCGGCTGGCTTCGTCGGTGCTGATGCACTTGAGGAGAGGACCGGAGAAGGATATGCGGTACAAGGCATCATCCAGCATGACGAAACACCGAGCTTGGTACTTGAGCTTCCGAGCCTCCTGAGGATCGGTGGGCTCTTGAGAATCCCGGAGCCAGGATATGTAGGGGGTCTGCCAGTCGCTCGAGGGTGCCGGGTCAATAGTCATAAGCTCGAATTCGATGCTCGGTTGTCCGAGCTCTTCGAGGAAGACAGATCGTGTACTAGCGGGGTCGGGCGAGGAGGCCAGTCGAGAGAGGGCGTCAGCTCGGGAGTTTTCCTCCCGAGCTATTCGGACTACCTCAAAGCTCTCGAAGAGTTGGGCCATCCTCTTTACCGCTTGGAGATACTTGACCATTTGTCCTTCCCGAGTTTCGTATTCACCGTTGACTTGGCTAGCGACCAATTGGGAGTCAGTGTGAATCTTGACTTGTTCGGCCCCCAGTCTTCGAGCCATCTTGGCTCCCGAGATAACGTCTTCATACTCGGAGGCGTTGTTGGATGCCTGGAAGTTGAACTTCAGGGCGTACCGAAGTTCCGCTCCTTCAGGGGACTTTAGGAGAATGCCGGCACCGCTTCCTGTTGAATTGGAGGATCCGTCGACGAACATATTCCAGGTAGGCCCATGTTGAACCCCCTCCTTGTGGGTATTACTAAATAGATTTTGATGATGACCAAACACTATTTTTATGTGTGAATTGAAATTGAGTTGTTCCAACATGAATAGCTTTGGAAATGCACATTCTTGATGTAGACTTGGAGCTTTTGGAGGTACAAGAGTAACTTCGTCTGGTAAGGCTTTTGAACATAAAATTACAATGCTAAATCTAATTCAGAATGTATGTCTTTACAGGGCAAGGAACGTGCTTAAGGAACTCGAGGACGGTTGCTGAGATCGACTTCAACATATTGACTTTTGAATATGTGGTTTGAAGTTCATTATTTTGATCTCAAGGATTAAATTGGTTTAGAACTTATCTAAGTTTAAATGGTTTGAGTTTCATTCCCTCTCATGCTTTAAAAACCATCTTGAAACCCCTAGACTTATTCTTGGACTTAGTGGGTCTTTCAATCAATCTTTTGGATGTTCTGGAACAAGGGTCCACCCATTGGGTCGACCCCTAGGTCCCCTGGTTCTGTTAACGTGGGTCTTTCATCTCCAGCTGAAAGGGTCGACCCATTGGGTCGACCCCTAGACGCAAGGGTCGACCCCAAGGGTCGACCCCTGGTGATTATTTTTTAGAACCTGGCGGGCTCCTTCACCAGACCTGCAAGGGTCGACCCCAAGGGTCGACCCATTCACTCGAGGGTCGACCCCTGAAAACCCATGTTGCCAGAATTGTTAAATGAGCACGGGTTCTTGGAAGGGTCGACCCGAAGGGTTGACCCATGCTGTCTGGCCCATCTGGCCCCTCACGAGGGTCGACCCCAAGGGTCGACCCTTTCTGGTCTGGGCGGCGCCGTGATTGTGGACTCTTGGCATTTCGACCAAATGGTCCAACCACACTTGTGTGGCTGTCCTTAATCCACTCCATAACAAGTGGATCTTGTCCCATGGCTGTCCCTTGACCACCCTTGGCCTATATAACAACTTGTAGAGGATGAAAACCCTAAGAGAAATTCGTATGTCTTGATTTTGGGTTTCTTCCTAACATTTGTGTGTGCAGGTCGCAGCAGTCACCTCCAGCCCTTGTTCCACCTTGGTGTGTGCGTAAATGTGAAGAGAAGAAGGAGGAATCAAAGTTACAATCAAGCCTCTGCTGCTGGCTGCGAGCGAAATCGAGATTCAGCCACATCCGAGCCAAGATCGTCAAGAACGGTCATCGTGCTGCACAAGTGTTTGATAAAATTCGCAGAAGAGAAAGGGGGAGCTCCAACCAGGATAAATCAATCCTTCTTCACTCTTTCCACTCTGAATCATTTAGCTTAAACTTGAGCATACGTTTGTAATCATCATTTCAGATATTTGTGTGTGGCATTCGTGTTTGGTAACACGAACGTGTGTGTGTGTGTGTGTGTGTGTGTGTGTGTGATTCACTACATAGTGAAGCCTTAATCCTCCGTGTGAGGGGTGGACGTAGGGGACACGGCAGTGTACCCGAACCACCTAAAAATTCCGTGTGTCAATTGTGGTTTGCTATTCCGTTTACTTGTCGAGTGGGCTTCGCGGTGAGGTGAGCATTCACCATTTTCTCTATCAATCACACCCACTTCACACGCATTCACGAGTGTGATCCTGTTCGTGTAAGGCTAGAGCTTGTGTGCATAATTAGTATAGAATTCACGTAGGTAGTTTCTTTTAATTGGCCATCAATTCACCCCTCCCCTCTTGATTGCCACCCTCCGGGACTCAACAATTGGTATCAGAGCCTTGGTCTCTGTTTAATCTCGACCACACGGTCGTCAGAGCTAGATCCCATTAAATGGCAAATAAGGGGATGATGCCCGAAGGGCATTCTATTCAAAGACCTTCGTTCTTTGATGGATCAAACTACCCATACTGGAAAAACAGAATGTATGTTTTCCTACGTGCCCAGGACTACGATGTTTGGCGTGTCATAAGTAGGGGTCCATATGTATTATCTGAAAATGAGAATGAGTGGGATGAAGAAGATATTAGGAAGTGTTCAGCGAATTTTAAAGCTATGAATATAATTCAATGTGTTATTCATCCTAATGAATACTCACGTATATCTACATGTTCCTCTGCACAGGAGATGTGGAACAAGCTATGGCTTATCTATGAAGGAACGTCGGAAGTAATGGAAACCAAAGCCAATCTTTTAGTCCGGGACTACGAGCTGTTCGCAATGAAGCAAGATGAGTCCATTTTTGACATGTTTGCTAGATTGACAGAAATTACAAATGGACTAAAGGGACTTGGCAAAGAGTATTCCAACAAGGAGCTTGTAAGAAAAGTTCTAAGATCCCTCTCTCCACAGTGGCATACAAAAGCCACTGTAATTGAAGACTCCAAGGATCTCAGCACTCTAACTCTGGATGAGTTGATCGGCTCGCTGATGACATATGAAATAAACATCAAAAGGAGCGAGGAGGATCACAAGAAAAAGAAAATTGTCGCACCATTGGCCCTAAGGGTGAATCCATAAGATTCAGAGGGCAGTGACAATGATCCCATTGGCAACACTGAAGATGAGGAACTGGTTGCCATGATCACACAAAGAGCAAGAAGGTTCGTCAAAAGAACTAGAAACTTTGGTGGTCAGTTCAGGAAGGGACCAAGACGGCAAGGACCAAACAGAGGAGAAAGTAGCAAGAAAGAAGAGGTGATTTGCTATGAATGCAAGAAACCCGGCCATATGCGGGGTGAGTGCCCCGATCTCATCAAGAAGGTGAAGAAAGGCAAGTTCAGGAAGCCCAAGGCCATGATGGCCACATGGAGCGATGAAGATCAGGAGGAATCCGGAAATGAAGATGGACTAGATGAGCTAGTCCAGAATCTATGTCTCATGGCCAATGACGACGAAGGAAATGAGATAAATTCTGAAACTGAAACTCTTACTTGTGAACAATGACAAATTGCATATGAATCTTTATATGAAAAATGTAAAAGATTCAAATCTGAAAACAGAAATTTGAAAAAGAAAATTGATCATTTTGTGCATACTAAAAAATCATGTGAAGAGTGCCATGCTTTAAAATCAAAAAATGAAAACATGAAGCATGAAAATGAAATTCTTGCATCCAAAATTGAACTGTTTGAAGAAGAGATTTCATGCATGAGAGAAGAACAATCCACATTTCTGAAAATGCATGAAGAATTGAAAAATGATATGAAACAAGAAAAGCTTGAAAGCATTACTTGCAATGAAGCCAAAGTAAAGGCTGAAAAACAAAGCCAATCTCAAATGGCTCAAATAAAAGAGCTAAAGGATGCTCTTGCCATCCTTGAAAAATCAAAAGTTCAAACAACCCATTGGGCCCCCATAAGTTCAGCATCCTCCAAACCAAAGAAACACATGCATAATTCCTTTTCAAATGTTGGTAGAAGGAGAAAAAGAGAAAGAGCCATCACTTGTTTCTATTGTGGAAAAATGGGTCATGACATGTATGATTGTAGAATTCTGAAATATGATGAGGAAAATTCTGCTAGATTCAGAAATAGAACATATATGCATCATGTCTCTAACCGTCATGGACCCAAGCTTGCTTGGGTACCAAAATCTCCATAAGTACTTTGGTTGAATTGCAAGTCTACTCGAGAGCTCAAAGGAACAAATGGTATTTGGACAGTGGTTGCTCTCGGCATATGACGGGAAACGAGGAATGGTTTGTGGACCTGCATGAAAAGGATGGTGGGACGGTAGCATTCGGTGGTAAGGACAAATGTAAAATCATCGGAGAAGGTAAGATAGGTAAGAATCAAAATCATACCATTGAAAATGTATTGCTTGTGAAAGGTTTGCATCATAATCTCTTAAGCATAAGCCAACTTTGTGATAAAGGATGCAATGTGATTTTTGATTCTAACCACTGCACTGTTTTGAATAGAAATACTCATGAGATAAAGTTCATTGGTTTCAGGTATAACAATGTTTATATGATAGACTTGAATGATGCCTCTCATGAGAATTTATGTTTAGTTGCAAGGAACAATGATGATGCTTGGCTCTGGTATCGCCGGCTTGGGCATGCTAGCTTCAATGTTTTGCTGAATTTATCTAGAAATGATTTGGTAATTAGACTGCCCAAGTTGAAGGCCGTCGATGATGGAGTGTGTGGGGCGTGTAGCATGGGGAAACAAACAAGGACATCATTCAAGAGCAAGAATGATGTGACCACATCGAGACCCCTTGAAATCATCCACATTGATCTCTTTAGACCAAGCAGAACACACAGCTTGGGTGGTAAATTATATGGTTTTGTAATTGTGGATGATTACTCAAGATTCTGTTGGGTTTACTTCCTTTCTCATAAAAATGATGCCCTAACGGAATTTGAAGTATTTTGCAGGGTGGTTCAAAATGAAAAGGGGTTTTGCATCAAAACTGTGCGGAGTGATCACGGCAGGGAATTTGATAACCATGAGTTCAGCAATTTTTGCAGGGCTCAAGGCTACACTCATGACTTCTCCACACCAAGAACCCCCGAACAAAATGGCGTTGTTGAAAGGAAGAATAGAACACTGATCAAAATGGCAAGAACCATGCTAAATGTGTATAATCTGCCAAGGTACTTTTGGGCTGAAGCAGTGTACACAGCTTGCTACATAATCAACCGTGCCATGGTAAGACCGTTGTTGAAGAAAATCCCCTATGAGCTGTACCGAGGTAAGAAGCCAAACATTTCATATCTTAGACCATTTGGCTCAACCTGTTACATTCATAACAATGGTAAGATAGACCTGGCAAAATTTGATCTCAAAAGTGACAAAGGTATACTTCTTGGGTACTCACTTAGCTCAAGAGCATATCGAGTGTACAACTTGAAAACTCTTGTAGTTGAGGAAAGCCCCCATGCCATTATTGATGAATCATCTCAAAATAGAACTAATGAAAAATCTGTCTTGCAGGATGATGAGTTGGATGTTGGAGATATCGAGAAGAAAGAAAGAAAAACTGAGAAACAAGAAGAAGAAGAACCACAAGAAGATGATGCTAATCAGGAAATTCAAGTTGAACATCAGCTACCAATGCAGTGGAACTTTCCAAAGGACCATCCGCCGGACAATGTGATGGGCAATGTAGAAGAAGGAATACGGACACGAGCCTCTTTCAGGGAAGTTGAAAATCAGGATTACATAGCCTTGCTTTCTCAATTTGAACCTCACTCCATAGAAGAAGCCTTGAATGATGAGTCATGGATCATGGCCATGCAAGAGGAACTACACCAGTTCCAAAGGAACAAAGTGTGGTTCCTTGTTCCATGTCCTAAGAATCACTCCGTGATCGGAACGAAATGGGTTTTCGAAACAAAACAAACGATCAAGGAGTGGTAACTAGAAACAAGGCCAGGATAGTAGCCAAAGGCTATAGCCAAGAGTTAGGAATTGACTTTGATGAGTCTTTTGCTCCAATAGCAAGACTTGAGGCAGTGAGGGTTCTCTTAGCATTTGCATGTTGTCACAATATCAAATTATTTCAAATGGATGTTAAGAGTGTATTTTTGAATGGCTATATCCAGGAGGACGTGTATGTGGAGCAACAACCGGGGTTTGAAGACATAAAGCATACAGACCATGTGTACAAGCTGGACAAGGCACTTTACGGTCTGAAACAAGCACCCCGTGCATGGTATGAACGGTTAAGTGATTTCCTCATTCAAAATGAATTCAAACGAGGTAATGTTGATTAAACCCTCTTTACAAAATTGAATGGTAAGGAAATCTTAATTGTTCAAGTTTATGTTGATGATATTATTTTTGGCTCCACTAATGATACTCTCAGCAAAGACTTTGCAAAATTAATGCAAAGTGAGTTTGAAATGAGTCTTATGGGAGAGCTAACATTTTTCTTGGGATTGCAGGTAAATCAAACGGTAGATGGGCTGTTCATTCATCAAAAGAAGTATGCAATGGAGTTGCTGAAAAAGTTCAATTTGACATCAACAAAACCACAACCAACTCCTATGTCCACCTCAATAAAAATTGATCAAGATGAGACAGGTAAATCAGTGGATCAAAAACTCTTTAGAAGCATGATAGGTTCACTACTGTATTTAACTGCCAGTAGGCCCGACATTCAGTTTGCTGTTTGCCTATGTGCAAGATTTCAGTCAAATCCAAAGGAATCACATATGTCGGCTGTAAACCAGATTTTTAGATATATTGCTGGTTCAAGTAATTTAAGATTATGGTTTCCGCATAATTCGAGCTTTGATTTAATTGCTTATTCCGATGCCGATTATGCGGGTTGTAAAGTGGATCGGAAAAGCACTAGCGGGTATTGCCAATTTCTTGGAGGATGCGTGGTCTCATGGGCCTCCAAGAAATAAAACTCAGTGGCTCTATCAACCGCCGAAGCCGAATATGTGGATGTCGGGAGTTGCATTGCCCAGGTGCTATGGATCCAACAACAGATGATTGATTATGGCATTTCTTTCAAAAACACTTCCATCTTGTGTGACAACACTTCAACCATAAACTTGTCAAAGAACCCAGTCCATCACTCTCGCACAAAACATATTGAGATTAGACATCATTTTCTCAGGGATCATGTGAGCAAGAGTGATGTAGAAATTAGGTTCATTGAAACAGACCAACAAATTGCCGACATTTTCACCAAACCTCTAAGTGAAGATAAATTCACAACATTTAGGAGAGAATTAGGGGTTTGTCGGATAGACGTGTCTGAGTCTTGATCAGTTGCATATCTATGTATCTCCGTCAGCATCGCATGCATTTGCATTAGTATAGTGCATAGTTGAATTTCCCCTTGTAATGCATGAGCATTATGATTGCTTGAAAAACAAAAAAAAATGTATGACAAATCATGATTGCATGTCCTGCATGTCTTTTATTTATAGAATACAACCATGTCTTTGTAATTTCTATGGCCGATATTTCCTTGAGTTCTTTACATGCCAGCAAGAGAGCATAATCCCTTGAAATCTGAAATTTGGAGACGTTAGAATATGAACGTATACTATGATCCTAGATCTTCTTGAAACAAGTTCCCCAATGCATTCACCCATACAACAACTCCAATTCCTTGATTCCAACATGATATTATCATTGGGGATTCGAGCCACATCATTTTTTTTTCTCTTCCCTTTCCCTTCAAAATTTTTGGTGAAAAATAGTGGAAGGGTCGACCCCAAGGGTCGACCCATGCAGAAGGGACGACCCTCGCGATTGCGGATCCTGTCTGGGGCCGGGGTGAAAGGGGTCGACCCGTTACGATCGGGCGGCGTCCGCCGCATCCGAACCGCCCTAAACGGGGTGGAAACCCTATGTTTCCCCCTTCCCATCTCCTAAAACCCCCAAAGCCCCCTTCTAGCCCTAGCCACCACTCCTTTCATGCCCTCAAATCCCCTCTTGGCACCCACATGCTCAAGCCCTAGCCACGGCTCTCTCGGTGGCGTCCTGCGCACAACTCCTTCCGAGCGATTCCAACGCGTCTTCCTTGAGCTTCACTCCCACTGAGGTATGTTCTTGATGTGTGGAGGATCATAAATATTTGTGGATAGCATTCCTCTCTCATTGAACCATCTAGATCTACACCCTCATCAATTGGTTCCTTCGGTCTATGTTTAGATGGCCCCAAAGAGGCGTTCTTCTCCCAGCAGAGGGGAGTCTAGTGCGGCCATGGCACGTCGTGGTAGGGCGGCTGCATATGGCAGAGAATCTGCGCCTTCGAGCAAGGTCTTGGACAGAAAGGTACTCCGACCTCGAGGGGTATCATTTGTCAATCTTAACCGTCATCTTCCGAGTTTAGTGGATGTTCTTTGCAGTCAGCCAAATTTGGATTTCTTCATGTCTGAACATCGACGCATTTATCCGAATTTGGTGCATCAATTTTATAGCAACTTCACCATGTCCGGGGAACATCCGATTACTGTGGTTAATGGCCAACGGGTTATACTCTCCACAGAATTTTTAGGAGTGGCATTTAATCTCCCTCATGAAGGCTTTACATTTGGAGATATTGTGGTTCCTGAAGAAACTGTTTATCAAATGATGACATCTGAAGAAAAAGGTGCACATTCACTTGCTGGGTTAAACGCCAATCATTTTCCTCCCCTGCAGCATATATTACACAGGATGATCACTACTATCCTGCTCCCAAGAGGAGGAGGCCATGACAAAGTGACAGAGATCCATATGTTCTTATTTTACTGTCTCTTGGGTGGTATTCCAGTTAATTTTCCAGCTATGTTTTTAGCTCATATGTGTAACAGCATGAAGCACAAGAATAGAACTCTTCCATATGCCGCCACACTTTCTGCTATATTTGCACACCTGGACATCAACCTCTCAAAAGAATCTTCTCAAACCATTAGAGAGGCTGATATATTTACTGTTCATTCTATTTGTCATAATATGGGCTATGAACTGCGAGATGGTAACTTGGTCCGGACATTGAAAAGTGCTGCACATGACATCAGTTCTGAGGAGGAGGATGACGATGATGCACAGGCTGATGTGCAACAGCCACATATTCCTGTTGAGGACATGCCTTCCGAGGCGGTTCAGCTGCTCATGGACCGTTTGGATACTATTGATGATCGTTTAGACAATTATGGGAAGACTATGGAGGCTATGCAACATGCTCTCCCTGATCTGAAGCTATCTCATCAAGAGCACTCTCAGTCTGTTACTGATACTTTGGCTACTCAATCCCACTTGCTTGAAGAAGTCTTGGAGTATATTAGGCGTCCGCCAAGCTCCCCGACTCCGGATGACGATTAGACGGCTATGCTCTTGCAGAATGGCACACTTCCTATCCCTTGTCACCCCCTCCTTTTTGATGATGCCAAAGGGGGAGAAATCTTGTACTATATGTGTGCCCAGGCAATCGGCTACTTATATTCTATGTGTGTGTTGTGTGCTTGCATGCCTGTGTGATTTCATCATATTTCTGATATTTCTATTCATTAGCAATGTTGCATTTCAGTCTTGTTGCATTTCCGTTTGCATTTCAGTTGTGTTCAGTTGCGTCTCATGCATTGCATCATGTAATTCGCCCTTGAACTCAGACCTTGTTTACATTTAACCTGTGTTGTCGGCAAAGTACTTTGGAACGTGTTTATGTTCTTCAATCTCACATTGTTGGCTGGTCTTGTATTTCACTATTACAATGCTTCTTGTGTTTTACTCTGAATATGAAGGTTTAAGGTGGAACTCAATGATAATGCTAAATCTTTTTGAAGTCATATGTGTATGTAAGGCATGTAGTATTTTGTCATCATCAAAAAGGGGGAGATTGTTGAACCCCCTCCTTGTGGGTATTACTAAATAGATTTTGATGATGACCAAACACTATTTTTATGTGTGAATTGAAATTGAGTTGTTCCAACATGAATAGCTTTGAAAATGCACATTCTTGATGTAGACTTGGAGCTTTTGGAGGTACAAGAGTAACTTTGTCTGGTAAGGCTTTTGAACGTAAAATTACAATGCTAAATCTAATTCAGAATGTATGTCTTTATAGGGCAAGGAACGTGCTTAAGGAACTCGAGCACGGTTGGTGAGATCGACTTCAACATATTGACTTTTGAATATGTGGTTTGAAGTTCATTATTTTGATCTCAAGGATTAAATTGGTTTAGAACTTATCTAAGTTTAAATGGTTTGAGTTTCATTCCCTCTCATGCTTTAAAAACCATCTTGAAACCCCTAGACTTGTTCTTGGACTTAGTGGGTCTTTCAATCAATCTTTTAGATGGTTTGGAACAAGGGTCGACCCATTGGGTCGACCCCTAGGTCCCCTGGTTCTGTTAACGTGGGTCTTTCATCTCCAACTGAAAGGGTCGACCCATTGGGTCGACCCCCAGTCGCAAGGGTCGACCCCAAGGGTCGACCCCTGGTGATTATTTTTTAGAACCCGGCGGGCTCCTTCACTAGACCTGCAAGGGTCGACCCCAAGGGTCGACCCATTCACTCGAGGGTCGACCCCTGAAAACCCCTGTTGCCAGAATTGTTAAACCAGCACGGGTTCTTGGAAGGGTCGACCCCAAGGGTCAACCCATGCTGTCTGGCCCATCTGGCCCCTCACAAGGGTCGACCCCAAGGGTCGACCCTTTCTGGTATGGGCGGCGCCGTGATTGTGGACTCTTGGCATTTCAACCAAATGGTCCAACCACACTTGTATGGCTGTCCTTAATCCACTCCATAACAAGTGGATCTTGTCCCATGGCTGTCCCTTGACCACCCTTGGCCTATATAACAATTTGTAGAGGATGAAAACCCTAAGAGAAATTCGTATGTCCTGATTTTGGGTTTCTTCCTAACATTTATGTGTGCAGGTCGCAGCAGCCACCTCCAGCCCTTGTTCCACCTTGGTGTGTGCGTGAATGTGAAGGGAAGAAGGAGGAATCAAAGTTCCAATCAAGCCTCTGCTACTGGCTGCGAGCAAAATCGAGATTCAGCCACATCCGAGCCAAGATCGTCAAGAACGGTCAACGTGCTGCACAAGTGTTTGATAAAATTCGCAGAAGAGAAAGGGGGAGCTCCAACTAGGATAAATCAATCCTTCTTCACTCTTTCCACTCTGAATCATTTAGCTTAAACTTGAGCATACGTTTGTAATCATCATTTCAGATATTTGTGTGTGGCGTCCGTGTTTGGTAACACGAACGTGTGCGTGTGTGTGTGCTTGCTGTTCTACACAGCGTGTGTGTGTGATTCACTACATAGTAAAGCCTTAATCCTCCGTGTGAGGGGTGGACGTAGGGGACACGATAGTGTACCCGAACCACCTAAAAATTCCGTGTGTCAATTGTGATTTGCTATTCCGTTTACTTGTCGAGTGGGCTTCGCAGTGAGGTGAGCATTCACCATTTTCTCTATCAATCACACCCACTTCACGCGCATTCACGAGTGTGATCCTGTTCGTGTAAGGTTAGAGCTTGTGTGCATAATTAGTATAGAATTTACGTAGGTAGTTTCTTTTAATTGGCCATCAATTCACCCCTCCCCTCTTGATTGCCACCCTCTGGGACTCAACAGCCCGGTTGCTGGTGGAAGTGCTTCTTCAATTGGGACCGTGCTTTCAGCGATGAAGTCTGCGAGAGCCTGTCCTTTAATAGCCGAGCGAGGGCGATACGAGATATCGTCGGCCCCGAGCATGATGGCCCACTTGACGAGGCGTCCCGAGGCTTCAGGGTGAAAGAGAATCTTCTTCAGGGGTTCGTCGGTCAATACGACGATGGAGTGCCCTTGGAAGTAGGGTCGGAGGCACTTGGCCGAGGTAACCAACGCTAGCACGAGTTTCTCAATTGCGGGGTACCTTCTTTCGGCCTCATTAAGCACCTTGCTAGCGTAGTAAACGGGTCTCTCGACTCATGCGTCGTTCCTGACCTGGACCGAGCTTACAGTAGAAGGGGTTGCCAAGAGGTAGAGGTGTAGAGCTTCGCCTTGGACTGGTTTGGACAGAACCGGAGGTGAGGCCAAGAATTCCTTGAGTTGAGCGAATGCCTTCTAACATTCCTCGTCCCAGGTGAACGTAGCAGATGCCATTTTGGGTCCCCTCAACAATTTGAAGAAGGGTAGGCAACGTTCGGCCACCCGAGATAGGAAACGGTTGAGTGCAGCAATGCGTCCCGTAAGGCACTGGACGTCCTTAATGCAGGTGGGTGGCCGCATGTCCAGGATGGCCTAGACCTTGTCGGGGTTGGCCTCGATTCCACGCCGAGTGACCAGAAAGCCAAGGAACTTCCCGGATCTGACTCTGAAGGCGCACTTAGTGGGGTTGAGCTTCATGTTGTGCTTCAGGAGAGTGTCGAAGGTCTCTGCTAAGTCGGCAAGGTGGTCTTCGGCCTTGGGCGTCTCGACGAGCATGTCATCAATATAGGCCTAGACGTTCCGACCGAGCTTTCCTTTGAAAATGCGGTTGATCAGTCTCTGATATGTTGCTCCGGCATTCTTTAGCCTGAACGGCATCCGGGTGTAGCAGTGTACGCCAAAGTCGGTGATGAAGGTGGTCTTCTCGATGTCCTCCGGGTCCATCCTGATCTGATGGTAGCTGGAGTAGGCGTCAAGGAAGCTAAGTAGCTTGTTGCTAGAGGTTGAATCGGCCAGTTGATCGATGCTCGGCAGCGGGTAGCAATCCTTCGGGATAGCCTGGTTGAGATCGGTGAAATCCACGCACATCTGCCATTTCCCAAAAGCTTTTGGTACCAGGACGACGTTGGGGAGCCATGTAGGGTACAGAACCGGACGAAGGAGGCCAGTCTTTTGTCCCTTGATGATTTGCTCTTTGATGACTGCTTACTTCTGTGGGGAGTGCTTTCTCCTGCGCTGTTGGGTCGAGGTTGAGCTTGTGCATCACCACGTCTCCCGGGATCCCGGGAAGGTGCTCATCGGACCATGTAAAGACTAGGATGTACTGCGCAAGGAAATCTTTATATTTTTCTTATTCCTCAAGTGGGAGCTCGGCTCCAATCTTTACTCCTAGGGTCGGGTCACCGTTAAGGAAGACCGTTAGCAACTCGCCGCCAGGCTCAGATGTTGCATGTCCCTCCTCGACTCCCTTTATCCCCTTATTCTTCCCTTCCGGCCTAGTGGCGTCAACCGAGACTATATAGCACTATCTAGCCAATGCCTGGTTACCTCGAACCTCCCCCACGCCATATTTTGTCGGGAACTTCATCTTTTGGTGAAAGGTAGAGGGCACCGCTTTCATTCGGCTGAGAATACCTCGGCCGAAGATGGCGTTGTATGCCGTCATCCCCTTAATCATGATGAAGTCTACCATAACCGTTATGGTTTTGGGCGGGGTGCCGATAGTAACAGGCAGACTAAGTGCTCCCTTGGGATAAGTAGCCTGGCCGTTGAACCCACAGTGGGGGGTTCGGATCGGGCGGAGTTTAGATGGATTCTCTCCCATTTTGAGGAAACATTCATAGGACAATACATCTGGGAACTATCATTGTCGACTAAGATTCTATCCATGTTACAATGGTTTATTGTAGCCGATATAATGAGAGCGTTGTCGTGTGGGATGGTTAGCCCTTCCAGGTCATGGTTAGAGAATACCAGGGCCTGTGGTTCGCTAGCCGGCGGGGCTGGAGGTGCCTCAACAGAGGCTCGGCTCGCCCGCTCGGCGTGACGCTTCCGTCCTCGGCTGCTATCTCCGCCTGATGCTGTTCCGCCCGCGATGACGTTGATGTGGACTCCGCGGGGGGCATTATCAATCTCTTCAGTGGCGCCTCGGTCTTCCTTTTACCCAGACACATACCGAGATAGGTGTCCCTGGCGGATGAGGCGCTCGATCTCATCTTGAAGTTGATGACAATCGCTGGTGTGATGCCCGTGGTCGCTATGGAACAGGCAGTGCTTGCGGCGATTGTGATGCTTGGTCTTCATAGGCTCAGGTTGGTTGAGGAGACCCGTGCCTTTGATGTCTTCATAGATCTCGTAGACGGGGGCAGTAAATGGGATATATCGCTCGTACTTCCGAGATGGCTCTTTTCGATATCCGTCCTGGTTCCGCCTCTTTCATTGTCCCGTCCCTTGCTCAGACGGTCTCTTCTTGTCCCCCTCCCGACTCGAGCCGGTTGTACCTCGGCAGGTACAGAGTACTTCTTCGCACTCGGCATTGCGCAAAGCCAAGGTCACTAGCTCGGCGAGGGAGGTAGGGGGATGAAGCACTATCTCGCGTCGTAGGTTCTCATCGCGGGTACCCCTGGTCAAGGCGGTGATGGCAGAGGCCACATCCAGGCGGGGGATTCACATGGCTTCCGATTTAAATCGGTTGATATAAGCCCTTAACTTCTCCCCCTGTTCCTGTTTGAGGGCCAGTAATCCCGCCACTGACCGGGGCGGACCGCTGCCGGCAAAGCTTTCTTTGAATACTCGCTCTAATTGCTTGAAGTTGTGGATGCTGCTGGGGGTGAGGGATCTGAACCAAGCCCGAGCGCCCTAAACCAGAGTGGTCACGAACGCTCGACACTTGATCACATCGGATGCCCCATGTAAGGTCATCAGGGCGTCGAAGCCGTCGTAATGGTCGGCCGGGTCTCCCTGGCCATTGTGTGACTTGAAGGTCGGAAGTGAGATTATGGGAGATATCTCTACCTTCAGGATGTAGTCGGAGAACGGGGATCGCTCCTTGTCCTCCACAGGAGAGGTCTTCTGCAAGGCACGGAGAACGCGCTCTTGCTCTGCGAAACGCCTCTCGAAGTCTCACAACCGGAGAGAGAGTTCCGGTTGTCGGTGTCCGAGGGGCTGGGGGGGGGCACTTGCATGCTGCCCCGACGCTCCTCAGGGGCCTCGGCATCTGGGAACGGTTTGCATGCTCCGGTCTTCTCCCTCCTCGGGGTTGAGGAGGCTTCTTGCTCCGGGGGAGAGGCGTGCGATGGTCCTCCTGATGCGTTGTGGATGAGCCACTGCCCCTGGAGGATGAAACGACCTCCAGCAGTGTGCTGGGAGGGGAGCTGTGACTTCTCCTCCCTGGCCGCCTGGGTCCTCATGAGATCCACGAGGACATCCATTTTTGCGTTGAGGGTTTGGAGGGCGTCGGTGCTCCCGTCGAGAAGTTGTTCCCCCGCCACCAATGGAGGTAGCTCGTTGGCTTGGTTGCCGGATGGGGAATGCTCTATGGGGAGGGAAGGTGCACCTTCCTCCGTTACCAGAGCTTTTCTAGTATCGACGGCAGTCCTCCTTCCAGAACTTCTTCGCACTATGATGGCTCTTTGTGCGTTTCCCACAGACGGCGCCAGATGAAGAGGGGCGATCTCGTGCTGCTCCTGAGCGGGGAGGAAGATGACCACGTACCCTTGAAGTATAAATTGTAAGAAGGGAAACCAGTCAGAGGTGTCCAGGGATAGATCCCCGGGGAAGACCCTCCGATGCTTAAGTTAGCACAGGTAGTTGAGCATAGATGCGAAGAGGAGAATTAGGAGGAAAGTGAGAGCGCGAGATTCCTCTCCACCAAAAGGTGAAGGGGTTCTTGCTCAATCTTACTTGAGCGTGCTTAAGCTTACTTATGCTCCTCTCGTCGCAGTTGGACATATCCTGTTTAAATAGTGGCCGGTTGTGTGAATTGATCCCTGTAAGCGGAGGAGTTCCAGGGAGGCTTACGTCCTTCATGCGGGCTCCTTACGGCACGCGGACTCTTGGTTTCCCTTGTCCCCTTGAGCTTCCTGCCATTAAAGGATTCGCAACGGCTGAATCATTAAGCTTCCATCAGTGAGCCCGAGCAAATGGCACCTGTTCAGTGTAGACACGCTATTCCTGACGTCTCTTGAGAAAATCTCATATTACTATACGACGCCCCGCAGCGGCTTTCACATTTTGAATCGCCTGAGTGCTTCCTATTCTTGAGTCTTCTTCCGCCTTTTCGACATCCGGAAATCGTCTCGTTGCGGCATTCGGACGGCATCAACACCAATCGGATGCACCGGAAGGTTCCGAAACCAGGAAGAATGTCTGGCAGGCGACTGTCGACGCCTTTTCAGGGGACCGGGGGGGTCTTCATGGAGGCGTCCAGGCCCCTGGATGCCTCCATGACTTTAATATATATAAAAGATAAAAAAACACATAAAAATATAATCAATTAATGGAGGTGTCCAGGTCCCTAGACACCTCCATCAAAACAAAATAATAAAAAATAAAAAATATTAATAATGATAAAAAAACAAAAACACAAATAAAATAATAATTTCATGGAGGCGTCCACACCCCTGGACGCCTCCATCAACTTGCCCACGGGGCCCCCCGACCGCCAGTCGGTTTGTCGTGTGAGGAAAAATCTAAATTGTGAAGACGTCCTGCCAACTAGACGCGCCCACTCATGAATCACGGGCGCCGATCAAAACCACGCGTTGTGCCAAACCGCGTGCGACTTTCGGCGGGGGTTCGGTGGGCTTTTATGGAGGCGTCCAGTTGCCTGGACGCCTCCTTGAAAATATTCAAAATAAATAAATAAAATTAGCATAAAATATAATTTTTGCCCTGATGAAGGTGTCTAGGGTCCTGGACGCCTCCATCCTCCGGAGCCCTATAAATAGAGACCCCACCTCAGTCCGAGGAGAGCTTCTAAGAGGTCCGACAGGCTGCCGGATCTCATTTCTAACCCGTGGGTCTTTTGTAGGGGGGGTTCTGTCAGATTCTCGGGTGCCCGCACTCGCAGGAGGAAGGCCGTCTTCATCCACCGTGCTTCCACATCATCCCTACGCTGCCGAAGCTCCGCCGGATCTCGCCATCGGCACATCCAATAAGCCAACTCTCTCCTTTTCTTCGTAGTTCTTTTGCATTCATCATCTTCCATTCTTCGTCTCCCTCCATAAGGGAATCTTATACTTTTGTATAGCTCCATTCATCATTACATTTCCCTCCTACTCGTGTCCGAGAGGGGTTTAAAATCACACCAACCAGGTGTGTGCCCTGCTACGATTTCATCACTTTCATTGCAAGGGATTGCTATTGCACTGCCATTTTCTAATTCCGTTTATTTACTGTCTGTTGTTTTGCAAGGGTAACTAAAGAAGGCCCTCTCCATCGGCCGGCCGAAGGGGGAGGAAGAAGCGACCCGCCACTTCCTGCTAGTGAGGTAGGCACGATCATTTCCTTATTTTGGGGTCTTTGGCCCCTAGCGATCACATCATATTCTCAAGGCCGCGACGAGTCACTTCCCCAATGGCCGTTTAAATTTCCGTTCTTATATTCTCTTTATATTTTGTTATATTCTTATCTGCTCATATTCTCGAGGCCGCGGCGAGTCACTTCCCCAATGGCCGTTTAAATTCCCGTTCTTTATATTCTCCTTATATTCTGTTATATTCTTATCTACTCATATTCTCTAGGCCGCGGCGAGTCACTTCCCCAATGGCCGTTTAAACTCCCGTTCTTTATATTCTCTTTATATCATGTTATATTCTTATCTGCTCATATTCTCGAGGCCGCGGCGAGTCACTTCCCGCAATGGCCGTTTGAATTCTGTCCTTTCTCTTGTATATCTTGAATTACTGCTATATCTGCTATACTCTCCTGGCCGCGGCGAGTCACTTCCCATAATGGCCGTTTCCATTCTTGCTATTTGATTTCTGCACCATTCCCGTCCCCCCGAGGCCGCGGTGAGTCACTTCCTGCTATGGCCGTTTAACCCCCATATCTTGCTATATTGCATTTGTCCCGCTCGCCCTGCCGGAGCAATCTCCCGTAGTGGCCCCTTCTCTTTTCTCTTATTTCTGTGTTGCAGCAAACAAAACGAGCCCGCGCGCTCCGCATTTTCATTTCTCAAACCGCGTGACGTCGCTCACAGATTGACGATCACGGTGGGACTTCTGTTGCTTTCTTTCAGTTACCCTTGCAATTTCTTGTGATTTGCTTTACTATCTCTTGTGTGTTGTTATATCTTGATTGTTTCATTGTTATGTTGTGCTCCATATATCTGTCAGTATTTCATTGCATACATCCATCTCTCTTTTCTATTCTTTTTCATTTTTTTCTAAGGATCACCCCCTCTCGGTGAAGGAAGGACTCTCCGTTCGGGAATTCCTCTCGACGGACTAGAATCTCCTCCACTAGGACCTCCGTAAGTCCCCGACATCGAAGATTCTCCTCTTCGTTCACTGGGCTGGTTGTACCATTGAAGTTCCCCGGAGTTAGTCGACCCATTCGTGGTGAGACGAGAGCCCCTAGCTGACACGGCGGTGAAACAAAAACGAACTAGGGTCCCTATTTTGTGTGAACTTCGGATCTGGTTAAAAACACAAACAAACAAAAATCATCAAAATCAAAACATAAAAAAAGGCGTAAAGGCATCCACTTGTTTGATAATCTCTGCTATTTGCTTGCTAGTGTATGTTTTTGCGTTCCGGGAAAACTGTGAGCATGGCTCACGAGTCTTTTGAGGAAAACCACCCTAGTCGTGGTGAGTCAGTCGAGCTGCGAGTCCATGATATGGACACGGGTCCTTCTTATGAGCCATCGCATGAGGTGCAGGTTATTGCAGGGGACACGTCCCCACCACAGGACATCTCCTCTTTGCTGGGCGTCCTCACCAACACGGAACTTCCCTCTGAACAGCTCCGGGCCCTGCAGACCATTCTGAAGGGGAAATCTGTTTCCCCCGCCCCCCAGGAATCAACACCGGCCATCGCACCTCTCCAAGAATCGGTGTAGGCCATTCCATCTCCTTTACTGGCGCAAGCCATCCAATCTCCCTCGCTTCAAGGGCAAGCGAGCCAACAACCACCCTCATTCCAGTTCCCTTCACAATCTCAAACTCCTGTTGTTCCCCACATACCACTTCAGCTGGGGCCAACTGTCGGTGGCCCGGCATCTCCCTCTCATTCGGGGTTTCCCCCTCAAGTCTCCGGGAGACATTTTCCTCCCCAGTGGCAAGTGCCACCTTCACCTCCCGAGGAGCTCGCCCAATCGCTCCTCAACTGGTTCAATAGAATGGACGAACAGTTTCAAAATTTGAAGAAAATGGTGGACGTGAAATCCACCCCGGAGGTTGCTTTGCCAATCCTTCCGATCATCCATCTTCCTCCCTCCAAAATGCCCACGTACCGCAGGTATAATGGCACTGGCAACCCCTTCATTCACCTCAAGGATTTCATGTATGAGTCCTCCTATTGGCAAAACGACCAGAGATCCCTGGCATACCTCTTTCGGAGTTCATTGGACGGTCCTGCGCTAGAGTGGTTCTATTCTTTGGAGCCCCGCGAGGTCGAGAATTTTGAAACAGTCCAGAGAAGGTTCTTGCAAAAGTATCGGGATAGGGTCGGTCCCTCTCTCTCCATTACCGACCTAGTGGCCGAAAAGATGAAGTCCGACGAGGATTTTATCCACTATGCTGATAGATGGAGGTCTCTGGCAGAAAGAATAAGAGATACCCTCTCGGAACCTGAACAAGTAAAGATGATCGTATCCAATGCGACCCCACAGTTCAGGCATGTCTTGGCCATGAATAAGCTCACCACCATGGAAGAGCTCTATGAAATAGCCCGGTACATCCAGACCCAGTTAAAAGACTCCCCCATTATGAACATGTTTGAGCCACCGAAGCCCAAGGTGGTCAGAAAGATAGGCGCTGGTGTCCCAGGCGGAGCAACAGAAGGGGTCGTAACAAATGAGCAAGTGAGTACGGTCAACAACGCCAACTATGCAGCCAACCCAAGGTTCCCACAAATGCCTCGACTTCCCCTCTAACCAGGTCCTTTCCCCTCTCGTCCTCCACCCCAAAATGATCCACCTCAGAACAACATGCCTCAACTACTTCAACCCCAGCAACAACCTCGACCCTAGCAATAACAACCACCACTTCAATACAACCAAGTTCCACCCCCAGGAAATTACGGTCCCCCACAGCAACAAAGGAGGCCGATTGGTCCCAAGAGAGCCTATTACCCACCATTGCCAGAAACGCTGGCAGATATTTTCAACGCCCTCATGGCCTCAAACACACTCATCCTACCCAGGGAAAGGCCCGTGTGGCACCCGAATGTTGATACCTCCAGATACTGCATCTACCACAGGTAGCCAGGACACACAGTGGACAACTGCTTTCAGTTTAAAGATTACATCCACGATACGAATGATGAAGGCGTGATTGATTGGGATGAAATGAGGCGATACGTCGCCACTCTCAAGGCTAGGAGACCTCCTCCTAGGCCACAGTTCCAGCAACAACAGCAGCAGTTACAACAGCAGCCACAGCAACAACCACAACAACAACAGCAACCTCAGCAGGCCTAACCACAACAGCCCAACATGGGCATAATCCAGAATCCATTACCAGAGCACCAACAGCCCAATCACCAGGTCAACCCCATCTCCTCCTTCCCGGAAGTCGGGAGAGAGCAGGTGTGGCACCCAAAAAGTACCTCTATTCTTTCTACCGCCAACTCTATCGTCATGCAACCCCCTCGCCTTGCCCGGGTAGCACCTCTCTCTCATCAACCCGCATCAGTACCGCCTTCACCATTTCCACTACCATCACGCCCTCTCATTCGCACCCCAATGACCTATCAGCCAACACCCTTCATTACGCCCTCACACCCTCTCATCTTCTCTCACTCCCCCACTTTACCATCCACCTCTACTGTATTTTCCCCTATGCCTTCTAAGCCCCTTATCACCCGTCCACTGTATGTAACCCCGCCTGTCTCCACCATACCACCGCCAATGCCTTCAAAATCACTCATCACCCACCATCCATCTCAAAACCATTACCCACTTCAAACCCTACCCACTTCCACTTTGCCTCCACCTCCACCTTCCAGACCCCTTATCCTTCATTACCCGTGCGATATCCTCTCTACCTCCACCATGCCTCCACCTAACAAACCCCTCATCAGAATCCATGCTCCCATCATCACCCCTGCTTCATCAACCATCCCTCCACCACTACCCCTCAAACCTCTGTTAAAACCCACTGCTACCCCTATAGAGGTACAAAAGCCGCAGGCAATGGTGCTCCGGAGTGGAAGGATTTTCCACAGGATTTTCCCCCAGAATAGTCCGAATCCCGAGCAGTCTCAGCCAGAGAGGGACGATGGAGAACAACCGGAAAGATCTATCCCTGGAACACAGTATGATCTGTTGAAACACTTGGACAAGACGCCTGCTCGGATCTCCATCTTGGAGCTGCTCCAGAGATCCACATCCCATCAAGGAGCCTTAATGGAGTATCTTCAAAAGGTCATGGTGAATGAGGACCTCCCTGTAGAAAAGATTTCTGCCGTCCTGACCCCAACGGACATGCAACCGGCCATCATGTTCCACAACTACGAGCTCGCTCCCAAGGAAGCTCGGAAATATGCATTGTGTGTTTCAATAAAAATTAATGGGGTATCTATAAACCCATGTCTTGTAGACACGGGTGCGTCCATAAATGTGATCTCCATGAGCACCCTTCAGTTGTGTGGGGTCGAACAGGAACAGATAAGACCTTCTTCAATCACAGTCACGGCTTATGACAATAGCAAAAGGCCGCCGCAAGGGATGATTATTCTGAGGGCAGACCTAGGTCCTATGTCAGTCCCCACGGAATTCCATGTCCTCGACATGGACCCCACATTCAAGGCCATACTGGGTCGCCCTTATATTGAAGCCATAGATGCTGTGCCTTCCACCAACCATCAGTGTTTGAAGTTTCCTTACAATGGAAGAATTATTAAAGTGGTCAGCACACCTGTCTTCCACACGGTGGATGCTATCAACACCTCTCTGCCCTCTGTTTGGCCGTCTCATCGGCCCATATTGTCATTGCTGGACGTGTGTGATTCATCTCACATTCCGCTAGCATCAAAGAAGCCGATCAAGGCAACAACGCCATATCTCCCTTTTCACTCCAAAGGTTGGGAGATTATGAGGAACATCGGCTATCAACAGGGCAAAGGTCTGGGCGCACAGCTGCAAGGTAGGTTGAGACCACCAAAGGAGATTAGGCCGAACCGCAGGTTTGGCCTAGACTTCAAAGGACCATTCAAGGCGGATTGGAAGCCCCTCACATGGACCCTATCAAACCACTTCAACAAAGGGCCCGTTGTTCAGATGGAAGATTACCCGCAAGAAGTACATGGGGGATCACATGCTGTATATTCGGTTGAAAAATGGCCGAGGGTCACCAAAAGAGGCAAGATCAAAGGTCCGGAATGCGAATGGGACAAATGGTTTAATATATGGGACATTTCCGTTGCACTGGAAAGGATGTTCTCGTCTCCCCAGCTTGAAGGACCGCCATTGATCTCTGGAATGCCAGAGAATGTCACTACTGTTGCCAAGGTTCCAAACTATCCTCGTCCTCGTCAGAAGGACTCTATCACCGGTGGATCTTTATCCGTCATCAACATTGCCATCGACGGCTCATTAGCCGCCGTCTTCTCCATTCACTCATCTCAGCCTTTGCTGATATCTTCTTCCTGGGCCAGACGGTTGCCTGATGACCTTCCCAGATCCCCCTCTCTACTTACATACCTGCGCGGGTTTCTCAACCCGCGCCAGGTCTTCAATCATGATCTGCTCTACGAGCCTCCCAATCCTCTAGCCATAACCACTTTTCTCTCTCCTCCGATCTCCTTTCACTGTTTTGTCATCAATAATGAAAACGAAAAAAAAACGTCAATTTCCAACTCCTCAACAACACATCTTCATTAAGGAAACCTCCTACATCTCCCACGGGTGCGTCCCGCTCGGCGGACCACTCGTCCAAGGTCCGATGAGCGACCTTTTCTACCCCTCCTCTGAGGGGTCTTTCCCTGTACATTCTTCACCATCCTCTTCATCTTGTTCTTCTTCTGTAAGTAATGTCAGTCAATCTAGGAATAATAAGTCAAAGGTAGTACCTAGGAAGAAATCCAAGGGTAGGCAGATCCCTCGTCGATTCTTTCTGGATTTAGCCGCCAGGTGTCAGGTCCTTCTTGCCATCCCTCAGTTGCTAGAAAATCCCATCTAGCAACCGGAAATAGAATGTGAGGGCAACTGTGCAATTGATGAGGAATATGGAGTCTACGAGATCACGGATGAAGAATATCCTACTGAAGATGAGGGTGAAGAACATGAGGATGCGGCTGGCGCATATGCTAGTGGAATAAGGAGATTCGACGAGCCATCAATCGCCGTAGAAGAGTCCACCAAAGAAGTCAACTTGGGAACTGAGGAAGACCCTAGGATCATCCTCATAAGTGATAATCTACCACCCTCTGAGGAAGAGGCATTAATTGAAGTTCTCAAGGAATATAAGGACACGTTTGCATGGAGCTACGAGGATATGCCGGGGCTGGATTCAACCCTGGTCGAACACCGTTTAACCCTAAAACCAGGGTCCATCTCGGTAAAACAAAGGTTAAGGCGTTTCCACGCTCAAATGGCTTTGAAAATGAAAGAAGAAGTCGACAAGCTCCAAAAGTCAGGTTTATTAGAGTCATCCTTTATCCTCAATGGGTGGCAAACATTGTCCCGGTCATGAAGAAAGATGGGAAAGTACGGATTTACATCGACTTCCGGGACCTTAACCGCGCGTGTCCAAAGGATGATTTTCCCTTGCCTTACATTGATGTGTTAATCAACAACACATCAGGCTATGAAACCCTCTCATTTATGGATGGATTTTCAGGATATAATCAAATTCATTTGGCAGAAGAGGATCAAGAGAAGACATCATTCACTACACCTTGGGGAACATATTGTTACGTGGCCATGCCGTTTGGGTTAAAGAATGTTGGAGCTACTTACCAAAGAGCTATGATGGCCATATTTCATGACATGATGTATATATATCTGGAGGTGTATGTGGATGATCTATTGGTGAAATCAAGGACCCGGATGGAACATCCAAGGGTTTTGGCTAAGGTCTTGCAGAGATCAAGGGAGTTCCAATTGAAAATGAACCCAAAGAAGTGTGTGTTTGGTGTATCATCGGGCAAATTACTGGGCTTCATTGTGAGTAAAAGAGGGATCGAGATAGATCCCGACAAAGCTAAGGCCATCAGGGATATGTCACCTCCCAAGAATTTGAGGGAAGTCCGAGGTTTAATCGGGAGGTTGCAGTTTATTCGTCGGTTTGTGTCTCAGCACTCACAAAGGTGTAGACCTTTCTATGAGTTGACCCAGCCAGGAGTAGAATTCCACTGGGATTCTAAATGCCAAAAAACTTTTGAAGGGTTAATGGAATATCTGGCTAGTCCACCCGTTCTCATTCCACCCAAACTAGAAAAACATCTGATCCTCTACATCTCAGTCTTAGACGACTCCGTGGGAGCTGTCCTCGCACAAGCTGATGAAGAAGGCAAGGAACGGGCAACCTATTACTTGTCCAAACTTCTCAATCCCTGTGAGCAGAAGTACACAGTCATGGAGAAAACCTGTGCTGCCCTCGTTTGGGTAGTGCAGAAATTGAAGCACTACTTCTTGGCTCATGAGGTCCACTTGATTACTCGCATGAACCCTATCAAGTTTCTTCTGGAGAAATCCGTCCTTACTGATAGGCTAGCACGCTGGCAGAGTTTCCTCTCTCAATTTGACATCACCTATATCCAGCAAAAGGTGATTAAAGGCTATGCCATAGCCGAGCATCTCGCTCACCATCCTCCTCCTAAGTTCGATCCTGTCTAATCAGAGTTTCCAGATGAGAAACTAATGTCCGTCACTCAGCCTGACAAGCCAATGTGGACATTATATTTTGACGGAGCTCTGAATTCCCAAGGGAAGGGTGTCGACATTGTCCTTCTAACGCCTGAAGGCGTTACCATCCCAGAGGCATTTCAGCTCGCATTCCCAGTCACCAACAACATCGTTGAATACGAGGCTCTTCTAGCTGGTCTGGAACTAGCCCGTTCTTTATATATCACTGAGTTACGAGTCGTAGGTGACAGTCAACTTGTTCTCCGCCAGGTGCTTACCAAATATCACACCCTTGATCCCAAGCTCAAACCCTATCAGGAGCTGGTCTCCGCCTATGCCAAATTGTTCACCAAGCTGATCTTTGTCCATGTTCCTCGCGAACAGAACATTCTGGCTGATGCCCTCGCCTCCTTGGCGTCATCCTTCAAATTCCCTTTAGGTGCATGGTTTAGATCCATCATTCTCTACAAGCGTCTTGTTCCTGCCGTTCAGGACCCTTACCTCTTAAAGATCAAGGAACGAGTCCTACAGAAGATCCAGAAGGGAGAAATTCTTAAGAAGAGGGAGATCATGCTGGCAGAAGTCGAAGAAGGGCTGGCTGACGATGAGAAACCATGGTTCTATGAAATTGTCAAATACTGTAAAGATAAGTCTTATCCTAAAGGAGCCACCATAGAAGATAAGAAAGCCATAAGAAGGGTGGCTCAGAAATACACATTGGTTGGAGGTCTACTCTATAGGAGGAGCCTTACTGGCGTTCTGTTAAGGTGTCTTGACGACAATGAGGTTTGGAAATGCGTATAAGAAGCACACTCGAGTGTGTGCGGTGGCCACGTGAATAGCCAGATGCTCGCCAAGAAGATCATTAGGCAAGGCTTTTACTGGCCCACTATGGAAGAGGATTGTGCCGTCTATGTCCGTAGGTGTGTCAAGTGTCAACTTCACGCCGATAAAATACACTCACCATCTTCCTCACTTCACCCAATATCCTCCCCATGGCCTTTCTCCATGTGGGCATTCGACATCATCGGTCCCCTAGGTGAACCCAATTCCCTCACCAAGCAGAAATCTTTCATCCTTACTGTGACGGAATACTTCACCAAATGGGCCGAAGTCAAAGCTTACGTAGAAATCAAGACGTCAACAGTCTGCAAATTCATCATGAAGAACATCCTCGCCAGGTTCGGCGTCCCAAGCATAATAATCACCGATAATGGGCCACAGTTCATTTCTCAGGACCTTCAAGACCTCTGCAAAAGGTACGCAATTACATTGCATCATTCATCACCTTATTACCCACAAGGTAATGGCCAAGCGGAAGCCACCAATAAAACATTGATCAAAATCATCAAGAAAACCTGCAAGTCCAGTAAGTTTTCAGACTGGCCAGAGAAGCTTATCGAAGCTCTATGGGCCTATCGCACTTCAATCCGTACCCCCACCAGGCAGACTCCGTTTGCCCTTACTTATGGGACGGAAGCGGTAGTCCCGTACGAGACTCTGATTTCCTTCTCTCAGAGTACAATTGGATGAGGAATTTTTCCTCGACGAACGTCACAATTCACTCCTTACCCAGTTGGAACTCTTAGACGAGAAGCGGCTGGCCGCTGCCGAGCATGCGTGTGTGTATCAAAATAGACTCGCTCGCTTTTACCAAAATAAAGTCTTTGAGAGAAAATTCAAAGTCGGTGAGATGGTCGTAAAAAGAATTTTTGTCAAACCTGGAGGGCCGCATTCTAAGCTCCAACCCAATTGGGAAGGACAATTTGTGATTCAAGCCGTGTACCCTGGCAACGCTACAAGCTAGTCAACGCCGAAGGGACTGAGTTATCCCACCCTTGGAATGGGCTTTATCTTAAAAAGTACTACCCCTAGCGTAGTGCCAAAACGTCAAAAACAAACAAATGATGAAAAGATAGAAAACATCAAAAACAACAAAAAATATTGAAAATCACTAAAAATATGGAAAATTCAAAATGCCGATGCCTGGTGGTCACCATGTAGTTAAGTCCCTGCATCCAACCTCCCATGTTAGGATAGGGCCCATTAAGGCTTGATAGGCACCGGGTCTTGGTTTGCCAGAACCGTGGAGATCCCTGTCCGGCCACATCGGCCTATGCTCGCTCAAAGGAAGCCAACATGTACTCACTTACGTATTTTATCCAAAAAAGTTGATAGCATCACCGACAGTGGGGCCTCACCCAGAAGATCTCTGGAAGCTGTAATCTTTATTCTTTTCTCTTCGACCAAATGAGACAGTCGGCGCCCTTAAAACGCTGAGCATGAGAAACCAAAACTCAAACCCCTTAAGGTAAGAGTAGGATCCATTTCCTCGAGCATCGATGATAGCACGAGAAGAGGGCAGTGTCCCCGTAGGCATACAAAAGGGAGCCCACAACGTCAAACTATATCTCCCTCGTAAAAAGAAACACAAAATCAAAATCAAGAGAAAAGCCTGGTCGTGACCGTGGCTGATGCGATAAATGAAATCCCTCAAGGCAAAAAGTCTAAATCCACAAAAGGAGTTATGGAATGTAAATGCTCGAGATTTGGTCCGAAGTTGTCCGAAAGAGGAGAGTTAATGGGCCCTTATTGGCTCGCCGGGTTAACGGTTTTGCCGGTCCTCTCAGGAGGTTTACCCCATACACTCTTCCTTCTTCCTTTGAAGATGAAAGCTAGATGGAGTTTCTGAAGGGTAAAACCCGCCAAGGTCTGCGACCTTATTTTAATACACACGTATGGTTACCTACTTTGAAAAGTAAAAGCTATCGCTGCGAAGGAGTCTATGTGTTTTTGGCCGGTCAAGACCCCTGTTTACCACCTTGATGTCTTCTTATTTAACCTTGGGCTTAGGCCAATGCAAGCGCGTCACCTATGGGTGCGACGGCGTCTGATTCCGGGTCAGCGTCGCGCGGTTGGTCGTTAGGGTTCCAGGGTGTTCCATCATATACCACCTAGGGTTGTGAGGAAATAGACCCGGGTCGGGCAAATCATTTACCTCGAAAACTTTTTGGGTGAATCCCTGTGGTCGGATGCGACTGGGAGCCTAAGCATGGCATGACGGTATTGTCATCAGGGTAAGTCTTAGCCGCGGGATTATCATTCGAGGGGTCCAGAGGCCCAAATCAACCTAGATGTGCACTTAGGATACCTGGGAGGTTAGTAAGAAACCCCTGTTCTCATGTAGGTTAGGTGCCATTTGGATGCTTGCCAGGCGTTAGCAACAAAAAAAAATGAAATGATAAAAACAAAAAAAATAAAAGAGAAAATGTACATATTTGCAAACAAAAAAATTGAATATAACAAAAAATAAAAAAATACCAAATATAAAAAGAAAAAAACAAATCAATTTCGCATGATTGCATTTGTATGCAGCATTTCACCTTTTAATCTCGCTTGCATTCGTGTGCTTGTCTGTCGCATTCATCATCACCACATCTTTCCCTTACCTTCGTTCATAAAGACTTGGCCCCTTGACCCGTTATCAAGGACAAATCAAAACAAACCTCGCATATTGGGCAAGGGGCCAAGTCAGAGCAGATATTCTAACTTGTTTAAGTGATGTATGCAGGAATTCGAGAAAGTAAGAAAGAGGTAAGAATCCAAGAATCAAACATTTTATTCCGTTCCAAAATAAAAAAATTACATCAAGTTCCACCCTCTCTCTCTGCATTACTCGTCCCGCTACTCTCCGGGTAAAACGCTCTCAAGGGTGCTACCCAACTACGAAAAGCGATACTCCTACCGCTCTGTACTCCTCTTCCTATTCCCACACCCCGACGTTGATCCGTGGGGGCAGCAAAAAAGCTACTAACACGAAAGCCACGCTCTCGTGCTCTTCGGTAGCGCTCCTCACCATCTCTCAGCCATTGTTCAGCAAGACCAAGGCTGGTTCGGAGTTCGAATAACTGGGCCTCCATGGCCCTTCGTTCCTCCCTTTCAGCCAATCTGTCGGCTCTTTCTCTCTCCCTGTCTCTTTCTCTCTCTGCCCATTCTCTCTCACGGTCTTCTCTCTCCAACTGGAGAGTGATCCTCAGCTCTATGGCATCCCTAGAAGAGTCATCATCTGGACGACGTCGCAGTTCCTCCTCCAGCTCTGCTATTCTAGCCTCCCTCTGCGCAGCTTGGGCAAGTGACTCTTGCGTCTCCTTTTCCTGCCAGATATACCATCTTAGATATGCGGCAAGACATAAACAAGGAGAACTCAACACTGAGACTCTTACCTGTATAGAGAGCATCCCTTCTGCCTCCGCGGCATGCTGTGTAGCACGAGCAAGTTGCTCGTGAAGCAAATCAAGTTCTGAGGTGGGGACCCATAAGCTAGAGACGCCACCCACTCCCATCGCCGAGGAGGCCGCATCAATCTGGGCGCGCTAGGGCCACACATGTGATAGTTAGTGGCCGAACACCATGGATCTAGGGTCTTGATTAGGAGTGTGCACTGTACACCTACCGAGGCACTCAAGGCTTCATGTGTGTCACCCAATTGTTGCTCCGTCTCTGCCAGGCGAGATCACAAGCTCGCTATCATAGTGTCACGGACATCCTGCACCCATGCCATAGAAGTCAGCATTCCCACAAAAATCAAAGCAAGAGAAAAGGGGAGACCTACCTCCACAAGTCCCCGGGGTTGGAGTCGCTCTGCGTACATTGTTTTATACAGACGTAGATAATCCTCGCTATCCCGCGCATGTGATTCCACGATTGTGCCACCTCGTTGCCAGTCTTCATACTGTTTGGGGAACTGCACACGCTAGTCAATGCAGGTTGCCGGTCCCCGTGTCTTTCTCCCGACGCGAGGTGGCGCAGTCGTATCCACCCATTCCTGAGCCAGTCCTAAAGTCCTCATAACCAATCGTAGCCGAAGCGGCTCGATTTCATTCAGGCAGTGCATCCACAGTTCCCGTCCGAACCGGGCACGACTTGTTAGAACCCATGGTTGGTCGGCATCGACCATGCCTGAGTAGGGTCTCCAGTTTACCTAGGTTAGGTTGTACATTCCCGTTTAGTTAGTCAAAACCAAAAAAAAAATAACAAAATAAAAGTAAAAAAAAAAATCCCACCATCGCTGCAGGGAATTCCTGTAGCTTGCGCCTTAGCATCATCAGCTGGTAGGTTAGAGGCGCTGCACTCATGGTGGGTTGCCACCGCCTGGCTAACGGCACCGTCACTGGTCGCCAATGCTGAGCTCTCCCCATCGGGAGGTAATAATAGCTCCACAGCTGCATCATTATATGCCATCATACCTTAAGTGGACTATTACAAAACAAAAACAAAAAAAAAACCAAAAAAAACAAGACAAAATCAAAAATACCTGGATAAATGGTGTGAAACCACTCGCAGTCATCTTACGGTCTGCCTCTTGGGACAGACCTGTAAATAAATACGCCAGCATGGCAGCACCCCAGGCGTAGTGCCCTACTCTTTCAAGGTCTGATAGCAGCTCCAAGAAACGACAATGGATACCGTCTCCTTTCGAGCTCAGTATCAATCTTTCCAGCAAGAAGATGAGAAATCTCCTCAAATCCATGTTGGATCTTTCCCAATTGCCAAAATCTGTGCAGTACACAGCACGACATCCTCTTTCCATCCTTCCCATGAGTTCTTCTGAGGACTCATCGTCCCGTCGACGAGTATCAGTGAGCCCTAATGCCTCCATGATAGATGTCCTAGCTACTGACCTGTTCTTCCGTCCATCTAGGTCCAAACCAAGTAGCTTCTGGGCACCTTCTCGATAGTCCGCGTAAGTGACTCCGGTCACTGCCTCACCATCCACCTTGAGGCTCGTGATTCGGGCCACATCTTCCAGGCTGGGCACCATGTGCCCCCAGGGCATCAAGAATGTCTGACTCACTAGGTCCCATCTTTCACGCAAGGCTTGGATCAGGACCAGGTCGAGCTTGATCGGCTCGATTCGCAGGAAGGCACCAAATCCCATCACGTCTAGCCTGGCCTTCTGAAAATCTGGGAGACCCCTATATGCTGCTGCTACTAACTCTCATGAAATGTGTGATTTCATCACACTCTGCGCATGCATAAGGAATGGAGAAGGGTGTTGTCAAAAGAAAGGAAGAAAGAAAGGAAGGAAGAAAGAATGAGAAAAGGGCGGGAAAGCTCAGCTTACGAGTTGCGATTGGGTCCTTTTACTGAAGTGCCCTTCGAGGTCCGAGAGCTTCCTGGAACTGCTACTGCTGGACCTGCTTCTCTTCAAGGAATGAGAAGATTCGCCCTCCATCCCGATCTTAGAACTCTGAGTTCCTTCTCTTTCGTGAAAATTTGTACTCTTCGAGTTGGCTCTCGATGTCCCTTCGATGACGAAAGAGATAGGTATTTATAGAAATGGGAGAAGTGCGGGCCAAGATTACCTCCATCACCTTTAACGACAGCCCTCGCGATAAGACGCCTGCCCTGCGGTCCCATGTGTCACTTCACCGCTCGCGCAGGGTGATTGATTGGACAACACCCTCCCTATACCGTTAGGGATGCCCTGTTACGATGTAAAGGTCGTCCGCAAAGGTTGAAAGATCGCCCGGGAAGAGGGGCTAGGGCTGTCATTGTTGACTTCCACGGCTGATTTCCGCATGGAAGACGATCAGAGCAAGATACGATTCCCTGTTTCGTACAGGGTCTCGGCAGACACATCACATGGGAACAGTGCAAAGGAGAAGAAGTGTAGGGAAGAAGGAACGCACAAGAGAACAAACAAGCAGCAGAAAATCAAATCACTCCATTCATAAGTTTACATAAGCTGTCATAACATCACAATCATAGAGAGGAAGCGGGTCCACTGGCTCGCCAACTCTCGCCATTATCGTCATGCTCGTCCCTCTAGGTGTCCCTCTCCTCTCCCCTGAGGTGAGGGTCCCTCAGAAGCCTTCTGGATCCCTGTGCAGCAGCACCCGCCTCGCCTCGTGGCACCTGCTCACAGCGGTGGCTCGCTGCTCCTCCCCTGGCGTGGCGAAGAAGCCACCAACAGAAAAGCGGCCAGACTGGCGGAGTCGCTCCCCGAACTCTCGCGCTCTCTCATAGCGCGTCTCCATCGCTCCTAGCCTCTGCACCACGACCTGAAGGCCTAGCTGGAGCTCCCTCACCTGGGCCTCCAAGGCCTTCCTCTCGGCCTGATCTCGCTGTCGCTCGGCCCTTCTCTCCTCTCTCTCTCTGCCTCTCTCCTCGTCACCTGGAGAAGGACCCTTAACTCCAGGATGTCTGGAGAAGGCCTCTCCTCACCACGACGTCGCAGCTCCGCTACAGTCACTACCCAGGCATCACGTTCCTCTTCCGCCCGGGCCACACGGGCCACCGCACCGGCGAGTTGCTCCCGGAGGGAGGCAATCTCAAGAAAAGGGGCCGACGAGCTGGAAGATGCGCCGCCGGCCATTCCCACCATCGCTGTCTGTTGGGCACGCTGGAACAAACAAACAACGGCTGTCAGCTAAGCTCCAAATTAAAAAAAAAAGGAATGCAGTACTTAACTTACCAGGATCGACAGTTCCTGTTGAGTGACGGCCAGCTACCGCCTGGCCTCTGCCAGTTGGGCACGCAAGCCGTTGATGTCGCGCGTATCCCCGGCTTGGGGAAGTCCCACATAACTCTCTCTCTGCTGCCGCAGGAAGTCGGCACTGTCCTGCACCAATACGCTCCCTTGCTGTCCAGGGAGACGTATACGCCAGTCCTTGAGCTTCGCCTTGCCGCGACTCTCCTTCCTGACAAGGCTCGGCTCATCCGCGCTCGCCCATTCCTTGGCCAAGCCCGGGGCCCTCGCCATGCCCTGTATCAAGAAAGAAGGGTCTTACGTCAAAACACGAGAACGCGTCTCCTGTCAAGGACGCGTCCATCATTTGAGTGCAATACTCGCCGAACCCTTTTCCCTCTCGCGTGGCTCGCTCAAAACTCAAAAGTGATCAAAAAGGAGAAGATCGAAGGACATACCGGGCCGTGTTCACCTCCCTCCGTACCATCAGGCCCCTCGGATCCCTCAAGTACCCGAAGGGGTCCTTCCTCTTCCATGGACGCCTCTCCGTGCTCTTGCGCGTCCCTCCTCGGGCGAGGAGTTCCTCGCCCCTCTCGCCCTTCACCATGGTCCGGCCCACCAAACTCCATCGATCGAGAGTGGAAGAAGACAAGGACGGGCGAGAAAATCTCGACGGGAGGCGGGCTCGTTTGCGGGTAAGGCACGGAGAAGAAAGGCCGCCTGGTGCTTTAAATTTGAATTCAAAAGATAAGACGCGTCACCGCGCCTAGACGCGCCCAAAAGGAGAAAAGAAGAAAAAAAAGAGAGAGGACCCCTCCGTGCAAGGCGTAGTTCCCTACTTTTCAGGGCAAGGTCTCGTGAAGCGTGCCTCGAAACAACTCGGTGCAAGAGAAGAAGCGTGGAAAAGGGAAAGTGCATACGACAAAAGGAACCATTTCATTGCACATAAGCAAATAGTCAGTTATACATCATAAAGTGAGGAAGGTGGGGTGTACAAGCAACTCTCTAACTCTCGCTACCACCCTCCTGATCATCTCTCTCCTCCCTCCTCTGACGGGGATCCCTAGGGGGCCTCCGCGAACTCTGAGAGGCGGTGCTCGCCTCGCCCTGTGGTGGCACGCCAGCCTCGAAGGCGCGGCGACGCTCCTCGGCCGAAGAAACCAGAAAGCTGCCCATGGAGAAAGAACCAGACTGACGAAGTCGCGCCCCGCGCTCCTTCGCCCTCTGATACCGCTCCTCGCTCTCCCGAAGCCTCCCCTCCGCCGTGCCGAGACTCAATCGGAGCTCCATCAGCTGGGCCTCCAGAGCCCTCCTCTCGTCCCAGTCTCGCAGTCGCTCCGCCCTCCTGTCCTCCCTCTCTCTCTCTGTCTCTCTCTCTCTCTCTCCCTCTCCCTGTCCTCTCTCTCTCTCCTGTTCTCCCTCTCCCTCTCCTCTCCTCTCTCTCTCTCATCACCTCTCTCCTCGATAGCTCGAGGGCGATCCGCAGATCCAGCACGTCGCGAGGGAGCTCCTCAGCCTCCCGTCGCCGCTCCTCCTCCAGCTCCACAATCCGGGCGTCACGCTCTGCCGCCCAGGCGTCGCGCTCCTGCTCAGCACGAACAGCACGGGCCAGGGCCTCCCGAATCTCGGCCACCTGTCAAAGCACGCATGACCCATAAGAGAACAGTGAAGGAAGAAGAGCAACTGGAAAGAGAGTCGGGGTCAGGCAGACACTCACTCGAGCCTCGCGGTCACGCTCGGCCTCCTCAGCCCGGGCCACCGCGTACGCCAGCTGCTCCTGAAGGGCAGAAACCTCCGGAGGAGGGCCCCACGAACTGGAACCCGCTCCACCAGCCATCCCGGCTGCCGCTGCCTGATGGGCCCGCTGAAACACGGAACAAACGACAGTCAGAGGCTAAGCATCGAAATCCAGGTCACAAAAAAAAAAATGCATTGCATAGACTCACCAGGATCTCCAACTCCTGTCGGATGGCCACCAATTGTCGCCTGGCGTCTGCCAGCTGGGCCCGCAGGTCGGCAATCATGTTATCACGAGCATCCTACATTGCATATAAATTAGTGTCACATGCATATACATATAGAAAAGGGAAACATTTTTCATTTCACGCTTACCCCTGCCGCACCACCAAGGAAGAGACGCTCCCCGTACGTGGCTCGATACCGTCTCATGTAATCGGTGCTGTCCGGTACATGGGACACCACTGGGACCCCGCCCTGCTGCCAGTCCTGGTATTGTGCAGGGAAGCGCGTACGCCAGTCCACGATCTTTGCCTTCCCCTTGGTCTTCCGCCCGACGCGGACCGGCTCGTCTACGTCGACCCACTCCTGGGCTAACCCCAACGTCCTCATAACCAGCCTGAGCCGCAGCGGCTCGATCTCGTTCAGGCAATGGACCCACACGTCCCGCCCGAAACGAGGATAACCCGCTACCACCCAAGGCTGGCCGGCATCGGCCATGCCCAGGTAGGGCCTCCACACCACCTGCATCACCATACATACGTCATGTTAGTTGCCATTAAGTCACATGCATAAAAACACCAAAAAAATCATACGCATCATACCATAGCCTCGGGGTACTCGCTCAGCTCCCGACGAAGCGACGCCAGCTGGTAGCCGTGGGGTGCCGCGACCATGACCGGCCTCCACCGTCGCGCCAGAGGCACGGCTCTCCTGTTCCCCTGTCTGGCTCTTCCCATCGGGAAGTAGTAGTAGCTCCACACCTGCATCCATCATACATCATTAGCACGAACAATTGCATATTTAACTACGGTAAAATGCATAAATAAAATGTTTACCTGGAGAAAAGGTGCAAAGCCGCTGACTGTCGTCTCCCTCTCTGAAGTCTGGGAGAGATCGGCGATCAAATGGGCAAGCAGAGCCGCTCCCCACGCATAGTTCCCCACTCTGTCCAGGTCCGCCAAGATCCCGAGGAAGCGGCAGTGGATGCCGTCCCCCTTAGTCCCCAGCAGAAGGCGGCCCAGGAAAAAGAAAAGGAACCGCCGGAGGTCTAGATCCACCAGCTCTCGCTCGCTCGGGTCCTGGGTGAAAGCTGCCCGAGCGTCTCCCTCCAGTCGTGCCAAAAACTCAGCTCCAGTCTCGCTGACCCGCTGGCGCGGGTCACCAAATCCGAGCGCCTCCATAATCTCCACTCGGCCGACTACCCTGCTGTCTCTGTCAGTCGCGCTCGTCTCTAGCCACAGCAGGTCCAACGCACTCTCTCGGTAATCGGGGTAAGTGACCCCACTGACTGCCTCTCCGTCAACTCGTAGCCCGGTGATCCGAGCTACGTCCTCCAGTGTCGGCACCATGTGCCCCCAGGGCATCAGAAACGCCCGACTCGACGCGTGCCACCGCTCCCTCAACGCCTGGATGAGAGGAAGGTCAAGCCGGAAGGGCTCAATCCTGAGGAAAGCTCCAAAACCCATGGCGTCCACCCGCGCCCTCTGAAAGTCCGGAAGCCCACGATACGTTACCACCACTAGGGACCAACTGATCCGGCTCTTCATTACGCCCTGCACACCACAAAAACAAACAAAAAGGAACACATCAACATTATGGATAATAATAAACAACAACACTGTACATAATATTTATTTATTTATTATTTATATATATATATATATATATATATATTTAAAGGCGTCCACCCCCATGGACGCTTTCTTTTTATTTTCTTTATTTTATTTTAACAAAAACAAATAAAACAAATAAAAAATAAAATAAAAATAATATATCATATCATGAAGGCGTCCACCTCTGTGGACGCCTCCTCATTTTGATTTTATTTAATTAATTACGTAATAACCCAAAAAAAATAATAAAAAAAAACAAAATAAAAAAGAAAGGATGGAGGCGTCCAGGCCCCTGGACGCCTCCTTCCCTCACTCCCCGGCCTTCTCCACACCGTCTCTCGCCCGCCTATTTAGCCTAATAAACCAACAAATTGGAGTTCTGAGGAGCTTACCGGGTCGTGCTCATCCTCTCCCGCGTCGCCAGCGCCCGCAGGACCCTCCACGGCCAAAGGAGGCGCCTCCTCTCCGCGGCAATCTCCTCTCCCGCGGCAATCTCCTCTCCCGCGGCAGCCCCCTCGGCATGATCCCTCGACCTCCTCGGACGACGAGCCCGTCGTTTCCGCTTCTCTCCACCCTGGCTCGGGCCTCCTTGCTCCATTGGGAACTGAGAATGGGTCGTTCAGAGTGAAATGGGTCGTTAGAATGAACAGTAGAAGAGAACAGGGGGTGAGACCCCCTTTATATAGAAAATCACCAGGCTTTGGGGCGTCCAGGCGCCTGGACGCCCCCACATTTTTATTTTATTAAAAATTCAAAAAACATAGGGGCGTCCAGGCGCCTGGACGCCCCCATATCAAAAATAAACAAAAATTGAAAAATAAAACATAGGGGCGTCCAAGCGCCTGGACGCCCCCACAACTAAAAAATTAAAAAATTGAAAAAGAAAATATAGGGGCGTCCAAGCGCCTGGACGCCCCCACAACTAAAAAATTAAAAAAAATTGAAAAAGAAAATATAGGGCCGTCCAGGCCCCTGGACGCTCCCATTAAAAATAATGTATATATATATATATGATCATAATATGAATAAACAAGAACACAAAAAGAGAGAAAACACAAAAAGAAAAAAATAAAAATAAAAATCATAAAAAATAGGGGAACAGTGGTCCAAAATGTCAAATGCCGGATTTTATTCCATCAGAAAGCAAAGTGAGCTACATCAGGGGCTTAGGCGCCTTAGGCCTTAACTTCCCCAGTTCGGTTACATAAGCTCTCCACAGCTCACATTCTTCCCACACATGCGCTAAGGCCTTTCCCGCAACACTTGTCTTCCAGGGTGCTTTAACGGCCTTCGCTTCCTTCGCATCCGCTCCGTGCCCAACTCCCTCTTCTTCAAAGGACGATGCCGGTAAGCAGTGGGAACGAGTGGCGTGGAATGCCGATCTGGAGGCAGCACCGATGCGCGTTGTAAAGGACAAACTCAGTCGCGCCGATCAGTTGGAGTTCAACTTCGGGAGAAGACCTCATGAGGAGTTCAAGTGAGAGTAGACATGCCGGTGCGCAAGTGAAGAAGCTTTGTGTCACGGTTCGAAAGTGAGACCGCCAGTCTTCACGTTTCTTCAGCCACGGAACACGGTTCGCCACGGTGCCACCGAAGCCTAACACATCGGCTATGTGATAAAGGGGGCTTTGTTGGAAGAGCTTCGAAGCAGTCGGCATCCCCTCACGGTGGTCAAATTTGAAGTGCAAATCTATCCAGCAATTCAGAACAAGTGCACAACCGAAAGGAGGCTTACCCATGCTCGAGGCAGTAAGGCCACTGTAAAGGTAGGCAAGGACGGCGGGTCCCACCCTCTTTCCACTCCAAATCCCGCGGATGGCACTCAGTTGGTCCTCCTCCACTATGTTGTCGGTATAAGGAACAAGAGAGCACCCGCCAGACAAATGGTGAACCATTTCATAATTCCTTCCAAGTGGTCATCATATGGTGACCCTCTCAGGGCATCCATAACCCATTCCGCGAGCCTTTGCAAATCAATTCCCTTTTGAGTGCGGACCTTTTTGGCTGTGTCGGGTGGCATGAAGCTTCCAAGAACGCTCTCGGAAGTCCCCCTTATCAGCATCCGCATAGCTTTTACCTTCCCGTCACTCTTGAATTTCTTCAATCCGAGCAGAAGTTCCACCTCCTCGAGGAGGATGGTCGCCTCGAAGGTCGGGAAGATGAAAGTGTGGGTCTGGGGATGCCAGATCTCCACTAGTGCGCCCATAGCCGCCCAGTCCATGCGAATCCTCTCATAGTGCTTGGCATGAATAAGGAGCCCCTGAAGATGTCACCTCGAGAGTGTGGCCCTCATGCCAATGGAGATGTTGGAAGTCAACTTTGAGAGGCACGATAGTTTGAAAAACTTCCTCGGGCCTGGGAAGAGTGGATATGGCTAGAAAGAAGAAGTGAAGGGAAAATAAGTAAAAAGAAGATTCACGCGGAGAATTTGAAATGAATCAGCTTACCATATGTGACTGGATCGTCCCACTCAGATGAACCTCGAGGTCGGAGAGCCGTCTGATCTCGCTGCTAGGCCTACTCCTCTTCATGACGCGGGAAGACTCTCCTTCCATCCTGAAATCCCTAGATTCTCCTCTCCTTCTCCTCCTGAGCTTTCAAAACTCTCCTTGGTGCATTTGGATGAACTAGCCTAAGGGAGGTACTTATAGGAAAGGAGAGGCGCTACAGGACGAACACGTCACATTAGTGGTCGGTCGTCAAGGTTTTGTCTGGATCCCCTTGTACTGTGGTGCGATTCTGTTATAATTTTGCTGCTTTCTGATGTATTTAATCTATGTTGGTCTGTGCAGGTTTTACTAACAGACATCTTTGTCCTATCTTGTGTACCGTCCTTCGGTGTTTGGTCCCCCCGTGTCATGCATCACATTATATGATACCTACGCTACTAGAACATGTCAAGGACCTTGCGACCCGAACGAATCTGGGATTTGAGTTCCCCTTCAACAAAAATGGTGATGATTCCGGAAGAATTTGGGTTGTACGGATATGCCGTTAATTTGTGGTAGCATGGGGACGACGGTTCCATTCAGTGAGTTGGTGTGTGGATAAACGGGCCCCAGCTCAGTATCAGCTCACCGGATCGGTATCCTGACCCATTCTTAACAAGTTGACAATATTATCCTTGGCTATTTTCTATTTTAGTTTGTTTTATATTTTTCTTTAAACCCAGCATGCATTCATATAGGACTTTGAGTTTATTACGGAAGATCATTCAAGTGATTCGATTGTGAAAGCCGTTTGTGCTTCAATTCTTATAAATATGAGATATTCTACTCCGAATGAAATACTGAGTTGTTATAATCGGTGCAAGGATTCAGAGGGGGGGTGAATGAATCTCACCCTTAAAAAACTTTTCGCTAAATAAAAGACTCGAACACTATCCAGGCAGAACAAGCAATCTGATAACAAGTTGAATATTCTTTTAAACAAAAGAGCAAATATGTAACTGGCGCCCAAATAACCAGCTAGCGGAAGCAGCACAAATGAGAATAAGAAAGCTCAAGACAATCTGTGAAGGGTGGTAGGAGATATGGAAGAACACACTACAAGCAAACCACAGAACAACAGGTTTTTAGGTGGTTCGGTCCACAGACCTACGTCCACCCCTCACTCCCAACCGGAGTGAGGCTTCCACTAGCACAAGCTAGAAACCGCAGACTCAGTCTGCAACAGGTGCTGACACACAGCTTGACCAGGGGAACAAACTCCCCTCTTCCTCCCAACCGGAGGGACACCCCAGGTGACTCCCAGTCACTTAGAAACTAGAGGTCGAAGACCTCTCTTCCTCCAGACCAGGAGGGACCCCTGGACTTGCAACCCACAAGCCCAGAACCGGAGGACCAAACCTCCCTTCCTCCAAATCGGAGGGAACCAACCAATGACACCCTGTCAAAGGCAACCTAGAGGTCTCGGACCTCCCTTCCTCCCAACCGGAGGGAACCAACCACAAGTAGCACCCAGCTACTTGCAAACCGAAGACACAAGATCTCCCTTCTCCTGAGTCCACAGGAGGAACCCGATCCCCAACAGGGCAATCGGAAGAATAACAAGTGACTGTTTAAAAAAATAAAAAAAACAAAAACCGCAGCAACAGAAAGCTGGAAATGAAACACAATAGTCATTCTAGATTTGATCCACGAACAGACTGAATAGGTCTTCAATAGACTCTCTCTCTATCTCTCTTTCTTTCTCTTCTGCTCTCCTTTTCTCTCACGCTGTTCTCTCCCTGTCTCTTCTCTTTCTTCTTCTTCTTCTTCTGCTTCCTTCTTCCTTCTTCTTCTTCGCTCTGCTGCTTCTCTTCTCTTCTTTTGCTCACACTCTCAGATTTCTTCGCTGGAGAGCTTCCTCTTCTTCTGTGGAGAGTTTACCCTTTTCGAGAGGATGATGGGGTGCTTTTATATCAGAAACAGTGCCTCCGAAGGTTGAGTAGAAAATGCCCTAGTGACCACTGATTGGTCCACTTGGCGGGGTAGCACCCCTTATCTAACACGTGTGAGCATCCTGCCCCTTTTTCCCATCGGATCACGTGCCCCCTCGAATGGTTGGAGGCATCCTCAGACTTGAACGAAAGTTCCTTCCTCGTGGCAGGGTAGCAGTCAGTGGCTTACACGTGTCTGGCTCGTAGGATTCTGTTTCTGGAGACTGATCGCGTTGATGCATTGCCATCACTGCATCTACTCTTTGCTTGTACACATTTGAATTTGCCCCACTGTGTCGACCCTGCTGTGGATAGCGTTGACGCGTTGAAGACAGCCAGAGATCAGTCACCCCTTTCTTGAACTGATGCGTCGACGCTGCCAGTTGGTGGCGTTGACGCACGAACATGTACATTAAGGCACTTGATGGCGTGAAGGAACGAGTGTATAGACTTAGTTGATGCCAATGAATAATTATGTACACTGAGGGAGTGTATAGACTTGAAACCCAAAGGCAGTGTACATACTTGGTAAGTCTGAGCAAATGTACAGACATCAAGTGAAGACCAGTGTATAGACTTCTCATGAAAACCAGTGTACAGACTTGTGAAGGCTTCAGCGTTGTACAGACTTGGAAGTTCAAACAGTGTATGTATGGACTTGATGATCCACTGTGGATGTATAGACTTGAATGAGTGAAGCCAATGTACAGACTTCAGCTAAGTAGGCCACATGCCGATGTGTAGACTTGGGCTTGGAATGAAGGTAAAGATGAGGCTGTATAGACTTGGCCGGAACGTAGGGAAAAGTACCAATGTGCAGACATGAACATCCAGCAGTGTATAGACTTTCACACAAAAATAGACAAAACAGCATGGCGTCAACCCAGATGTTCCACTGCGTCAACGCAGCAAGTAAACCAGCAACTACTGCGTCAACGCAGTGTCCTTGTAGCGTCAACGCAGCTAGTGAACAGACAGCCAATGCGTCAACCCAAACTCCAACTGCATCAACGCACTGCATGAACAATTAGCCACTACGTTAACCCAATCTAGCCATATTCATGAATTAGCTATTCAAGCAAACAATCAGATATTTAAGCAGTCAAACAGTCATCTAAATTAATTAGCACACCTCAGTGTGACTCATGGTGTGTCAGCCATCATCAAAACCACACAGGGGCACAACATGAGTTTCCTTGAAACGGCCCTACGCTGCTCTTCCAAAGGAGACCCTTGTTTGGACAAACCCTCAGATATTCCTTTACTTTTTACCTTGTTTGACCCACCTTGGCCGCAGCACTTCCACATTGGCTGGTAACCGCTCCCCAAAGGTGAAACCTACAGGTTTATGACCCAGGTACTTCCACACCGAGAAGTTGGCCTCCTTTATTTTCGTGCCTGAGTTCACATCTCACCCTCCCTTATTTGATATCCGTCCAAGCAATCGTCAAAATTTGAAAGACCTTCTCCAAGGTCACCTCATTGAAACTACAGGAAAGATTCCAAACAGTAATGTCAAAAGCGTGTCTCATCACACATTGGCATCAACTTATCAGTCCGTTCCCACTCCATTTTCACTCCACTTCGGTTACGTGTCACTCCCTTGCAAAGCAGACATCAAGGCGGGGCAGCTGTAGACACGCTATTCCTGACGTCTCCTGAGAAAATCTCATATTACAATACGACGCCCCGCAGCGGCTTTCGTATTTTGAATCGCATGAGTGCTTCCTATTCTTGAGTCTTCTTCCGCCTTTTCGGCATCCGGAAATCGTCTCGTTGCGGCATTCGGACGGCATCAACACCAATCGGACGCACCGGAAGGTTTCGAAACCAGGAAGAATGTCTGGCAGGCGACTGTCGACGCCTTTTCAGGGGACCCGGGGGGGTCTTCATGGAGGCGTCCAGGCCCCTGGACGCCTCCATGACTTTAATATATATAAAAAGACAAAAAATACATAAAAATATAATAAATTAATGGAGGCGTCCAGGTCCCTAGACGCCTCCATCAAAACAAAATACTAAAAAATAAATAATATTAATAATGATAAAAAAATAAAAATAAAAATAAAATAATAATTTCATGGAGGCGTCCACACCCCTGGACGCCTCCATCAATTTGCCCACGGGGCCCCCCGACCGCCAGTCGGTTTGTCGTGTGAGGAAAAATCCAAATTGTGAAGACGTCCTGCCAACTAGACGCGCCCACTCATGAATCACGGGCGCCGATCAAAACCACGCGTTGTGCCAAACCGCGTGCGACTTGCGATGGGGGTTCGGTGGGCTTTTATGGAGGCGTCCAGTTGCCTGGACGCCTCCTTGAAAATATTCAAAATAAATAAATAAAATTAGAATAAAATATAATTTTTGCCCTAATGAAGGCGTCCAGGGTTCTGGACGCCTCCATCCTCCGGAGCCCTATAAATAGAGACCCCGCCTCAGTCAGAGGAGAGCTTCTAAGAGGTCCGACAGGCTGCCGGATTTCATTTCTAACCTGTGGGTCTTTTGCAGGGGGAGGTTATGCCGGATTCTCGGGTGCCCGCACTCGCAGGAGGAAGGCCGTCTTCATCCACCGTGCTTCCACGTCATCCCTACGCTGCCGAAGCTCCGCAGGATCTCGCCATCGGCACATCAATAAGCCAACTCTCTCCTTTTCTTCGTAGTTCTTTTGCATTCATCATCTTCTATTCTTCGTCTCCCTCCATAAGGGAATCTTATACTTTTGCATAGCTCCATTCATCATTACATTTCCCTCCTACTCGTGTCCGAGAGGGGTTTAAAACCACACCAACCAGGTGTGTGCCCTGCTACGATTTCATCACTTTCATTACAAGGGATTGCTACTGCACTGCCATTTTCTAATTCCGTTTATTTACTGTCTGTTGTTTTGCAAGGGTAACTAAAGAAGGCCCTCTCCGTCGGCCAGCCGAAGGGGGAGGAAGAAGCAACCCGCCACTTCCTGCTAGTGAGGTAGGCGCGATCATTTCCTTATTTTGGGGTCTTTGGCCCCTAGCGATCACATCATATTCTCGAGGCCGCGGCGAGTCACTTCCCCAATGGCCGTTTAAATTCCCGTTCTTATATTCTCTTTATATTTTGTTATATTCTTATCTGCTCATATTCTCGAGGCCGCGGCGAGTCATTTCCTCAATGGCCGTTTAAATTCCCGTTCTTTATATTCTCCTTATATTCCGTTATATTCTTATCTGCTCATATTCTCGAGGCCGCGGCGAGTCACTTCCCCAATGGGCGTTTAAACTCCCGTTCTTTATATTCTCTTTATATCATGTTATATTCTTATCTGCTCATATTCTCGAGCCCGCGGCGAGTCACTTCCCGCAATGGCCGTTTGAATTCTGTTCTTTCTCTTGTATATCTTGAATTGCTGCTATATCTGCTATACTCTCAAGGCCGCGGCGAGTCACTTCCCGCAATGGCCGTTTCCATTCTTACTATTTGATTTCTGCACCATTCCCGTCCCCCCGAGGCCAGGGCGAGTCACTTCCCGCTATGGCCGTTTAACCCCCATATCTTGCTATATTGCATTTGTCCCGGTCGCCCCGCCGGAGCAATCTCCCGTGGTGGCCCCTTCTCTTTTCTCTTATTTCTATGTTGCAACAAACAAAACGAGTCCGCGCGCTCCACATTTTCGTTTCTCAAACCGTGTGACGTCGCTCACATTCAGGAGTGGTCTGCCGAGGGATAAGTGTTGGGTCGGGACAAGGAATAGGGGGCTCCAAGGGAGCTTTCCCGATCGACTGATGTCACGCCCCGATCCGATAGCAGCGGAACGTATTGGTCGGAACGTGGCAGCGATACAGTCGTGAATAATCAGAGCAACTCATAAGACACAACTTCAAGGCTAGACGAAAATGGCGAAAATACAATTCTTATTAATATCAAATGTCAAACTTACAATTCTTGACTCACTTACATATTTAAATGAAAAGGCTCATTACTCTTAATAAAAAGGAAAAGACTCAATGATAGGACACGACTCAAGAAGATAAAAGACACAGACACGATTCTCCATAACGCTCATCACTCTTGCCCTTCCCCATCTGATGGACTATCTTCAATGTCGTTACCTGAAAAACGTTAAAGATAGGCTGGTGAGCGAAATGCTCAGTTGGAATTACATCTCTTCATCAAGCAGAATATAAGTGATTAGCCAATTAACATGTTCATGACGATGCAATGCATGGAACTAGAAAACCATGATGATCAATCTATCACGAAAGATGAATACTAAAGTCAAAGGCAGTTACGAGATCAAGAGAAATAGGGATAAATTTCCCATGCAGAGTCAAGGACAATCTATCAGAATATAACAAGGACAGTTACTCGGATGAACATAACTTCAGAATTGGCCAGAATATAACAGAGTTTCAATAAATATAAGCGGAATTAAACAATCTAGCAGGATATCGAAATTATCAGAATAACCGAGCAATAAATTATCAGAATAACAGAATTGACAGAATTAACAGAGTTTGCGGAATAACAGAATAACATAATATAACAGATGTACAGAGTTTGGTGCAATGCCACACCCAGAATTCCCATGGTTTACAGAATTGGACTTTCGTCCTACTTGGCACTGAAAAGTCGCGGACCCACAGCCCTTAATGTTTCAGAATCAGATTTGGCCAAATACAGAGTCAAAGGGTTATGTTCTCAAATTGATGACAAGAAAATTCCACAAGGAGTAGAGTGTCAAGACTAACGGAAAACCAAAGTGACACGGATCAGATCCCAGGTTTTTAGGGTACAACCAGCTCGGCTGTCTTGAGGGAATTCAAGGCTAGCGGAGACTTACGGAGGTCTCAATGACTAATTGTCAGTCCGAAGGAACGGAATGTCCAACGGAGGGCTCGTACGTCACCGAGAGTTGAGGTGTATACGTGAATCAATCATGAAACATGGACTCCATCTACGGACGTGAGATGAGAGTGCCAGAATACCCGCGGTATGGGTCAAAATCGGGAGAAAACGGTGAGAACATGAATGTGTTAATTATAGAATTCATGTCCATCCAATTCTATAATTAACTATAATTAAATAAACTTATACTATTTGACGCCCATGGGTGGCGTCATTTATTAATTAGCGTCCTCTTGGAGGGACGTTAAATTTATGATTTGTAACTGAATTTATTTAACAAGAATTCACATTTATATCTATTTATCTGAATAATTTCAAAAACACGCATTCCAAGACACATTGATTTATTTAAAATAATTCACGGAAATAGAGTATATGATAATTAGGAGAAAAATACAAGGATTCTAAATATATATTTTTTCATAATTTTCTGTTACATATTTTAATAAATATGAATTTTGAAAGATATTTCAAAAACATACATTCCAAGACACCTTGATTTATTTAAAATAGTTTATAGAAATAGAATATATGATAATTAGGAGAAAAATACAAGGATTCTAAATATATATTTTTCATAATTTTCTGTTACATATTTTAATAAATATGAATTTTCAAAGACATATATACATGATATATATATATAGTTAATTTGACGCCACTATTCCCAGGCGTCCAAATGAATTTGACGACCTCAATTTGGTCGTCATTTCAAAAATTCTAATTTTTGGAACCTCTCGTTTCTGGGCGTAATCACGTCGGAATCTAGCTTATAATATACCGAAATGACCGGCTCGAAAAACTCTACCTAACCAGACGTTCAAAATAATTTTTCGTTGAGAGACGGGGGATCTTGAAATAGGGGGCACGAAAAATGATGCAACTACTTTCACTACCTCGGTCTCCACCCCAATAGTACGCCCATAAATTTTCATGGCCAAAGGATACTCCTATACCCATGAACAAACTATTAATGCGAAAAACTCATAAATAACATATATATCAATTTTTTCAGAATTTATTAAGTGACGACACGGTGGCTGTCACCTTCTATGAAAATAACGCCTTAGGCAGGGTCACTATTTACTGTAAAATTTCAGAATCTAACAGAACACATCGATAATCTATATGCATGATATATACAGTTTTAATCTATCATTTTGGCTTCGTTACTTGAGACAAATCATGAATTAACTTCGTTTGGGCTACGAAACTTGAGAAAACCTACGTACAACTAAAAGAACATGATCATGCAATATCTTATAATTAATTTGGCTTGGTAGAGAGAACACCTACCTTTTGGGATGATTTTTAGTTGACAAGAGTTTGGAACAATTGGAGAAAGACACGGTCCTCTGCTTGCTATAGCAACGGAAGTAGAGGAACTTGCTCTTCACGTGCAGTTGGTGAATTGAATAATCAAATAGAATGCTAGGAGATTGGAGCTTCACCATATGCATGCTTCATCCAGTAAAAGGAAAAGAAAACCAATAGCAGGTTCCTTAATGCTCAGCCGTAGGAGGTAAAAGAATAGCATCAAGCTCCTTCTGTTTGTTAAGAGCAACAACTTCTCGGCAAGGCTCGTTGGAGAAGAAGTTACAGTAGGTCGTGGTTGAGGAAGAAGAGAAAAAGGCATTAGGTTGGTTAGAAGGGTGGGTATTTATAGGGTTTTGGAGACCCTATAAGTTTGGTGTTTGATTGGGACTCCAACTTCCTAGTACGAGTCTTAAAAGTATTAGGATTTCTTCTTTTAAACCCTTCTAAACACACCCCTTCCAATTCACGATCACAACCACGTTATTAACGTATATTTTAAAGTTTACCATCTTTCGTGATTTTTATTATTATTATTTTTTTTGATGAGGCTTAGCTATGGAATTTTATGAATATGATTTTTTTCAATTTTCTTTATTTTTCTATGTAATTACTTTTATAAAATTCCTTTATTTAAAAAAGGATACTATTCATATTTTTCGAATTAACGACTTTAATTAAGTCGTTTTATACGTGAATCACGCCATAGGTAAAGGCGTCATTCACCTTTCTTCTTTGCCCATAACACTCCATAGGACCAAAATAGTATCTATGCCCAAAACCTCATCTATTTTAGGTTCTCAAGCTCCCTACGTACAAGGCATTAGCTAAGGCATTTTAGGCCCAAGCATTTTGTTCTTAAGAAAAAGGGTGAGAGGATTTGGAGTTAAATAAAAAGAATATAGATATATGAATAAATACTAGCTCTTAAAGCCCATCTACACCTTTTGGGTAATCTTAGCTGGATAACGGTTTTGGCCTCCCTAAGGCTTTATGTTATTGTTGGGCTATTCAAATATTATAAGTATTAAGGCCCATTAAGCGTATAACTAAATATGTTTATGCCGATTTTAATTTATTCATGAATTTTGTTCCTTAAATTATCAGGGGTGCTACACCCTCCCCCACTTAGAAGAATTTGGTCCCCAAAATCATTGAAATTCATTTCCAATCTATACCAATGGCGTATCTAGTTCTAGTTTTCCATTCATGGGACTAAATCATCTAGGCATGCTAATGAACATCCCAAGGAACTAGGCCAAGTTAAGGGGTACCTCTAGTTACTTCATCATCAGCAGGTTTGATTTGTCTTATTGCTTGTAATTGTCCTCGATACCGTACTTCCTTGTGATCATTTGCCTGCTGAGGTTGATCCTTGGGAAGGGGGCAGTCGGCTACCTTATGTTCTTGGCTTCCACAACGAAAACAAGCTCCATTCTTCCAGCGGCATTTCTCAGATTTGTGACCCTCATTCCCACAATACTTGCACTTTACTTCCTTAGGCTTCTTGCCGTTCGGAACGTCGTTTCTCTCATTGGGCCTCTTGTTGCCATTACCTTCTTTCTTCTTCTCCATTCTCGCCTTAACCTTGTCAGATAATTCCATAGCGTCTTCCAATAACTGAGCTCTCTTAACCATCTCGGCATATGATTGAATGTCCATTGGTGCCAACTGGGATATGTATTGCAGTCTTAGTCCATTTAAGAACCTCATAGCTTTCATCTTTTCTATCATGATCAAATGAGGCGCATATCGTGACAACCTCGAGAATTGGGTCTCATATTCCGCCACAGACATACTTCTTTGTTTAAGTGAAGCGAACTCTCCCGCCTTTCTCTCCTGAACTCTCTCCGAGAAATACTTCTCGTTGAAGAGTTCTAAAAATTCTACCCAAGTTACTTGAATGTTTGGCAGAGTGGCTTCTACGGATTCCCACCAAGCCCTTGCGTCCTTCTCTAGTTGAAATGTTGCTAAAAGGACCTTATCTTGATCCGGGGATTGCATTACTCGGAAGATTCTTTCCATCTCCTTAGTCCAATCTTCCGCCACATCAGGATCAAGAGTTCCACTAAATCTAGGGGGATTGAGGCTCCGGAACTCACGATGCAACTCTCCAGCTCCACGATTGGCTCCACCCTCGGCTACCCGCTGAAGAGCCTGTGTCAAACCTTGTACTGTCCTTTGCATTTCACGCCATTGGGCACGCTCGGCGGCCATTGTTATCTATCTAGTTCTACAAGACACAAATAATTCATGTAAGATTATCAAGTAATTCTCGTGAAATTTTACGAACCTATCATCATAAACTAATCTTATTAGTATTTTAATTTGTTTTTTTAGTTCTACCCATTCTCACCAGGTCAGGTCCTAGACTTTAACAAGATTAGGGGTCTAATGCACCTAGACACAACCAAAACTCGGTACCTGGCGGAGATAACCGGTCCGAAGACCACTCGCGCAAGTATGCGACCTTCCGATTGGCGTAGCCTAACGTTCAGACAACATCTTTTGATATACCGGGTTATTGGGATGCCATGCAAGAACTTAGAAAACTTAGAACTTAAGAACTTAACAAAACCTAGGAATGTGAAACCTAGGCTCTGATACCAACTAAACTGTGACGTCCCGAACAAGGCGGAAATATCGGGACGTACAGTCAGAGGCAAGCAGGAAAGAGAGAGAACTAATCTAAATATACACAAGTGCTATGGAAAGGAAATACTAAATGATCATTTAACAACCAAACTGATATAATAATCTCAAAGGCAACTTAATACAACGTGGAATAACAATCACTAAGACTCAACAACATAACTGAAACTATATGCTCTCCAATCACAACTAACAATAAACACACTACTAACACACTAGAACTGAAACACTTAAGACATCACTCCTGCCCTTCCCCGTCGATAAGCGCGCCACCTGAAGAGCCTGGAAAGGGGGGAACACAACTATGAGCTAACGCTTAGTAGGAAATAACAGACATGTATAAGTGATTAACAGTTTAATTACATTTTCAAAATGTCATGATACAAACGATAATGCAATAAAAAGGTAATGATGATATAATGAAACAACGGTAATAACAAGATCTTGCAAGGTCAAAAAATATATAATTGATAATGATTAACAAGAATAACAAATACAAGAATTTACAACAGGAGATATAACAAGAGATAGTAGTAAGGAATTGGCCAACAAGCAAGTATTTTAAACATTTAACCAAGTATGATCAAGTAACAAGTAACAAGATACTTTTGTCATAGACTCCAACACTCAAGCAAGTACTTCGGTGCAATGCCTCACCTTGTCATTAAAATCCCATGGGCTCACTAACTTTCGGGCGCTCTCCTCAGGACCAGACCGGGCCCTTATGATGTGATGACATTGATTTACTGGGCCCAACGTCCCATCCGTCCAGACATTCAGTCAATTTTAATGGCCAATTAATCAGAGGAATTTCTGCCATAAGTTCAGATTTAAAGGACTAACCTTGTCCTTGGATTCAAGAGTACAAAACACGGTCAAACTCATCTTCAAGAGATGTGCGGTCGTAACGGAGCCGCTCGATGGGTATATACGGTTCATACAGGACCGTACGTACAGGAACTGGACTGAAACTCAGCCCGTGAAGTCAAGAAAAGAACGGCTGATAGTGGGCCGCCCTAAGGTAAGAACGGTGCAATATGGGCCGCTCATGTCTAAAAGACAGTGAGGCCCAAGAACAAGATATACGGTCCATACTGGGCCATATAAAGATATGCGGTCACGATCGGGCCGCCGAAGAGGTTATGCGGTCAAATACTAACCGCGCATGCCTCGGGTTGTCCGATTTGATCCAAGACTTAACCCAGCGGTTTAAACTCATAAAACAAGGTATGCTGGTGTTAAACAGATTCTAATCATGATTATAATGATGTTCCAAGATGACGGTAAGACCGCCGGATAGAGTTTCCGGGGTAGAACCGAGACTAGTACGCTAATCGGCCAATCGGCTCGTGCAAAGTCGGAAAGCTAAACATGCTGTTCCACTGTACCACAGCAGCTAATCAGCAAGCTAAACAGTCATATTAATCCTAATGCCAAGCCAATTTAATAGGGATTTGGTTATATATTAACCCAAGATGCCAAGAAAAGTAATTTAACATGATAACGAGTTCGCGTAAGTCGTGTAAGCACGAATAACAAGCAATAATCGTAAATTTAGTTGCATATTTAATTAGTTATTAAATGAGTTTCTATTTCACTAATTATCATTAATGACATGCAAATGAATGCCTTAGAACAAGTATTAAGTCCCTCTCTGAAAGGATAAACGGTTCTATATGGACCGCACATATAACTGGGCATTCAAGGGCCGAACAGGGGTCACCCTGTGACACAGGGAGATGGGCGGTTCTCCCTGGGCCGCCCAAGGGTTTGGGCGGTTCCTCCTGGGCCGCCCAAGGGGTTGGGCGGTTCTGTACCAACCGCCCATCCCCTGGGATGTGTGGCCAGTGCAGGGCCGTTCAATGATATGTGGTCTGTCAGGGACCTTTCATCCAGATATGTGGTTCCTGTGGAACCGTTCATCCTGGGATGAGTGGTTCTTGAAAAACCGTTTATATAGGGGCATGCTAGGGTCAAAATTGGTCAAAAGATGGGCTGGAGTTGGATGGTCTATCGTAAGACCGCCCATCTCTGGGTCGTCTCCGGTCATCCCTGCCGCGTCCGGTGAACGCCGGGAACAAGGTGATTGCTAGGGTTACACTAAAACGTTAATAACTACTAGGATTGAGCTCCAAATAACGGAATTTTGGTATCAATGGAAAGCTAATACAAAAATCCACCTGTCTACAAGGTCAATTGCATGATCAATTGCTGGAATCGAGATCTATTAAGTCAAGAACACATGAAACCCTAATTCTGACATGCTGTGACTAAAACGTTAAATTCTCTCTACATACAGAATGGAATTTGGGGCTTCTTGGCTCAAATGAAAGCTACTTCGATGGTGAATTCAACCATATAAGATATGGTTCATGAGGATTAAGATTAATACTTCGAAATCATAAATCACTTCGGATGAACACATCGAACTAGGTCTAAAACATGCTGTTACTATAAACAGAAATTCTATAAGTATGCTTCATGAAACTTAGGGCTTTCTACGTGAAATGAAAGCTAATATCATGCTTATTACATCATATAAATTAATTAGAGTTTGGTCTGTTACACCTACCTCAAATCGGAGAGAGAAAACTCAAACCCTAGGATGAAGAACACTTGGGCAGCACCTCAAAAAAAGCTCGATTTCTCCACGGATACCTAATGAAAATTGAGGCTTTTGCCACCAATGGATAGAGCTCGATGAGAGGAACAATTTGCTATACTCATGATCAAAATTTGGTTGAGAATTCCTACCTCAATCGATGGATCAAAGAAGGATGAAGGGAAGCCAACGGCCTGCTGACCCACCTCCACAATTCGAGCTAGATCTCCCCAGATCTGAAACTTCAGTGAACCCCACAGCAGCCAAATGAAAGAAGACTCGTAGGGCTTCATGTTGATAGCTCATAGAGCTTCTGGAGTCTTCGGAGTTGGGAGTATTCGCTGCTGCAAGCTACGTGTTTAGAAACGGCGCCGAAATCTTTGACTTGACCAAACTATGTCGGCAGCACGTGTTGGGGCTAGGTTTACCTCAAATTGATTGAGGGTAAATGTTCCTTACATTGTGGCCTTCCATTTGCCACTGATTTCAGATCATTTGGTTGAGTATTGAGGTCGAATTTCGTGTTTTAATCTAAGGGTTAGGTATGGGTCAAAAGTGTGCACTTTTGGGTTTAAACTCTAAATAGATCTTCCCACGGATTTACAATGGCCTAATGCCAGAAGGAAAAGTTGTTATCTACCTCGACCTTAATCTGTTTACTATTTTTCTGGATTTTTATAAGGTGGTCGAAATTATCACTATTCTAATTCTAAGGAATTAAATATTAATAAATCCGAAATTCAATTATTAAATCAATAGAAATTCAATTCTTAATTAACAAGAGCTAAATAAATATATTAAATCCAATAAAATAATTCGGGGTCTTACACCCTCCCCTACTTAAAGGAATTTGGTCCTCCAAATTCACTGTACTAAGACTGAGAGTAGGGAAAGAGATCGCTCACCTAGAATAAGTCGGGATACCGCTTCCGCATAGTCTCTTCAGACTCCCACGTGGCTTCTTCGGTCCCACGCCAACTCCACTGAATCTTGACCATCGGTATTGAACGATTCCGGAGTTGCTGTTGCTTCCGGTCCAGAACCTTTATCGGTCTTTCCTCATAGGTCAGATCCTCCTTCAGCTCGAAATCCACATGCTGTATAACATGAGTGGGGTCGTACACATACTTTCGTAACATAGAAATATGGAAGACGTTGTGCACGCCAGACAATTGAGACGGTAAGGCCAGCATGTATGCCACCTCTCCCACTCTATCTAGAATCTCGAATGGACCAATGTACCTCGGACTCAGCTTGCTATGAATGCCAAATCTTCGGATCCCTCTCGTCGGAGAGACCTTTATGAACACATGCTCGCCAACCTGAAATTCCAATGCTCTTCTCCTGTTGTCGGCATAACTCTTCTGTCTTGACTGGGCTACTTGTAATCGGTCTCGGATAACACGGATGTTCTGTGAAGATTCCGAGACAAGATCCGGTCCAAGCCACTGTTTCTCACCTACCTCATCCCAACACAACGGGGATCGACAGCTTCTCCCATACAAGGCTTCAAATGGAGCCATCTGAATACTAGACTGATAGCTGTTATTGTAGGCGAATTCAATTAGTGCCAAATGCTCATTCCAAGTACCACCAAAGTCAATCATACATGCCCGCAGCATATCTTCCACTATCTGATTGGTTCTCTCCGTCTGTCCATCTATCTGTGGATGAAAAGCAGTACTGAAATTCAGACGAGTATCAAGAGACTCTTGCAGTCCCTTCCAGAAATGAGAAGTGAATCTAGGGTCTCGATCAGATACTATATTCACTGGAATACCATGTAATCTCACCACTTCCTTCAAATACAAAGCAGCCAATACATCGACTGTCCACTTAGACTTAATGGATAAGAAATGAGCTGATTTTGTCAATCGGTCAACAATCACCCAAATTGCATCAAATCCACCACGAGTTCTAGGCAAACCCATAATGAAATCCATGCCAATACTCTCCCACTTCCATTGGGGTATGTCGAGTGGTTTCAATTTCCCTGCCGGTCTGAAGTGCTCAGCTTTAACTTGTTGGCAAACCAAGCATTTACTTACGAAGTCAGCGATTTCCCTCTTCATATTCATCCACCAAAAGGATCGCTTCAAATCTATGTACATCTTAGTGCCTCCGGGATGAATGGTGTATCTGGATCTATGAGCTTCCACAAGAATCTTGTTCTTTACTGTAGCTTCATCAGGTACACAAGTTCTGCCTTTAAATAATAATCTACCATCATCAGCCAACCCGAAATCAGGTCTGCTGCTCAAGCTTCCCTTGATCTGTACCAGCTCGAGATCATTATCTTGCAAGGACTTGATCTCCATCAATAATTTAGGTTTAAGTTGAATCTGAGCAATCAAAACCCGATCATTGTCAATATTAAGATCCAGACTAGATAACTGTTCCAGTAACTTCCACTCTTGCAACATGAGACTTGCCAATCTAGCTACTGGCCTCCGGCTCAATGCGTCTGCCACAACATTGCCTTTGCTAGGATGATACTCAATAGAAAAGTCAAAGTCCTTCAAATACTCCAACCATCTGCGCTGCCGCATATTGAGTTCCTTCTGAGAGAATAAATACTTCAAGCTCTTGTGGTCTGAAAATACCGTGAAAGATTTTCCATACAGGTAATGCCTCCAAATTTTCAAAGCAAAAACGACTACTGCAAGTTCCAAATCATGAACAGGATAATTCTCCTCGTGCTTCCTCAACTGCCTAGAAGAATAGGCAATCACCTTCCCATGCTGCATGAGTACACAGCCTAAGCCAATTCCTGAAGCATCAGTATAAACGACAAATCCTCCTTCACCAGAAGGTAAAGCCAATATAGGTGCAGTAGTCCAACAATCCTTTAGAGTCTGAAAGCTTTGCTGGCAATCGCCTAACCAATCAAACTTGTTCTCCTTACGGGTTAACCTTGTCATAGGTACCGCAATCTTAGAGCAATCCTGGATAAACCTTCGATAATAACCTGCCAGGCCAAGAAAGCTTCTAACTTCCGTCACACTGGTAGGCTGCTCCCAATTCTTCACTACCTCAACCTTCGAAGGATCCACAGAAATACCTTCCTGGGTGATAATATATCCGAGAAAGGACACTTCTTGCAGCCAGAATTCACACTTACTAAACTTAGCATAAAGTTGATGATCTCTCAATAATTGTAATGCCATCATCAGATGTTCAGCATGCTCCACTTTACTCTTGGAATAGATCAAGATGTCATCAATAAATACCACGACCCATTGATCAAGATAGGGCCGAAATACATTGTTCATCAACTGCATGAAGGCTGCCGGAGCATTCGTTAGACCAAAAGGCATAACGACAAAATCAAAATGACCATACCTGCTGTGAAAAGCCGATTTATAGATATCCTACTCCTTAATCTGCAACTGGTGATATCCAGATCGAAGATCGATCTTAGAGAAATATTGAGCTCCCGCTATCTGGTCAAATAACTCATCAATCCTCGGCAGTGGATATTTGTTCTTGACAGTCAACTGGTTTAACTGCCGATAATCGATGCATAATCTCATCGAACCATCTTTCTTCCGAACAAACAATACAGGGGCTCCCCACGGAGACGTACTAGGACGAATAAAGCCCTTCTCGAGTAACTCCATCAACTGTTGCTTCAACTCCCTCAGTTCTGCAGGAGACATACGGTAAGGAGCCTTGGAAATAGGAGATGTGCCCGGAAAGAGGTCAATAGAGAAGATAACTTCCCGCTCAGGAGGAAGTCCTGGTAATTCCTCTGGAAAGACATCAGAAAAATCTTGGACAATAGGAATGTCCTTGATCTCAGTCCGCTGCTCAGGGGTTGCATAGATAAAGGCTAGAAAAGCCTCACATCCTCGCCTCATCAGCTTATCAGCTCGAAGAGCCGAAATAAGCGATACAGAGTTATGGTGCTTAACACCCACAAAAGAAAGCCTCGGGTGCCTAGTAAAAGACACCGAGCCAGAACTACAATGAACATTGGCCTCATATCTGGCCAACCAATCTGCTCCTAGAATTACGTCATAACCCTTCATGTCCATGCAAATCAAATCAGCTGGAAAGTTCTGCTCACCAATCAAAACCTTACTAGAAGGATAGAAATGCTGGATTGCCGAACTAGTACCAATAGGGGTTGAAATCTCTAACGGAGTATCCATCATAACCGGTTCCATAGCTAATGACTTAGCAAAACTCTGAGAAATAAAGGAATGTGTTGCACCAGTATCAAAAAGAACAAATGTTGGCTTGTCGAGTATAATAAGAGTACCTTCGACGAGTCCACCATCTTCGGCTGTTTCCTCTTCTTCTACATACATAGCTTGGAGCTTCCCTTGCGGTTTCTTGAAGATTTGCGATTTTGCCGGTGTTGCTTGCTCCGCTATCAAAGGACAGTTGGGGATACGGTGCTCTTTGCTTCCACATCGCAAACAGGCGCCCAGCTTGCGCCAGCATTCCTCCACCTTGTGACCTGGACGATCACAATACTTGCACACGCCCTTAAACGAAACAATAGGGCCAGGCTTCTTGTCTTCATGCCTCGGCATCTTGCCCTTCCACGATCCGGACCCGCTCCACGAACTAGGTCCACTAACAGACCTCTTCTTGGTATACCCGGGTTTGACACTCCCGGAACCCGTAGGTTGTTCCTTCTTCGCACCGCTTCCACGGATTCTCTCCGTCATTTCGAGGGTATCCTCTAGAACTTGAGCCTTTCTCACCATCTCAGAATAAGTGGAAATCTTCATTGGTGCCAGTTGGTTGATATAATGCAGCTTCAATCCGTTGAGAAAACGCTTCACCTTCATTTTCTCAGTGGAAATAAGGTGTGTAGCATATCGAGAAAGCCGTGCAAATTGAGCCTCATACTCTGCCACGGACAAACCTCGTTGCTTCAAGGCCGCGAACTCTGCCGCCTTCTTCTCTTGCACTCGGTCAGAAAAATACTTGCCGTTGAAAAATTCCTCGAACTCTTCCCACGTAACCTGATGATCACCGAGAGTCACCTTGATAGAATCCCACCAAGTACGTGCATCACGCTCCAATTGAAATGTCGAGAGAAGGACACACTCCTGGTTGGTGCATTGCATAACTTAAAATATTCTCCCCATCTCATATAGCCAGTGCTCGGCTTGGTCGGGGTCGGTCGAACCCGCGAATCTAGGCGGATTCATCCCGCGAAAGTTCCGGTATAGATCACCGGTGCCATGTGGTGCCGCTCCTGCCTGAGCCACTTGCTGAAGGGCCTGGGTAAGGCCTTGAACTGTGCGCTGCAGGTTCCTCCATTCGGCGCGATCAGCTGCCATCTACACGAGAAACAGATTACTTAGGTTAATTCAAGATAATTAATTACATGATTAAGAAACGAACTTAACCCAAGTTTCTACCCATTCTCACCAGGTCAGGTCCTAGACTTTAACAAGATTAGGGGTCTAATGCACCTAGACACAACCAAAACTCGGTATCTGGCGGAGATAACCGGTCCGAAGACCACTCGCGCAAGTATGCGACCTTCTGATAGGCGTAGCCTAACGTTCGGACATCTTTTGATATACCGGGTTATTGGGATGCCATGCAAGAACTTAGAAAACCTAGAACTTAAGAACTTAAGAAAACCTAGGAATGTGAAACCTGGGCTCTGATACCAACTAAACTGTCACGCCCCGAACAAGGCGGAAATATCGGGACGTACAGTCAGAGGCAAGTAGGAAAGAGAGAGAACTAATCTAAATATACACAAGTGCTATGGAAAGGAAATACTAAATGATCATTTAACAACCAAACTGATACAATAATCTCAAAGGCAACTTAATACAACGTGGAATAACAATCACTAAGACTCAACAACATAACTGAAACTATATGCTCTCCAATCACAACTAACAATAAACACACTACTAACACACTAGAACTGAAACACTTAAGACATCACTCCTGCCCTTCCCCATCGGTAAGCGCGCCACCTGAAGAGCCTGGAAAGGGGGGAACACAACTATGAGCTAACGCTCAGTAGGAAATAACAGACATGTATAAGTGATTAATAGTTTAATTACATTTTCAAAATGTCATGATAGGAACGATAATGCAATAAAAAGGTAATGATGATATAATGAAACAACGGTAATAACAAGATCTTGCAAGGTCAAGAAATATATAATTGATAATGATTAACAAGAATAACAAATACAAGAATTTACAATAGGAGATATAACAAGAGATAGTAGTAAGGAATTGGCCAACAAGCAAGTATTTTAAACATTTAACCAAGTATGATCAAGTAACAAGTAACAAGATACTTTTGTCATAGACGCCAACACTCAAGCAAGTACTTCGGTGCAATGCCTCACCTTGTCATTAACATCCCATGGGCTCACTAACTTTCGGGCGCTCTCCCCAGGACCAGACCGGGCCCTTATGATGCGATGGCATTGATTTACTGGGCCCAACGTCCCATCCGTCCAGACATTCAGTCAATTTTAATGGCCAATTAATCAGAGGAATTTCTGCCATAAGTTCAGATTTAAAGGACTAACCTTGTCCTTGGATTCAAGAGTACAAAACACGGTCAAACTCATCTTCAAGAGATGTGCGGTCGTAACGGAGCCGCTCGATGGGTATATACGGTTCATACAGGACCGTACGTACAGGAACTGGACTGAAACTCAGCCCGTGAAGTCAAGAAAAGAACGGCTGACAGTGGGCCGCCCTAAGGTAAGAACGGTGCAATATGGGCCGCTCATGTCTAAAAGACAGTGAGGCCCAAGAACAAGATATACGGTCCATACTGGGCCGTATAAAGATATGCGGTCACGATCGGGCCGCCGAAGAGGTTATGCGGTCAAATACTAACCGCGCATGCCTTGGGTCGTCCGATTTGATCCAAGACTTAACCCAGCGGTTTAAACTCATAAAACAAGGTATGCTGGTGTTAAACAGATTCTAATCATGATTATAATGATGTTCCAAGATGACGGTAAGACCGCCGGATAGAGTTTCCGGGGTAGAACTGAGACTAGTACGCTAATCGGCCAATCGGCTCGTGCAAAGTCGGAAAGTTAAACATGCTGTTCCACTGTACCACAGCAGCTAATCAGCAAGCAAAACGGTCATATTAATCCTAATGCCAAGCCAATTTAATAGGGATTTGGTTATATATTAACCCAAGATGCCAAGAAAAGTAATTTAAGATGATAACGAGTTCGCGTAAGTCGCGTAAGCACGAATAACAAGCAATAATCGTAAATTTAGTTGCATATTTAATTAGTTATTAAATAAGTTTATATTTCACTAATTATCATTAATGACATGCAAATGAATGCCTTAGAACAAGTATTAAGTCCCTCTCTGAAAGGATAAACGGTTCTATATGGACCGCACATATAACTGGGCATTCAGGGGCCGAACAGGGGTCACCCTGTGACACAGGGAGATTGGCGGTTCTCCCTGGGCCGCCCAAGGGTTTGGGCGGTTCCTCCTGGGCCGGCCAAGGGGTTGGGCGGCTTTGTACCAACCGCCCATCCCCTGGGATGTGCGGCCAGTGCAGGGCCGTTCAATGATATGTGGTCTGTCAAGGACCTTTCATCCAGATATGTGGTTCCTGTGGAACCGTTCATCCTGGGATGAGTGGTTCTTGAAAAACCGTTTACATAAGGGCATGCTAGGGTCAAAATTGGTCAAAAGATGGGCTGGAGTTGGACGGTCTATCGTAAGACCGCCCATCTCTGGGTCGTCTCCGGTCATCCCTGCCGCGTCCGGTGAACGCCGGGAACAAGGTGATTGCTAAGGTTGCACTAAAACGTTAATAACTACTAGGATTGAGCTCCAAATAAGGGAATTTTGGTATCAATGGAAAGCTAATACAAAACTCTACCTGTCTACAAGGTCAATTGCATGATCAATTGCTGGAATCAAGATCTATTAAGTCAAGAACACATGAAACCCTAATTCTGACATGCTGTGACTAAAACGTTAAATTCTCTCTACATACAGAATGGAATTTGGGGATTCTTGGCTCAAATAAAAGCTACTTCGGTGGTGAATCCAACCATATAAGATATGGTTCATGAGGATTAAGATTTATACTTCGAAATCATAAATCACTTCGGATGAACACATCGAACTAGGTCTAAAACATGCTGTTACTATAAACAGAAATTCTATAAGTATGCTTCATGAAACTTAGGGCTTTCTATGTGAAATGAAAGCTAATATCATACTTATTACATCATATATATTAATTAGAGTTTGGTCTGTTACACCTACCTCAAATCGGAGAGAGAAAACTCAAACCCTAGGATGGAGAACACTTGGACAGCACCTCACAAAAAATTTGATTTCTCCACGGATACCTAATGAAAATTGGGTCTTTTGCCACCAATGGATAGAGCTCGATGAGAGGAACAATTTGCTATACTCATGATCAAAATTTGGTTGAGAATTCCTACCTCAATCGATGGATCAAAGAAGGATGAAGGGAAGCCAACGGCCTGCTGACCCACCTCCACAATTCGAGCTAGATCTCCCCAGATCTGAAACTTCAGTGAACCCCACAGTAGCCAAATGAAAGAAGACTCGTAGGGCTTCATTTTGATAGCTCATAGAGCTTCTAGAGCCTTCGGAGTTGGGAGTATTCGCTGCTGCAAGCTACGTGTTTAGAAACGGCGCCGAAATCTTTGACTTGACCAAACTATGTCGGCAGCACGTGTTGGGGCTAGGTTTACCTCAAATTGATTGAGGGTAAATGTTCCTTACATTGTGGCCTTCCATTTGCCACTGATTTCAGATCATTTGGTTGAGTATTGAGGTCGAATTTCGTGTTTTAATCTAAGGGTTAGGTATGGGTCAAAAGTGTGCACTTTTGGGTTTAAACTCTAAATAGATCTTCCCACGGATTTACAATGGCCTAATGCCAGAAGGAAAAGTTGTTATCTTCCTCGACCTTAATCTATTTACCATTTTTCTAGATTTTTATAAGGTGGTCGAAATTATCACTATTCTAATTCTAAGGAATTAAATATTAATAAATCTGAAATTCAATTATTAAATCAATAGAAATTCAATTCTTAATTAACAAGAGCTAAATAAATATATTAAATCCAATAAAATAATTCGAGGTCTTACACTCCAGCTCCACGATTGGCTCCACCCTCGGCTACCCGCTGAAGAGCCTGGGTCAAACCTTGTACTGTCCTTTGCATTTCACGCCATTGGGCACGCTCGGCGGCCATTGTTATCTATCTAGTTCTACAAGACACAAATAATTCATGTAAGATTATCAAGTAATTCTCGTGAAATTTTACGAAGCTATCATCATAAACTAATCTTATTAGTATTTTAATTTCTTTTTTTTTAGCTCTTAACCCAAGGTTCTACCCAATCTCATTGGGTAATAATGGGATTGAACCTAGAACTTATGGCAACCTATAGTCAAGACCTAGGATTTAATATACCTAGGCTCTGATACCACTTCTGTCACGTCCCGATCCGATAGCAGCGGAACGTATTAGTCGGAACGTGGCAGCGATACAGTCGTGAATAATCAGAGCAACTCATAAGACACAACTTCAAGGCTAGACGAAAATGGCGAAAATACAATTCTTATTAATATCAAATGTCAAACTTACAATTCTTGACTCACTTACATATTTAAATGAAAAGACTCATTACTCTTAATAAAAGGGAAAAGACTCAATGATAGGACAAGACTCAAGAAGACAAAAGACACAGACACGATTCTCCATAACGCTCATCACTCTTGCCCTTCCTCATCTGATGGACTATCTTCAATGTCGTTACCTGAAAAACGTTAAAGATAGGCTGGTGAGCGAAACGCTCAGTAGGAATTACATCTATTCATCAAGCAGAATATAAGTGATTAGCCAATTAACATGTTCATGACGATGCAATGCATGGAACTAGAAAACCATGATGATCAATCTATCACGAAAGATGAATACTAAAGTCAAAGGCAGTTACGAGATCAAGAGAAATAGGGATAAATTTCCCATGCAGAGTCAAGGACAAGCTATCAGAATATAATAAGGACAGTTACTCGGATGAACATAACTTTAGAATTGACCAGAATATAACAGAGTTTCAATAAATATAAGCAGAATTAAATAATCTAGCAGGATATCTAAATTATCAGAATAACCGAGCAATAAATTATCAGAATAACAGAATTGACAGAATTAACAGAGTTTGCAGAATAACAGATATAACTGAATAACAGAATATAACAGATGTACAGAGTTTGGTGCAATGCCATACCTAGAATTCCCATGGTTTACAGAATTGGACTTCCGTCCTACCTGGCACTGAAAAGTCGCGGACCCACAACCCTTAATATTTCAGAATCAGATTTGGCTAAATACAGAGTCAAAGGGTTATGTTCTCAAATTGATGACAAGAAAATTCCACAAGGAGTAGAGTGTCAAGACTAACGGAAAACCAAAGTGACACGGATCAGATCCCAGGGTTTTTAGGGTACAACCAGCTCGGCTGTCTTGAGGGAATTCAAGGCTAGCGGAGACTTACAGAGGTCTCAATGACTAACTTGTCAGTCGGAAGGAACGGAATGTCCAACGGAGGGCTCGTACGTCACCGAGAGTTGAGGTGTTTACGTGAACCAATCATGAAACATGGACTCCATCTACAGACGTGATATGAGAGTGCCAGAAGACCCGCGGTATGGGTCAAAATCGGGAGAAAACGGTGAGAACATGAATGTGTTAATTATAGAATTCATGTCCATCCAATTCTATAATTAACTATAATTAAATAAACCAATATTATTTGACGCCCATGGGTGGCGTCATTTATTAATTAGCGTCCTCTTGGAGGGACGTTAATTTTATGATTTTTAACTAAATTTATTTAACAAGAATTCACATTTATATCTATTTATCTGAATAATTTTAAAAACACGCATTCCAAGACACATTGATTTATTTAAAATAATTCACGGAAATGGAGTATATGATAATTAGGAGAAAAATACAAGGATTCTAAATATATAATTTTTCATAATTTTCTGTTACATATTTTAATAAATATGGATTTTGAAAGATATTTCAAAAACATACATTCCAAAACACCTTGATTTATTTAAAATAATTTATGAAAATAGAATATATGATAAATAGGAGAAAAATACAAGGATTCTAAATATATATTTTTCATAATTTTCTGTTTCATATTTTAATAAATATGAATTTTCAAAGACATATATACATGATATATATATATATATATAGTTCATTTGACGCCACTATTCCCAGGCGTCCAAATGAATTTGACGACCTCAATTTGGTCGTCATTTCAAAAATTCTAATTTTTGGAACCTCTCGTTTCTAGGCGTAATCATGTCGGAATCTAGCTTATAATATACCGAAATGACCGGCTCGAAAAACTCTACCTAACCAAACGTTCAAAATAATTTTTCGTTGAGAGACGGGGGATCTTGAGATAGGGGGCACGAAAAATGGTGCAACCACTTTTACTACCTCGGTCTCCACCCCAATAGTACGCCCATAAATTTTCATGGCCAAAGGATACTCCTATACCCATGAACAAACTATTAATGCGAAAAACTCATAACTAACATATATAGAATTGACGACTGGTTGTTGATCAATTTTTTCAGAATTTATTGAGTGACGACACGGTGGCTGTCACCTTCTATGAAAATAACGCCCTAGGCAGGGTCGCTATTTACTGTAAAATTTCAGAATCTAACAGAACACATCGATAATCTATATGCATGATATATACAGTTTTAATCTATCATTTTGGCTTCGTTACTTGAGACAAATCATGAATTAACTTCGTTTGGGCTATGAAACTTGAGAAAACCTACGTACAACTAAAAGAACATGATCATGCAATATCTTATAATTAATTTGACTTGGTAGAGAGAACACCTACCTTTTGGGATGATTTTTAGTTGACAAGACTTTGGAACAATTGGAGAAAGACACGGTCCTCTGCTTGCTATAGCAACGGAAGTAGAGGAACTTGCTCTTCACGTGCAGTTGGTGAATTGAATAATCAAATAGAATGCTAGGAGATTGGAGCTTCACCATATGCATGCTTCATCCAGTAAAAGGAAAAGAAAACCAATAGCAGGTTCCTTAATGCTCAGCCGTAGGAGGCAAAAGAATAGCATCAAGCTCCTTCTGTTTGTTAAGAGCAACAACTTCTCGGCAAGGCTCGTTGGAGAAGAAGTTACAGCAGGTCGTGGTTGAGGAAGAAGAGAAAAAGGCATTCGGTTGGTTCGAAGGGTGGGTATTTAAAGGGTTTTGGAGACCCTATAAGTTTGGTGTTTGATTGGGACTCCAACTTCCTAGTACGAGTCTTAAAAGTATTAGGAATTCTTCTTTTAAACCCTTCTAAACACGCCCCTTCCAATTCACAATCACAACCACGTTATTAACATATATTTTAAAGTTTACCATCTTTCGTGATTTTTATTATTATTATTTTTTTTGATGAGGCTTAGCTATGGAATTTTATGGATATGAATTTTTTCAATTTTCTTTATTTTTCTATGTAATTACTTTTATAAAATTCCTTTATTTAAAAAAAGATACTATTCATATTTTTCGAATTAACGACTTTAATTAAGTCGTTTTATACGTGAATCACGCCATAGGTAAAGGCGTCATTCACCTTTCTTCTTTGCCCATAACACTCCATAGGACCAAAATAGTATCTATGCCCAAAACCTCATCTATTTTAGGTTCTCAAGCTCCCTACGTACAAGGCATTAGCTAAGACATTTTAGGCCCAAGCATTTTGTTCTTAAGAAAAAGGGTGAGAGGATTTGGAGTTAAATAAAAAGAATATAGATATATGAATAAATACTAGCTCTTAAAGCCCATCTACACCTTTTGGGTAATCTTAGCTGGATAACGGTTTTGGCCTCCCTAAGGCTTTATGTTATTGTTGGGCTATTCAAATATTATAAGTATTAAGGCCCATTAAGCGTATAACTAAATATTTTTATGCCGATTTTAATTTATTCAGGAATTTTGTTCCTTAAATTATCAGGGGTGCTACACCCTCCCCCACTTAGAAGAATTTGGTCCCCAAATTCATTGAAATTCATTTCCAATCTATATCAATGGCGTATCTAGTTCTAGTTTTCCATTCATGGGACTAAATCATCTATGCATGCTAATGAACATCCCAAGGAACTAGGCCAAGTTAAGGGGTACCTCTAGTTACTTCATCATCAGCAGGTTTGATTTGTCTTATTGCTTGTAATTGTCCTCGATACCGTACTTCCTTGTGATCATTTGCCTGCTGAGGTTGATCCTTGGGAAGGGGGCAGTCGGCTACCTTATGTTCTTGGCTTCCACAACGAAAACAAGCTCCATTCTTCCAGCAGCATTTCTCAGATTTGTGACCCTCATTCCCACAATACTTGCACTTTACTTCCTTAGGCTTCTTGCCGTTCGGAACGTGGTTTCCCTCATTGGGCCTCTTGTTGCCATTACCTTCTTTCTTCTTCTCCATTCTCACCTTAACCTTGTCGGATAATTCCATAGCGTCTTCCAATAACTGAGCTCTCTTAACCATCTCGGCATATGATTGAATGTCCATTGGTGCCAACTGGGGTATGTATTGCAGTCTTAGTCCATTTAAGAACCTCATAGCTTTCATCTTTTCTGTCATGATCAAATGAGGCGCATATCGTGACAACCTCGAGAATTGGGCCTCATATTCCGCCACATACATACTTCTTTGTTTAAGTGAAGCGAACTCTCCCGCCTTTCTCTCCTGAACTCTCTCCGAGAAATACTTCTCGTTGAAGTGTTCTAAAAATTCTACCCAAGTTACTTGAATGTTTAGCAGAGTGGCTTCTACGGATTCCCACCAAGCCCCTGCGTCCTTCTCTAGTTGAAATGTTGCTAAAAGGACCTTATCTTGATCCGAGGATTGCATTACTCGGAAGATTCTTTCCATCTCCTTAGTCCAATCTTCCGCCACATCAGGATCAGGAGTTCCACTAAATCTAGGGGGATTGAGGCTCCGGAACTCACGATGCAACTCTCCAGCTCCACGATTGGCTCCACCCTCGGCTACTCGCTGAAGAGCCTGGGTCAAACCTTGTACTGTCCCTTGCATTTCACGCCATTGGGCACGCTCGGCGGCCATTGTTATCTATCTAGTTCTACAAGACACAAATAATTCATGTAAGATTATCAAGTAATTCTCGTGAAATTTTACGAAGCTATCATCATAAACTAATCTTATTAGTATTTTAATTTCTTTTTTTTTAGCTCTTAACCCAAGGTTCTACCCAATCTCATTGGGTAATAATGGGATTGAACCTAGAACTTATGGCAACCTATAGTCAAGACCTAGGATTTAATATACCTAGGCTCTGATACCACTTCTGTCACGTCCCGATCCGATAGCAGCGGAACGTATTGGTCGGAACGTGGCAGCGATACAGTCGTGAATAATCAGAGCAACTCATAAGACACAACTTCAAGGCTAGACGAAAATGGCAAAAATACAAGTCTTATTAATATCAAATGCCAAACTTACAATTCTTGACTCACTTACATCTTTAAATGAAAGGACTCATTACTCTTAATAAAAAGGAAAAGACTCAATGATAGGACAAGACTCAAGAAGATAAAAGACACAGACACGATTCTCCATAACGCTCATCACTCTTGCCCTTCCCCATCTGATGGACTATCTTCAATGTCGTTACCTGAAAAACGTTAAAGATAGGCTGGTGAGCGAAACGCTCAGTAGGAATTACATCTCTTCATCATGTAGAATATAAGTGATTAGCCAATTAACATGTTCACGACGATGCAATGCATGGAACTAGAAAACCATGATGATCAATCTATCACGAAAGATGAATACTAAAGTCAAAGGCAGTTACGAGATCAAGAGAAATAGGGATAAATTTTCCATGCAGAGTCAAGGACAAGCTATCAGATAATAATAAGGACAGTTACTCGGATGAACATAACTTTAGAATTGGCCAGAATATAACAGAGTTTCAATAAATATAAGCAGAATTAAATAATCTAGTAGGATATCTAAATTATCAGAATAACCGAGCAATAAATTATCAGAATAACAGAATTGACTGAATTAATAGAGTTTGCAGAATAACAGATATAACTGAATAACAGAATATAACAGATGTACAGAGTTTGGTGCAATGCCATACCCAGAATTCCCATGGTTTACAGAATTGGACTTCCGTCCTACCTGGCACTGAAAAGTCGCGGACCCACAGCCCTTAATATTTCAGAATCAGATTTGGCTAAATACAGAGTCAAAGGGTTATGTTCTCAAATTGATGACAAGAAAATTCCACAAGGAGTAGAGTGTCAAGACTAACGGAAAACCAAAGTGACACGGATCAGATCCCAGGGTTTTTAGGGTACAACCAGCTCGGCTGTTTTGAGGGAATTCAAGGCTAGCGGAGACTTACAGAGGTCTCAATGACTAACTTGTCAGTCTGAAGGAACGGAATGTCCAACGGAGGGCTCGTACGTCACCGAGAGTTGAGGTGTATACGTGAACCAATCATGAAACATGGACTCCATCTACGGACGTGAGATGAGAGTGCTAGAAGACCCGCGGTATGGGTCAAAATCGGGAGAAAACGGTGAGAACATGAATGTGTTAATTATAGAATTCATGTCCATCTAATTCTATAATTAACTATAATTAAATAAACTTATATTATTTGACGCCCATGGGTGGCGTCATTTATTAATTAGCGTCCTCTTGGAGGGATGTTAATTTTATGATTTTTAAATGAATTTATTTAACAAGAATTCACATTTATATCTATTTATCTGAATTATTTCAAAAACACGCACTCCAAGACACATTGATTTATTTAAAATAATTCACGGAAATAGAGTATATGATAATTAGGAGAAAAATACAAGGATTCTAAATATATAATTTTTCATAATTTTCTGTTACATATTTTAATAAATATGGATTTTGAAATATATTTCAAAAACATACATTCCAAGACACCTTGATTTATTTAAAATAATTTATGAAAATAGAATATATGATAATTAGGCGAAAAATACAAGGATTCTAAATATATATATTTCATAATTTTCTGTTACATATTTGAATAAATATGAATTTTTAAAGACATATATACATGATATATATATATATATATATATATATATATATATATTAGTTTGACGCCACTATTCCGAGGCGTCCAAATGAATTTGACGACCTCAATTTGGTCGTCATTTCAAAAATTCTAATTTTTGGAACCTCTCGTTTCTAGGCGTAATCACGTCGTAATCTAGCTTATAATATACCGAAATGACCGGCTCGAAAAACTCTACCTAACCAGACGTTCAAAATAATTTTTCGTTGAGAGACGGGGGATCTTAAGATAGGGGGCACAAAATATGGTGCAACCACTTTCACTACCTCGGTCTCCACCCCAATAGTACGCCCATAAATTTTCATGGCCAAAGGATACTCCTACACCCATGAACAAACTATTAATGCGAAAAACTCATAACTAACATATATAGAATTGACGACTGGTCGTTGATCAATTTTTTTAGAATTTATTGAGTGACGACACGGTGGCTGTCACCTTCTATGAAAATAACGCCCTAGGCAGGGTCGCTATTTACTGTAAAATTTCAGAATCTAACAGAACACATCGATAATCTATATACATGATATATACAGTTTTAATCTATCATTTTGGCTTCGTTACTTGAGACAAATCATGAATTAACTTCGTTTGGGCTACGAAACTTGAGAAAACCTACGTACAACTAAAAGAACATGATCATGCAATATCTTATAATTAATTTGGCTTGGTAGAGAGAACACCTACCTTTTGTGATGATTTTTAGTTGACAAGACTTTGGAACAATTGGAGAAAGACACGGTCCTCTGCTTGCTATAGCAACAGAAGTAGAGGAACTTGCTCTTCACGTGCAGTTGGTGAATTGAATAATCAAATAGAATGCTAGGAGATTGGAGCTTCACCATATGCATGCTTCATCCAGTAAAAGGAAAAGAAAACCAATAGCAGGTTCCTTAATGCTCAGCCGTAGGAGGCAAAAGAATAGCATCAAGCTCCTTCTGTTTGTTAAGAGCAACAACTTCTCGGCAAGGCTCGTTGGAGAAGAAGTTACAGCAGGTCGTGGTTAAGGAAGAAGAGAAAAAGGCATTAGGTTGGTTCGAAGGGTGGGTATTTATAGGGTTTTGGAGACCCTATAAGTTTGGTGTTTGATTGGGACTCCAACTTCCTAGTACGAGTCTTAAAAGTATTAGGATTTCTTCTTTTAAACCCTTCTAAACACACCCCTTCCAATTCACGATCACAACCACGTTATTAACGTATATTTCAAAGTTTACCATCTTTCGTGATTTTTATTATTATTATTATTTTTGATGAGGCTTAGCTATGGAATTCTATGAATATGAATTTTTTCATTTTTCTTTATTTTTCTATGTAATTACTTTTATAAAATTCCTTTATTTAAAAAAAGGATACCATTCATATTTTACGAATTAACGACTTTAATTAAGTCATTTTATACGTGAATCACGCCATAGGCAAAGGCGTCATTCACCTTTCTTCTTTGCCCATAACACTCCATAGGACCAAAATAGTATCTATGCCCAAAACCTCATCTATTTTAGGTTCTCAAGCTCCCTACGTACAAGGCATTAGCTAAGGCATTTTAGGCCCAAGCATTTTGTTCTTAAGAAAAAGGGTGAGAGGATTTGGAGTTAAATAAAAAGAATATAGATACATGAATAAATACTAGCTCTTAAAGCCCATCTACACCTTTTGGGTAATCTTAGCTGGATAATGGTTTTGGCCTCCCTAAGGCTTTATGTTATTGTTGGGCTATTCAAATATTATAAGTATTATGGCCCATTAAGCGTATAACTAAATATTTTTATGCCGATTTTAATTTATTCAGGAATTTTGTTCCTTAAATTATCAGGGGTGCTACAACTGATGTTCGGACTTCCCAACCTGAAGGCCGCCTAGGAAGCGCTTGTACCGAGTGAGTTTTTGGTCTTCATAATAAGTGGGCCCGAGGGCTGCCACTTTGAGGAGTTGAGCCTTGTTCGGTCCAGTTTGGACCTCGTTTGGCCTCTCCGTACGGGCGGTGAGATTTCCCCTCTCCACTTGTCCCCCTCCTACTCCCGAGCCAAGATTAGGATCGGACGAGTATCAATTAGGCTGGACTGTCTGTGGCACTAGTTGGGTAAAGATATCTCTCTGGTAGGGGCCGCGTGACGTAGCTCACCTTGAAAATACGCCCGTTATGATGAGAAAGAGAAGGCCCCTCCTCGGGAGATCGGACGCCGCATCGCCTCCCGTCAGGGTTTTTTAGGCATTGCGCGTTTTGCGTCCCTTTATCTCCGAGGTTTGAGGGTTTTGCCTCTCTTGGTAGTTATATTTGAGGGGGGCTCCCGCGCTGTGAGAGTAGTTTCGGAAGGGCGGAGAATCGTCGTAGTCGTCGGAGCTAGAAGAGCTTCCTGAGGCGGTGATTCCTAAGCTTCCTCAGGCAGGGGAAGGAAGAGGCGCTGTGGGACTTCGTCTCTCGCTTCTGCGCGGAGGCACTCTGGATCCCCCATCTCGACGTCGGCATCGCCACCACGGCGCTCACTCAGGGGACGCGAGACCACATCCTCCTACGCGCGCTCGGAGTCGAAGCCCCAACGACCCTTCCAGATCTCATCACGCTAGCCCAAAAGAACGTGCATTGCGAGGAGAACACCGCGGCCTTACGCCGCGCGGCCGGGACCGACCAGCCCGACCAGCCCGACTATAAAAGAACCGCCGACCCACTGCGCGAGGCTCGGAGCAAGCGAGAGCGGTGCGACGGGGACCACCGCGACCGCTCCGGGAAGGAAAGGGGTGGCTACTGCCACTATACACCCTTGACGGCCCTGCCCGACCAGATCCTGATGGAGATTTACGAGGAGCCATTCCTCAAGTGGCCCTCATGGATGAAGTCGGATCCCAACTCACAGGATAAGAAGAGGTACTGCTGCTTCCACCGGGACCATGGCCACAACACCGTCGATTGCATCAATCTGAAGGATGACATCGAGGACCTCGTACGCAGAGGGCTCCTCGATAAGTTCCTCGCTAAAAATGCCGAGAGATGGTAGAGGATGCCTCCCCCGATTGACAATCGGCCCAACGGAAAGGAGATCATGATGATCTCTCGGGGGCCCGCTGCGGGGGGAGACAACAAGAGTAGAAGGCGTCGGTACGCGACGGCTATCAACATGGTGGATCAAGGCGACGGAACCCCAAGGGAGTTTTCCCCTTCAGGCCACCCGGGAGATCCCATAGTCTTCTCTGAGGATGACTTTAACGGCGTCACGACCCCCCATTCTGATGCTTTGGTGGTTTCTGCTACCATCAATCAATGTACTGTACGCCGCATCCTGGTAGATAAAGGAAGTGGACCCGACGTTATCGTGCATGACTGTCTTGTACTTATGGGTGTGGACGTGTCACGACTCGTGCCATTGCACACGCCGCTGTATGGATTCTCCGGCACGACTGTCCGCCCAGAAAGAGGTATCTCGCTCCCGATCACGTTCGGGACGGCGCCGAAAGAGGTAACCTTCCTCGCCGACTTCACTGTGGTCCGTGCAATGACCGGATACAATGCCATCATAGGCCGAGGGATCCTCAGTATGCTGCGAGGTGTCCCCTCCTCCTACCATCAGAAGCTTAAGTTCCCTACCCCCCATGGGGTATGGGAAGTCCGGGGCGATCAACGGGAGTCCAGGAGGTGCTACTTTATCTCCACCCGCGACCAACGTCCTGAAGAGGCACCACACGAAAAGAAGGCGAGGATCGAAGATCCAGGTCCGAGCACGAGCGTGCCAGCTGTGGACTTATACCTCATCCAAGTTGGGGACGACCCAAGCAGATCACTGAAGATTAGCGCTACCTTGTCCGAGCATGATAAACAAGCGTACGCAAGCTTCCTTACAGCCAATCAGGACGTGTTCGCTTGGTCTGAGGACGAGCTCCCCGGAATTCCCCCGGAGGTCATCACGCACCAACTAAGGTTGGACCCTAACTACCGCCCGGTACAGTAACGCCGAAGATGGTGCAACCCCGAGCGAAAAGCCATCATCATGCAGCAAGTGGGTGAAAAATTACGATCAGGACTGCTCTGGCCTACCCAGTATCCAGATTGGGTGGCCAACGTAGTCCTGGTTCCCAAGAGCAACGGGAAGTGGCGGATGTGCGTGGACTACACCGACCTTAACAAAGCCACACCCAAAGATAGCTTCCCCATGCCACGAATCGACCAGCTGGTCGATGCCACGACCGAGCACGAAATGCTGAGCTTCTTTGACGCCTATTCAGGGTACCATCAGATCAGCATGCACCAGCCTGACCAAGACAAGACCACGTTCATCACCGACCATGGCTTATACTGCTACATTCGCATGTCGTTCCAATTGAAGAACACCGGAGCCACATCAACCTTATGTTTGACTCACAGATCAACTGCAACATGGAGGTCTACATCGACGACATGCTTGTGAAAAGCCTTCGAGCAACCGAGCACTTGCGCGACTTGGCGGAAACCTTCACCACGCTCAGAAGGTACAACATGAAACTCAACCCTGCTAAGTGTGCGTTCGGGGTGCAGTCAGGCAAGTTCCTAGGTTTCCTCGTTACTCACTGAGGAATCGAAGCTAACCCCGATCAGATCAAAGCAGTATTGGAGATAGAGTGACCCAAGCGGGTGAGGGACGTACAGTGCCTCACCGGGCGCGTCGCCGCTCTGGCCCGGTTCTTATCCCGAGTCGCCGAACGATGTCTACCCTTCTTCCGGCTGATCCAGCAGGCTAACCTGGCACCAGAGAAGAAGGGATGGACCGACTGGGACCAGGAGTGCGAGCAGGCATTCGTAGAATTGAAGCACTACCTGACGACGCCTCCTGTCCTCGCCAAACCCCAAGGGGGGGAACAACTATTCTTGTACCTATCCATGACACCCAGCACCATGGGTGCTGTGCTCACGAGGGAGGAGACAGGAGTCATGAAGCCTGTCTACTATGTCAGCCGAGCACTACAAGGATCGGAATTTCTGTACTCACGGACTGAAAAGTTCGCCTTCGCGTTGATTATAGCTGCTCGCAAGCTACGGCCATACTTTCTGGCCCACCCGATTGCCGTCCTCACCGATCAGCCCCTCTGGCAAATCTTTCAGAACCCTGATGCGTCCAGAAGACTGGTCAAGTGGGCCATCGAGTTGGGAGAATTCGACATCAAGTTCCGACCGAGGACAGTGATCAAGGCCCAGGCTCTCGCAGACTTCATCGCCAAATGCACCCTACCTACCGAAGATTCACCCGAGCAGTCTTCGGGGCCCGCCTGGGATCTATACATCGACAGATCCTTCTGCACCACAGGCAGCGGCGCGGGGCTAGTCTTCCTCTCACCAGAAAGAGTGGAGCTATAGTACGCCATGTGTTTTAATTTCCCGACCACGAACAACGTGGCCGAGTACGAGGCACTCCTTTCTGGGTTACGCATGGCGAAACACCTGGGGCGTCAAGCGTGCGAGCATACAGCGACTCCATGCTCCTCGCCAACCAGGTCAGGGGGGAGTTCGAGGCCCGAGACCCCTCCATGATGAAATATTTAGAGAAGGCCAAGGCCGCGGCGAATGAGTTCGCCCACTTTGAAGTTGTCCACATCCCACGCGAGTAGAACGTCCGAGCAGACGCCCTCTCCCGCCTAGCGTCAGCCACTACGGTCTCCAGCTCAAGATCAATCATGATAGAGGAGCTGTCAGTACCGAGCATAGACGATCCAGCACTCCAGGTAAATGCCATCGGCTACGAACCCTCCTGGATGGATCCTCTACTTGATTTCCTCCTTCGGCAGCAGCTCCCCAGTGACCACGCCGAAGCACGGCGCACGCGGGCAAGAGCGGCCTACTTCACTATGGTGGATGGCCGACTATATCGCTGGTCCCTCTCAGCCCCTCTACTCAAGTGCCTCTTCCCCACGGAAGCAATCCATGCCATCCAGGAAGTCCATGAAGGACTCTGCGGAAGTCATGTGGGAGGGCGAGCACTCGCGAGGACGCTGATCCGAAAAGGGTATTGGTGGCCCACCTTGCAGCAAGACTGCCTCAACTACGTTCGAAGGTGCCCCCAATGCCAGAAGTACTCCCACCTGCACCACCAGGCGGTGACGCAGCTCCACGCCTTGACGTAGCCTCGCCCATTTACGCGGTGGGGGATCGACATATTGGGGCCCTTCCCTGAGGCACAAGGGAGGAAGAAATTCCTCATAGTCGCCATCGACTACTTCACCAAATGGATCGAAGCTGAGCCATTGGGAAAAATAACAAGCGAAGCAGCTTGGAAATTCGTGCTACAGAGCATCATTTTCCAGTTTGAGATCCCTAGGGTTCTCACTACTGACAACGGTAGACAGTTCGCGAGCACCACCTTTCCGGAGAAGTGCTCGGAGTTGGGGATCTGGAACCACTACACCTCAGTGGGACATCCCCAAGCCAACAGGTTGGTGGAAAACGTCAACCGAACTCTACTCCATGGCATCAAGACTCGTTTGGACCAAGCAGGCGACACATGGATTGATTCAATCCCCAACATCCTATGGGCTCACCGGACCACCGCTAGAGCCGCCACCGGGGAGACGCCCTTTCACCTCGCCTACGGAGCTGAGGTAGTAGTCCTGGTGGAGATATCCAACCCCTCATTACGAGTGAGACATTTTGATGAGGGTAGGAACAACCAGGCAATGCGAGAAAACCTGGACTTCCTCGAAGAAAGAAGAACCAACGCCCAGATAAAGCTTGCAGCATATCAGCAGAAGCTGGCGCAGTATTACAATGCCTGAGTTAAGGAGTGACACTTCTTCCCCGGAGATCTGGTCTTATGGCGAGCAAGCGTGGCTGACCCACGAGGAGCCGTAGGAAAACTCACACCTAACTGGGAAGGCCCATACCGGGTAGCAGAAGCACTCGACAAAGGAGCGTACATGCTAGTGATGCTTGGGGGGAGAGAGGTGCCCAGGACGTGGAACTCCGTCAACCTCAGGCAGTTCTTCCAATGAAATGTCACCAGCCATACTCCACTAGGGTAAGTTACCCACGAACAAAGAAAAAGGTAACCTAAGGGTTCCCTAGAGGCGAGCACCGCTCCCCTTGAAAATAAAGTGGTAACCTAAGGGTTCCCTAGAGGCGAGCACCGCTCCTCTTGAAAACGAGAAGGTAGCCTAAGGGTTTCCTAGAGGCGAGCACTGCTCCCCTCGAAAATGAAAAAGGTAACCTAAGAGTTCCCTAGAGGCGAGCACCGCTCCCCTTGAAAATGAGAAGGTAGCCTAAGGGTTTCCTAGAGGCGAGCACTGCTCCCCTTGAAAATGAAGTGGTAACCAAAGGGTTCCCTAGAGGTGAGTACTGCTTCCCTTGAAAATAAAAAGGTAGCCTAAGGGTTCCCTAGAGGCGAGCACCGCTCCCCTTGAAAACAAAAAGGTAGCCTAAGGGTTCCCTAGAGGCGAGCACTGCTCCCCTTGAAAACACAGTGGTAACCTAAGGGTTCCCTAGAGGCGAGCACCGCTCCCCTTGAAAACGAGAAGGTAGCCTAAGGGTTTCCTAGAGGCGAGTACTGCTCCCCTTGAAAATGAAGTGGTAACCTAAAGGTTCCCTAAAGGCGAGCACCGCTTCCCTTGAAAATGAGAAGGTAAGCCAAGGGTCCCCGCGGAGGACACGAGCACTGTGGATGACGAGCACAGATGATCGCCCAGGAAAGCATGCAGAAGAACTCCAGTAAAAGGTACACATCAGTATTGGCTCAGAATCAAAGAATTTATATTTCTTTAGTCAAAGTACAAGTTGCCAGAAAATTGGCAAAGTACCCTCACACGGGCCAAATATAAGTACATGGAGAGATAAAACGTGCTCGACGATGGTGACGTATGACTCCAACGACTCGCTTCCCGGATACCATGCTCTGTCGACGATCATGCTAATCTTCAAGCAGGCGTAGGTACCCATCTTTTTGTTCTGTGGGAGGGTACCTACAGAGAAGCCTCCTATGCCAGAGAAGAGGGACAAAGCCCTCAGGCCAATAAAGGGCTTCACCGGTAGAAGGCCTGCGCTAGGAAAACTTGGCAAGTAGCCCTGGCCACCTACGCTCGGAAGAGGACCGACAAGTTCCACCCGTTACAGGGAATAAGCCGACCTACCCAAGCCAACAGGCGACAACAGTACCACGAGGCCAACTCATTAGGAAGGCCACCTCAGCGTACTGGCCATGCCTGCAAACTGAGGAGCCCACCGCCATCGTCCAAGTCACACGGCCAGGCCCAACGAGTGGAAGAATGGAAAATAGATTCCACCCTTCCTCACGATCCTTCCTACCAGAAAGTAGGAAGATGTTCCAGCAACGAGGAGCATCTCACCGAGCACCTGCAAGGAGCAAACAACGGTTATACACCGCGAAGACAAGCAAGGAAAAATAGCTGAAGTTTGGAAAGCAGCGCTACCCTAACACTTCTCATCCTGTCAAGGACAGAACCTATCTGGCTCAAGAAGCAGGATTCCCTTGCCAGCATACAAGCGGTTAACCTTCTCCAAGGCCTCCTGCCAGTCATCCAGGTACCCGAGCCTGTACTACTCAGGAGCCGGGACACCCTCTCCAAGCACAAGCCATGGCCGCCATGGTACCGGCGCTAGATTCCCCCGGAGGACCAAGGGTTGACGACGAGCCGGCAGTGATTCATCATCCGACGAGGTACCAGACTCTCCTGAGGACATTCTCTGGGGAAGCTACCTACAACGGTTCGTTGGCACAGAGATGATCGCTGGAACGCTGCGAGGGCCACCATTTATAAGGGAAGCAGAGTCCCTAGAAGCATGAGGACTCCTACCGCCTCAATCAAATCCATGGAAATCGAAGCGACGGATCCCGAAAGTCGCGCTCCTTCAGAAGCCCTCATCAAGGGTGTCGTTTCGTATCCCCAGAGGATCTCACGACGATTTAGAAGGAAGGAAATACACGGAAGAAATCTCAAGATTTGTAGATAAAAGGAAGGTTTCATTTCCAAAAAGGGGAAATTACAAAAAAAGAGGCTACTGCCTCGGAAAGCACAGGAAAAAGAAAGGAAAAGACAGCTCGGGGCATCCTCCCAAGGACCTGCCCCTGTTACATCATTACGTGCCCTGGACTCAGCAGGCGCGCACACAGCAGTAGCACTAGGAGGAGATGGCTCATCACTCAAGTCCACCATGGCAACCTCCGCGGGTGCTCGTTCGCCCGCACTCGACACCAGCTGGTTGGCGCCCGCCTCTACGGGGTCAGGCCCCTCTTCCTCGTCATCGGCCTCCGAGCCGTATGGATTTGAAGAAGGAGGCAAAACCGGGGCGTCGAGGTTGAGGTGCTCAGCTGTGGCTCTCACGGTAGCACTCCAGCCCTCCCGGAAGCCGCGGTCATGTGCCGGCCCGTAGTACTCCAAGGCCACCTCCGTCAGCTCAGCCCTGTAAGCCGAGGAGAAAGGAAAAGCCTCCACAGCCTCCTCGTAGGCCAAATCCAAAGACATGCGCAGCCTGGCGAGCTCTGCCTCGACCTCCTGGCCGCGGGCCTTCATGGCTCGGGCCTCCGCCTCCAGCTTGGCTGCACGCTCGCCGGTCGCATCAGCCCGTGCTCGGAAAGCATCCCGGTCACGCTCCATCCCAGTCAGCGCCGACGCAAGCTGAGACAGTTGCTCCTGATGTTTGACATTCGCAGCCTCGGACTCCTTACAATGGCCTTCGGCCCCCACTTGAGGGGCCCGGCTGGTCTCTAGCTCACGCACGGCATCCAGGAAACGGTGCCTCCACAGCCCGAAGGCGCTAACAACCAGGCACACGCTCCTCGCGACAACGGCTGTCAACTCATCCACGACGCCAGGACCCATCTCCCTAACGTGCTCATGCCAGCGAGCACTCCGCATCATGAGGTCGACGATGCCCGGGACACCAGGCACTCCCGTCGGCGAGTCCTCGGGCTGTAGGGACTAACCGCGCGGAGGAACCCTCTGCGAGGGAGAGGGTCAACTTCAACGACAGGGGCCTTGCCCTTTTCATGCCCCCATCTATCGGGGACAGATGCCGGGGTAGCAGCTGCCGGCACCACAGGTGACGATGGTAGGCGAACACTGGGGGGAGGTGCCCCTGACGAAGGAGGAGCTCGGCTCCTGTCGGGAGTCGAGTCCCCCCCCCTCTTCCTCGATCAGCAGCGATTGTCCATCTCTGCCAACTCATCCTCGGTTTGACAAGCCCGACGACCACCAGCCATGGCGGACTCCTCACCGGGAACGCTAGGGGTGGCCTCGGAGGAGCTCCGCCAAAGACTAGGCCCTCCACTAGCCACCGACGCCTCGGGAGAACGCACCAGAGGAATGACGACAGGGACCGGATACTGCAACCTCCCCGGGGCGAAAGCGACCTAGGCTGGGGGGGCAACGACCGACACCTGGCCAGTTCCCAGAGTGACGTGATCCATGGGACGAGGAGCAAGCCGCGGCAATCGAACGATTTCAGGGGTCCACCCCTGCGCTTCAACTGCCCTTGGAGGCAAAGACGAGGTTAGTCAAGCATCATTCACTATCGCCACAACCCTACGGGGAGACAAGGCCAGTACCCTGCGGCAACGAAGGACACAACCCCAGCTCTTGGAGCAGCGCCGGGGTCAGAACGTGGTCTGCATCGATGAGAGGGTACCGGGAAACAGCCTTCAGATCTCGGTGACCCTCAGCGTTCAGAGAAGGCTTCGAGTCGCACCAAGGGCGAGGACAGCCACCCCGCATCCAGCCATAAGAGGCTCTCTCCTAGTCCTTCGACTTGATTAAATATACATACTGCTCCACCCACCCCTTGCGGTTAGATGCGGTACGGGAGACGGGAATAAAGTGGTCGTTGGCACGGGCCTTGAAGTAGGCGAAATAAGTGTCGGACGGGCAACTTTGGAGGAGAAAGAACTGTCGGAACAAGTCGACACTCGGTGCCACCGACGCTCTGCGGCATGCGTAGACGAACCCGCAGAGGATACTGTACGAATTGGGGGTTATCCCCCCGGGGTTCCGCCCGTAATGGTGAAGGACGGCTGCGATAAAGGAGTGGACCAAAATACGAAGACCCGCCTAGAAGGAGGCCACCGGGATCATGATCCTGCCAGAAGGATAACTCATTATGTCGTGTCCTACAGCGGGGAAGACAATGTCGTACTCGGGGGGGGGGGGATCTGGAAGGTCTCCCGCAAGCCATGGAATACCCTATAGGCCACTAGAGGCTGGGAATCAGGCTGAATAGTGCCTGCACCCGAAGTGCTCGGCACACCGCCACGGCCTTGAGGCGTATTCTCCGAAGAGGAAGATTCGACAGTGAGAGCTCTCCTACGCGGATGCATCACTACCGAAGAAAAGAAGAACAGAGAAAGGAGGATCCTCACCAGGCAAAGGGGAGGAAGACGCCTACAACGGAGTGCGACGACCAGCGGGATGTGGGTATGGTTTGCGAGAGCCCCTCAACGCTTCTTATAAACCGCCCACGAAAATTCACGGTTGCACCCCCTAAGGGTCAGGTGAAGGGACGTCAACTGCTGCGACGATACGACTACCAAAGCTAGGCGACCGTTCTAAGCCCACATCCCCAGAACAGGACAAGACCCAGCGTCATCATTGCCAGCGTGGCCTCTGCCACCGCCAGAGGCACCTTGTGCGCCAAGCAGGCCGTCGAAGCCACCAACTCCCACTGTACAAGGAAATCACCTTCGGATTACACCCTCTAGAAGAATCCTCTCTTGGGCTACTCTCAGTCCCCTATGAGTGCTCGGCAACTAAGAGTAGGGGGGAAGTGAGGAGGGTAAATCTGGTTTGACCCAGAAACGGCCCACGCACGCGCGACCCATTAAGGTTTGGACGTGCTGAGCCCAGGCAAGGGATGAGCGCGCATGGTCAGCCCAATAAGAAGGAGACCGGCCCAACAGAGCATCGGATTCTGCGATGCACGATGAGGCCAGCCCAAGTGTAGTTCTCACCGGAGGACACTCCGACGACCGACCGTTGCCCCCCACGACGTCGACCTTGACCCCATAACGGGCTAGCACGCACCATGGGTGCCGTAAAACCCGCCCAGGGACCGGCCGACGTCGGGGCTATCGCCCTCCAATGGGAAACTCTTGCCAACATAGCAGAGGAACGTTACTCTACTAAACGGACCCTTCCCTATCAAGAGATGAGGCCCTCACTCCAGGACAACCCATATAAAAGGGACATCGACAGTAGAGAAGGGCATGGTAGATTCTTCTACTAAAACCTCATGCTACTATGGAAGAGGAGACTCCTGCCCCAGAGCTTCCTATTGAGAAGAGAGCAACTCAACTAGCAACCACGACAAGAGGGACATTCGCTACATCCAGAGAGCTTCTTCCTCCTGTGTGGCCTTACCACCCAGCGAGCACTCCCCGAGAGCCCACTGGGAGCGGCGAGCACGTGTGCAGAAGATCTACACGCCTCCTGGATCGATGACTACGGCCCCTACTTCTCTCTCACCTTGCTCCTCTCTATTACTCATTAATCCCTTGCTGACTTAAGCATCGGAGGGTTATCCCCTGGGATAACACCCGGGACTCCTTCTGACGCCCTTCTAGTTTCTTCGTGTGTGCAGGCATCCACAGGCGCGAGATGACTTCCCCAACAAATAAATAGAGAAGGTGGTACGTGGCCTAGGAACCATTTTCCTGCCACTACAGATAGAGATTATAACGGGAATTTCTAATATGTAATGATGTGATAAACAAAATATAGATATGTGTAGTAGCGAAATAGAGATAAGCAGAAGGATCAAATCAGGAGGCGGCCAGTCCTGGCCGCCTAGTGCCTTGAATGGCCAAAACGATGGCCTCCCACCCTTTGTGAAACGCAAGATAGGAAGAGCTTTGGGACGCAACACCGAGAACTAGCCAGAATTGAGGAGCGCTCTCATGAGTTTTGGGGGGGCCTCTCTCACACAGGGGAGCCTCTCCTCCACTCGGGGAACTCTCCTTCCCTCCTCTCCGATCCTCTTCCTCCAGGTTTGTCTCTCCTCTCCCTCCGAGTCTCTCCGTCTGTGTGTATGTGTAATCCCCCTTTTAACCGTCTATCTTTTCCTATGTGTGTGTCCGTCTGTATGCCTCTAGTACCTTCCACCTTCGTACGTCTGGGACGTAGGCAACGAGGTGGGAGTTGAGCTCGAATGGGGCATTTTTGAAGTGGGAGAGAAAATGTGGCACATGGGGGTTGACTGTCAGTTGCCAAGAGGCAGCCAAATCTCTGGCTGTTCTCAGGGAGAAGGCGGCCATGGGTCTGGCTGTCTGCCAAACTTGGGCGGCCAGGTCGATGGCCGCCCAACCTGTTTGGCCGCCCAGCCCATGGGCCTTACCTTCTACTCATTTTGATCTCAGGCCCAATAGGTCAACTTGGCTATACTTTAAGCACGAAAAATCAATCAATCTGGGAAAACAAGAGTGTTGTTTATGTGATGGTCAAATCGAAGATCCGCGGGATGTCCAAAATTAGGCGTCTACAAATGCCCCTTAGGAAGGCCCATTTTGCAAGGGAGTTCGGTGGACTGATAAATGGGTGTTTCGATAAAGAAATCAGCCTAATTAGGACATCCCACTCAAGGAGATTCTTAAGCGGAGGGTGAGCTTCGCATAAGAACGAACAAACATAATGCGAAAAGAGAGGTCATCAAAGGGGCAGGAAGGAAAAAAAGGTAGTATAAAGGGCTTGTATCAGCAGTCCAAGGGACCCCCAGGTAATTGCACGTGAGACTTAGATACACTCTGGGATGCATCACAATCCGACCCAAGGAGATATGAGACACCCAAAATAGGATTAAGTAACTAAAGTCAGGATAAGGGAAATGACCTTCTAGTCTCCATATGCTCGTGGTGATCATACACAAAACACACTCTCAACTTATCGAATCGGAGTGGAATAATGTGGACTCATTCATGTAAGCTCAGCGGAATTGAAAAACGCAGATGATTTACATAGGGGAAAGAACCCATGGGGAAGCCAACGATCAATCCACACTGCCTCCCTAGCTTTGGTGCATGATATCCATATGCCATGCATGCATTTTTTTTGTTTTGTTGTGCTCTCTTTTTTTGTTTTTTTTTGTTTTGACTATTTTTGTTTTGTTGACTAAAAGACCTATATGATGCATGCCAGATTTAAAAAGAAAAAAATTATCTAATGCATAACCAGAGGATTTATTTGTCTGGCTCCAGGACGGTTCGGTCAAGAGTTCGAGAAGTCCGTCATCCTGGCCTAGCAACAAATGCAGTTAGGAATCTCATGGAGATCCATCATCCCACACCTATCATTGAGCATGGTCGAGAGTTCGAGAAGTCCGTCATCCTGTGTTCTGAGGACACTAGACGATCGTCGAATAACTTAAGGAACATAAACTCTTCATGGTTTTTATTAGAAAGGAGCTCGGAGTTTATGCGCCTAAAGTTCTTAGCCTCCGAAGTTGAATACCTATAGATATTCATATATAAGTATATTTAAAGTCGATGATGACGTTGTGCAATTCCCTTGCTTGTGTTTTTAGCTACAACTGCATCAACACATGTTAGCGAGGTTCTCATAGGAATAAACCAAATAGTAAATTGTGAGTGGACACTAAGTGCTCAACAAAATAGTCATGAATTTTCAACTTTACACCATAATAAAACACAGTCCATAGTGGAAGGGGAAGGCAACCAATGGAGCTGCCGTCTCTAGCGGTGAGTGGCCAGGGTACTGGCTGCCTACCTAGCCCTAGGCGGCCAGTGATCTGGCCGCCTATATATTCAAGTCTCCATAAGTCAAGAGCCCAAACGGAGTAAGACTCTGCGCCTTATTTGTGGGTAAAGGGGTCGGTGCCCTATCAGAAGGTTGAAGGCAACGAAAGAGGTGATCACCATTGGAGGAGAACAAACCCTAGGATGGCTTCTTCTTCTGCTCAGCCTTCGGAGAATGCTCCTCGTGAACTCGACATGCTCTCTTACATGGAGGGGCACTTGAGGCAACTTGTGAAGGATGGCAAGGTACACTTTGGGTGAGGTCATGTGTGTACTTTAGTGCAGGGAGTTTTTCTTTGATTTAGCTACTAATCTTTCTGTTCTCTCTTTTTCAGCCCATCATGATCTTTTCGGGAGCTAGGAATGCTCGAAGGTATGGATGGCTCTACGACCCGATGGCAGCGATCATTCATGACATGAGCATCTATATGCATCAATGGCATCTAACACGCTTGGTCGTCATGGCGCAAAGGCTTAACAGCATGAGGTGGAACTTGGAGGCACTTGGCGCGCTATTGGAGTTGTGGCATTTGGGGACCCACACCTTCATGTTCCTTAAGTTTGAGGATTATGTGCTATTGGAGGAGATTGATTTTCTCTTCCAATGGAGCAACCTGGACACGGGAGATCTACTGGACCTCCCTTCGTGGGAGAAAATCTTGGTCGAGATAGTTTGTGACAAACAGGAGGTTCGGCGGATGATAGACCAGCGAGGGGTCTTGATCGATCACCTTGCCAGATGGATTTTGTGCCAAATTAGAGACAAATCAGCTGATGCAGAGAGACTGATGCGAAGACTAACACTATGTCTCGGCGGGGCGCTGCTCTTCTCGACGTCAGGGGATGTACTGACACGAGAGAACATCGGGCCGCTGACTCTCTTGTAGGCAGGACGTTCCCTCTCCCAGGCCGTGCTAGCTCATCTGTATTGTGGATTGACACAAATGAGTATGGGAGGGAGCACGATGGGAAGCCTTTACTTGCTACAAGTGTGGATGGAGGTACACATGTGCTTCGATTTTGATGACACGATGACTACCACTTCCCGTATGTTCGAGAAGAGCGCTCTATATCTCGCTAGGGCCATCTTTGGCAACAAAGATTAAGTCAGGTGCAAGACAGCACATTTGAAGACCAGAGATGATAGGCACGACTACCTGAATTTCTTGCTCGAGGAACAATTCATTTTTGTACCGATGATGCACCAGCATTTGGAATTCTGAGTCCGCGATTCACTAGATCAAGAGCTTTGGCGAGTCAGGGCTCAAGACATGGTATTGTACCAGACTCATCGATGTCACCGCCAGGTGGGCTTGCCCAGACGGATTCCAAGGGTCACCTTGAGTGAGGCTCTGATTATAGGGCATCCCTTGGGAACCGAAGATGATAAGAGACGGCTCCGGAAGATTAAGCGGGCATGGAGGCGCCATGTCACTTCATCGATAGCACATATAGATGTAGGACAAGACAGAGAAGAATTGAAAGCTTGTGTAGGTTATTTAAAAGGCATCCGGCCAATTGTTAATGAATTTTTCATGAGACGCCGGACTTAATGGAGTGAATGCTTTGTACCCATTCAGGAATTTTTAATAAAAAGGTTAAAGAGAATAAATGAAATATTTTGTTGGATTTTTCTGTTGGATGAATGAATGAACAAGCCTATTTTTGTTGGTTTTTATTTTTTGTTTATTTTTGTTGAACGGGGGTTGAACCTATTGGAAAAGAGTTGCACAAGGAGGAAGGCAGCTAGGGTCTTGGTCACCTCCCTTCGCAGGCTTATAAAAAGGGAGGGGGTTTTTGAATCAAATGACCACACCTCAAGCCGTCAAGATTTTCTCCAGAATAGCCAGACCGAGCTCCTCCTCCTTCCCACCTACGTTCTTTGCCTCCCCTTCGCCTTCTCTGAAGCTATGGGGTCGCAGAGGGCCGTGCTCAACTGTGAGGACGTGAAGGAGAGCTCGAGGGACACCGACTCCGCCGAGACTCCTCAAAGCCCATCAGCCACTCCACAATCCCATGAGGTGGAAGGGTCCTCGGACGGCGAGAGTGGTGGAGAGATGGCAAGCTCGGCAGATGAAGGGTCTAACTCGGAGAGGGAAGACCGCGATGGATCCGGAAGTGAGGACAGGGGTTCGCCATTGGTGGAGAGTGAAGGGGAAAATGAGAGGATCCCACGCCCACAGGTGAGTCTCTCTTAATTTTAAGCATTTTAGTTTGATTTTTAGTGAAGATTGGGCTGGAGGATCGAATGGGGCATTTTTGGTGATGAAGCTTAAGGCGGCCAGGGGGCTGGCCGTCTCTTGGTGCAAGGTGGCCAAAGGCTTGGCCTCCCAGGGGACTAGGAGGCCAAGGGTTTGGTAGCCCAGGCACCAGGGTTGGGTTTGGATGTTTGATCATTTTGCTTAAATAATTCTTGTGATTTGTGGTGTTTTGCAGGGTCGGCGGCGAATCCGTGCCCGAGTTTCATGGGACTTGGTGTGGGCGTGGTACCACTCCCTCCCGCATGAGTAGCGATGGCAAGTTGATCGACTGGGGTTCGCACCTTTCTTTACGAACTCACCCCTCCCAGTGGATGCTACCTTTCTGATAGCCTTCCGAGAGCGGTGGGTGGACGGCTACCGAGTATTCGTGATGCCGAAGGGACACATGATCCCCACTCTTGAGGACATGGCTTACCTGACGGGCCTACCTGTGGATGGAGTGCTGGTCCTTGGTCAGGAGCCGAGGGACTACCAGGGAGAGGTGGACCAACTGATTGGTTCGAGACTCCTCTACACAAAGGGGCCGATGACTACCATCCCACTCGGGCGCATTAGCGCATTAGTGGGCTTAGCAGGTGTGACTCGGGGGCCACTAGAGGATCTGGAGCATATTTGCAGAGGCTCCGACAGAGGATCTGGCTAAGGGAGAGGGCGGAGGACCACGAGATCCGACCCTTCCTCCTCTACTTCTTCGGGCGATTGTAGTTCGTGATGGTCTCGAACAACTTGAACTTGAAGTACATTCTATTGCTTTGGGAGCTCGAGCGCGGGCCTCGATATGCATGGGGAAGGGCAATGCTGGCGTACCTCTTCACCTACATGGATCCATTCAGGCCGGGTTCTGGGAACTTGGGTGATTTTACTCCCTTCTTACAGGTAAGGGACTACCCTGAGAACTCAATCTATTCTTATATGCTTGACAATCTTAATGATCCTTTAATCTTTGTTGTTGTCAGATTTGGGATTACACTCACTTTCCTCTGGGTCGGGACATGATTGCACGTAGGGGAGCCTTGGCGGTCCCACTTATGGCGAGGTGTCTTGCCAGACTGACGCTTGGTGGTTGCTTGGATCACCGACATTCGGACAATGTTGGATGAGTTCCCACACCACCGAGTAAGTGTTTTGTTTTCTTTCAGCTTTCATGTCATTATTTGACTCATGTATGATTGTTTTACAGAGTTCAGATTGAATTTTACAGGTGGTGTGGACACCGTATGCTGGGGAGGATAACACTGCCCGATCGTGGATAGTGAGTGGGCGACCATGGTTCCGCAGGGACACTGTGCTCTTTTGCGTGAACCTGCGAAAGCCACTCTACCTGCGATTAGTCCAGCGGACCCTCGGGTGGCATCAGCTGCTAGTAGCAATACTTGAGGGGCACAGGTTTGATAGGGGGCGACACCGAGCTTTAGCGAGCGACCAGGACTGGGCCTCGCTGTACAGGACAGAGGCAGAGGCGCTATAGGAGGGTGCTTCCTTGGTACCGGATCCAAGACTGAGGGATAGCGAGGCTTACTTGGCAGATTATAGGTGTCGGTATGCCAGATGGGTTCATCTCGACACCTGCACAGTGAGTCTTTCCTTCCATTATAGACACTTGTTTCCATTGTGTGTTCTGCATCTAATCTTTGATGGGCGTTAAATGCAGATGCCAGAGACAGAGGCTGTAACGACCCGAGATCCGAGTACCGGAAAGGAACCGGTACGACTCGAATCTTGGCCCGCCACTCACGAGCCCAAAGACTCGAAAGGGTTAAAGGATGGTGTGAGGGTACAAGAGAATCTAAAATAACTGCAGAGCTAACACAATGAACTAAATAAAATGCATGGAATTAAACAAATACTCACTAAACAGCTACAAGGTCCAAAGTATCTCATGTCTAAAATAAGTACAGTCAACAGAAAGAAAAGTATAAATACACGGGGCATACCCCAGCTCTGGCAACTGGCGACTAACCCTGGCTACTGGAACGACGCTGAAACTCCGACGCGGCTCTCGATGACCCCGCCTCACCTGAAAACACAGGGGTGAGTCTCATTTCATTGGCTCAGTAGGGATCCCACGAACCCCCACCTCTCGATGAGGAAAACAAGACAGCAAGGACAATAAAATAAATAATAGAAGTATGGCAGTAACAACAATAAATAAACAGAAAATCTCCCTATAACTAGCCGTATCCTACCGAACAACCGACTGCAGTCCGACGGGAAAACTGGTCCGTACCTGCCAGAAGATAGGAGCACCACCCACTAGAAGCAAAGTCGGATGCGTCCCCTGACGTCTTACACCGCACCTCAGTGTCTTTCTACACGCCCCAGGCTGAGACTGAGACACACAACAAGTACCACAAACAAGTATTAACTGGGGTCGCGCTCGTCAGTGCGGGTCCGACTACCCCCAACCACGCGTGCACACACAGACCATGCACTCTAGGTCAGGCCCTCTAGCTGGTTCTTCCCCCCAGCCCGGACGCAAGCTGCAAAGATGAGGGGCCCTATGGTAACTAGCCTAAAAACAGTATCTCTCCGGGTCACGCTCTCTATCACTCCCAATTTGGTTCGCACACGCGTGCGCAGGAATGCTACGACTAGTGGACAGGTCACTGGAGGTAAGACTCAACTCACAGAAACCACCGATCAAAGGAAATGGAGCGGCGGTCCTCCCAGGACCGTTTCTCCAAATGGCGGCCAACCCTGGACCGCAAGGCAAGCCTAGCGGTCTCCTCGGGACCGCCAAGCACACAAAGGCGGCCATGCCACGGCCGCAACTAGGGGACCCACGGGGTTGAATGGCGGCCCATTGCAAGGTCGCTACCATCCCCTGGTGGTCATCAGCCGACCGCCACCTCCTAGAAACGATCATACCTTGACAGCCACAGGGTAGGGGTCCCCCAACGGTCAAAAACCCCTCACCCTGAGGTGCGTTGACCAGATCGGGGAAACGGTCCTCGGCTGACCGTTATCCCAGGGATAGCAGTCAGTCGCAAGACCGCAACCCCGAGCTTGGCGGTCCCAGGCGGACCGCTAAGCTCAACTGACATTCAAAAATGCTTGGCGGCCTCCTACGGATTGCCAAACGGAGGTTGCGGTCTCTGGTAGGACCGCAACCCCAACTCGAGCGCGAAATCGGCGTGAATAGTGAAAAAACCCAAACCACGGCCCAATCACCCCCAGATGATGGGGAAACAAAGTGGAACTCTTCCCCAACCCTCCTAGCATGATTCTACACCCATAGATCAGTCAAAAATCTCTAAAAACCTTAGATCTAGTGCTCAACCCCAAAATATGGATTTAACCCTCCCGGCACAATCACACCCCTCTGGGCCTCTCCTCGGCCTAGAAATCACGGGGAATGTGGGAAAGAGGGCAAGGATCCGCCCCCTACCTCAAGGAAGGCCGAAATCACTGGATCACCTCCAATCTCCAAATCACAACGAACCACGAACACCACGCCCCCCACACCACGAAATCACCACCGCCACGCTCACCACGCCACCACCGTCGTCACCACGCCGTCGCCTTGGTCCGCCGTCCATCGCCGGAGGAGGGAGGGCACCACGTCCGTGATCGTGGGGGAGAGCAACGGTCGGGAGCGGCGGTTTCAACAGGAAGAAGAAGAGAAAAAGAAGAAGAAAGGAAAAAGAGAAAAGAAAAAGGGGTTATTTATAAAAAATTCAGAAAATCTAGAAAATATGAAAAATTGAGAAAAATTATTTTTTCGATCCTCGGAACACACTCAACGCACTGGTAACGTCCCGGAGTAGGAGAACGCAACGGTTCACCCTGTACGGGGTTCCGAAGGCTCGTTAGGGAAAAACACACGTGAACCCCAAAACGCACTCCAGGACCCCCGAAAGTGATCCGAAACTCTCGGATCCGGATCCAAAAAATATTCGAAAAACTCGGGACATTACAGCGCCCTCCCCTCTTAAACAAATTTCATCCTCGAAATTAGAATAACAAAGGATCAGGGGAGAAGACTCACTCGAACAAGTAGGGATACAACCGCCGCATCTCTTCCTCTCGCTCCCACGACGCCTCGCCACAAGAGTGACGCTGCCAAACTATCTTAACCAGAGGAATAACCTTATTCCGTAAGCACTGCTCATGACGATCCTCAATGCGGATAGGGTACTCCGAAAGGGACAAGTCTGGGGTCACCTCGGGCCAAATAGTGTCTTCCAAGACATGGGAATCGTCAGACATATACCTCCGCAGCATAGACACATGGAACATGTCATGCATAGCAACTAGCTCCGGTGGTAACTGCAACCGATAAGCAACTTCACCAATACGCTCGATAATGGAAAAAGGACCAATGTAGCGGGGACTCAACTTCCCATGCTTGCCGAAGCGCATAACACCCTTCATGGGGGAGACCCTAAAAAACACCCGATCTCCTACAGCAAAACTGAGGGGTTGCCTTCTCTGATCGACATAACTCTTCTACCGACGCTGTGTCGCCAACATCTTCTACCGGACTAATTGCACCACCTCAGTACACTACTGCACCAAATCTGGTCCTGTCAGGACACGCTCACCCACCTCAAACCAATCAAGTGGAGTCTAACAAGGTTACCCGTACAACGCCTCATATGGAGCCATACCAATGCTCGAATGATAGCTGTTGTTATAGGTAAACTCCACTAACGACAAATGGTGGGTCCAACTCCCTTGCCACTCCAGGCAACACGACCTCAACATATATTCCAAAGTCTGGATGGTCCTCTCAGACTGACCGTCCGACTGAGGATAGTAAGCCGAGCTAAATGCTAACTTCGTGCCTAGAGCTTTATGGAAGCTCCTCCAGAATCTCGAAGTGAAGCGAGGATCACGATCGGACACAATGGAGATAGAGACTCCATGGAACGGAACGATCCACTCCACATACAGACGAGCCAACTTATGCACATTCCAACTGACCTTGATTTGCAACAACCGAGCCGTCTTCGTCAGTCTGTCCACCAGCAACCAAATACTATCATGCCCACTAGATGTCCTTGGTAACCCAACCACGAAATCAGTGGTCACGTGGTCCCACTTCCATGCGGGAATCTCCAAGGGCTGAAGTGTACCACCTGGTCGCTGGTGTTCCGCCTTCACCTACTGGCAGATCAAACACTTGGCCACGAATTTCGCAACATCTCTCTTTATATCAGGCCACCAGAACTGCCTCTTGAAATTTTGGTACATCTTCGCCGATCCAGGATGCACGGCATACCGGCTCCCATGAGCCTCTCGTAACACCGCGCGCCTCACTTGCTCCTCGGCTGGGACGTACAGCCTACCTCAGAACCTCACAGCTCCATCCTCACCAAACTCCACCTCGGCCAACGACAAAATTCGAGGTAGCTCGGGGTCAGCACTCTCAGCCTTGGCCACCTGACGATGAATAGTTGGCGTGACAGTCAGGCTTGTAAGAATAGCCGAACCCTGATCTCGCGGGATCTTGAGCCTAAAAGTCATGGCCGACACCTGCTCCCATAACCTCCATTTCCGTAACAACATCCGACTGACCACCACCTTCCTGCTCAAGGCGTCAGCCATGACATTCATCCTGCCAGGCTGATACGACAAAGAAAAATCATAATCCTTCATGTACTCCATCCACCTCCTCTGTCTGAGGTTAAGATCCTTCTGGGTAAACACATACCTCAAACTCTGATGGTCAGTGAAAATCTCAAACTTCTTGCCGTGCCGAGTGTTCACTCGGTGTTGGGTACGCTTCTCTGCCTTAGACTATACTTTTGTTGGACTGGACTCTGCTGTAGTTAGATTGTTTATTTCCATTAATTTTTGAATTGTCCTACTTTATTTTCTATTTCTTTGTACCTTCACACTCCTTTTAGCCCTTCCGAGCCCTCCGGCTCGTGGGCGGCGAGCCAAGATTCGAATGGTATCGGGTTCTTCCCGGTATCCGGATCTTGGGTCGTTACAGAGGCTGCTCGCATCCTTTAGAATCTAATTACGACCCTGGACTAGGAGAATGTGGGTTTGAGGCATCAAATCCGCGAGCTGGTGAGCCAAGTTGAATAAATGGAATGATTGTTTACTTCATGCTTGACTAACCATCTAACCTCTTCGTAGCGAGGGGAGCTGGAGTTCGTTCAAATGAGGGCCAACATGGTAGCAGAGGCTAGACCTTTGTCCCAGGCAGTGGGGGTGGAGGACTTGGAGGCTCACCTGGAGGTGGCACTCTAGCGGGCTGAGGCGAGGGAGACTGAGCTTGGAGAGACGGTGACCTATCCAATCCTTTTTTTGAGTAGAATACTTCTCTATCTTCTTTAATGTGAGTACACTCACGTTTGTCCTTGCAGCGGACGGAGTTGGGGGCTAGCTTAGCTTTCCAGAGAGAGCTCGAGACACAGCTGGGCGGGGCCACTGCCCATATAGAGGATCTTATGCGCTGTCTGGCCGAGGTGGAGATGGACGTGTTGTTACGAGGTCGCCTTGCCGAGGCGAAGGAGAGAGGCCGAGGCATGGGCTCGAGAGATAGAGGCGGTGGTCTGAGAGCGGTGAGCTCTCGAGGAGACTACCTCCGTTCGGTTGCAGCTGGAGACCTTACGGCAGGGGGTACTGAGAAGTACCAGGGCAGGGCTCCTACAGGCGAGGCTGCAGGTGGGTGCGCTGCCCCTTCGGAGTCACAACATATTGCAGGGTCGCTCACCTTCTCTTTGAGGAAGTCATTGGCACTTGGGACCTCCTCACCTGACGCACTGTTGCCAACTCAACTGGTGACTTCGGGGCTTTTTATCTTTTGAGATCTGGGGTGAGGTGCGACTGAGACGAGGAGGAGGTGAGCAGCCGACGTAGCCGACCTCGTCCGAATGAGGATCGAGATGGTGGAGGAGAGAGAGAGGATTAGCCAAATTGATTGTACACTGGGGGGATGCCTATGGAGATGTTTGTAAATGATGAAATGAATGAGCATTTTGTAAAATGAGCAGACGATTTCCAGTGTACTTGATTGCTTGTGACGACGCCATCTTGGATCCCTTTTCACCTGTTTCAACCACACTAAAAGGGAAAATGGTTAGTGTAGTTTTGATTTTAGCCCCTTGTCTGAAAAGTTCATACCTTCCTCGATGCAAGGCCAGGGGGCTAAATCTTATTAACCAGATTCGAGAAAAGTAGTAAATGTAGATGCAGCAAGTAGACAAAATGCAAACAGGAAATAAGACGTGAACATGCGATGCACATACGAATGCAATGTTTATATATATTTTGGATTTTCTTATTTTTTGTGTTTTTTTTGTTTTAGTTTGTGTTTTATTTTTTTTTATTTTTTTGTTTTTAGACTTCGAACTCCTTCTCTTTTTGTTGTCAACGCGTGGCGACCACCCATATGGCACCCGACCTAAATGAGGATAGCGATCTCCTAAACACCTCCCAAGCATCTGAAGCATGCATCTAGGTTGATTTGGTATTTTAGACTCCTCGAATGATAGTCCCGCCAGTTAAGACTTACCCTGATGACAATACCGTCATGCCACACTTAGGCTCCCAGTTGCTTCCGACCATAGGGATACACCTAAAAAGTGTTCAAGGTAAATGATTTGTCCAACCCGCATCTATTTACTCACAACCCTAGATGCTATAAGATGGAACATTCTAGAACCGTAATGGTCAACCACGTGACGCTAACCTAGAATCAGATGCCATCGCACCGACAGGTGACGTGCTTGCAATGACCTAAGCCCGAGGTTAAAGGGGAAAAACACAAAAGTGGTAGATGAGGATCTTGGCCTACCAGAAACGTCGAGACCTATTCGCAGCGATAGCTTCTACCTTTCAAAGTGGGACAACCATAAGTGTGTTTTACAAAATAGGTTGCGAGCCGAAACAAGAATTCGCCCTTCAGAGCTTCCATCGGACTTTCATCCTTAAGGGAGAAAGAAGAAGAATGGGAGTAAACCTCACAAGAGGATCGACAAAGCCGTTAACTCGGCGAGCGAAAAGACAAACTTACTTTACTCCTCCCTTTTGGGCAACTTCGGATTATGCCTAGAGTGCTTGGTTTTACATATTACCCCTTGGACATGTTCTAAGTTTGTTTGCTAGGCTTTGCTCATTTGTGTCAGGCACGGTCACGATCCGACATTTTCTTCTTCTTTTTTTTTCTTTTGACTTTGCTTCTTTGGTTTTTGTTTCTCTTTTTTTTTTCTTTTTTGGAGGGAGAGTTTGGGTTTGACATTTCGATTCTCGAATCCCTCTTGTATGCCCGAGGGGACACTGCCCTCTTCTCGTGCTCTGACAATACTCGAGGTATGAATCCTACTCTCGCCTTAGGGGCTCGTATTTCAGTTGCCTTGCTCAGTGTTTTAAGGGCACTGACTGTCTTGGTTGGTTGAGTGAGAAGAGAAGGAGGATTAAAGCCCTTAGGAGGCCTTCGGGGCGAAGGCCCATCTATTGGCATCGCTACCGGAGTCTTGAAAACACGTGCGTGTGTGCATGCTATCTTTCCTTTTAAAAGCATAGGCCATCATGGATGGACAGAAGTCTCCCCGGTTCTGATAGACCAAGACCCATAACGTACCTGGACTCCAATGCGCCCTATCATATCATGTAGGGTGGATGCTGGACTTGTAACTACATGACGGGCACAATGTGGTTGACAAAGGTTTTTGTTTTATTCTTTTTCTTTATTCTTTTTGTTTTTTTGCTATGTACAAGGTCTGACGGGTAGAATTTCTTTAAGTAGACTCCCTTCTAGGGGTATGGCAGTTCAACCCCTTCGGCATCCACTAACTTGTAGGCATTACCTAAAATGACTTCTTTGACAGCATAGGGACCTTCCTAATTCTCTTGCAGTTTATCCTTAGGACCAGTGATTTTAGTGAGTTTCCTCTTTAAGACCAGTTCACCTTCTTCGAACTTCCTCTTAAGAACTTTCTTAGCATAGAAATGTGCAATTCTCTGACGATAAACTTGTACGTGATCGGCCGCGATCATTCGTCTTTCATTTAATAGTTTTAGTTGGGCCAACAGGTTTTCACGACGCTGCTCAGGATCGAACTCAGGGTCCAACTGCACTCTTAGTGAAGGAACAAATATTTTGTTTGGGAGTACCATCTCTGTCCCGAAAGTTAGCGCATAGGGGGTTTGCCCTGTGGGAGTGTGGACAGAGGTACGATAAGCCCAGAGAGCCTCGATGAGGTGATCTGGCCAGTCAGAATAATGATGAGATTTGTAAGTTTTCTTAATAATTCTTATGAGAGTTTTGTTCGTGGCTTCTGCTTGACCATTACCTTGTGGGTAATATGGAGAGAAATGATGCAAATTGATACCATACTTACCGCACATGTCGCGTAGCTCTTGCGAAGTGAACTGAGGCCTGTTGTCAGTGACGAGGTCACATGGGACGCCGAACCTGGCGAGGATGTGGTGCTTGATAAACTTTACCACTATTGATGCCTTGACTTCTGTGAACGCTTTAGCTTCCGCCCATTTCATGAAGTATTCCGTGGCGATGCTAATAAAGGATTTTCTCCAGATTTCTTTGGTTCTATCCTCCAGAGGACCGACCGCATCGAATGCCCACATGGCAAAGGGCCAAGGAGCGATGAGAGGGTGGAGTGAAGATGAAGGATCATGGGCTTTATCCGCATGGAGCTGACACTTGGCACAATGACGGACAAATCAGGAGCAATCCTCTTCCATGGTGGGCCAGTAGTAGTGCCTCAGAAGTTTTTGTGCTAACATGCGACCATTGATGTAGTAACCTGGAAAAAAATATAAAATAATAAATAAAGAAGTATTCTTTAATTATTTTCACAATAAAATAGAGATAATTATGTAAGTGCGTAAATAAATCAACTAACATAAGTGTAAAATTAGAATAAATTAAAAGGGGTTAATTGGGCTTGAATCAGTGTTCGTTTGGATAAGATTAGGGCCTAATTAGTTGAGATAATGGATCGAAAACCCTAAAAATCGGACTAATTGGGTAAACCCTAAATTCTTAGAAGATGGAGGTTGAAACCTAGCCTATTGGGCTTAAGACCATAGGGAAACCCTAGCCCACTTAGTGGAGGAACTTATCCCTTGAATGCTTGACCTAATTAGGGTTTTGGAAGGCTTTTGGCTATGCTAGATAGGGTAAGGTCGAGTTTTTCAGAGTAGGATTCTATCCCTTGATTAGATAGGAATTGGGAGACTAAACCCTTATAAAATGGACCCAATTGATCCCCTAAATGATTCCTAGTTCATGCTAAGGCGTGGAGGTAGAGGAGAGGACCAGATTCGGGAGGAGAAGGCGAGGATTTGGGGCGGCTGTAGGAGAGTGGAGTTCTTCCCTTAGATCGAGTTAAAGGTTGGTTTCCTCTCAGGCACAAACTAATTAAAGCTTTAGATCATGTTAATCTGCATGTGTAGAAGTCCTAGAGTGCTAGTTGCCCAATTTTCATCGATCATATTGCATGAATTTGATGATTGAATCATGATACATTTTCCCGCACCGAAAATGGACTTTCTGTTCATGATCGCGGTCCTAACAGTAACCGCGTTCTTGAACGCGGCCTAACGATAGACCGCGATCTTAAGCATTTATTTAAACGTGATTTTCTATTTATAGAAATTTTAATATAAAAATATTACTTTTTCATGAATGTGGCTTTCATGTAGATCTTGATATTAAATATTATTTTATTAAATTCATGATTTTTCTCTCTATGAAAATTCGTATATAATGCTTATTTTTATCTGAACGCGGCCTTCAACTTGACCGCAATCTGATCACGTCCCCAGTAATGGCTGCGTTCTGTCAACGAGTTTGTTTTAGAAACCCTAGCTTTTCCCAGTTGATTTTATGACATGTATAGGTCTAATATCATGTTTTTCAATTGATTATGGCATCTGAATGAATTAAATATCTAGGTCATCATGAAAGATAGTTAATTCTTAAAGTTAGGATTATGAACTTTGTCCCTCACGATTTCATGAAATTTTTTTACCCCCATGATATCCTGGAAAGAGTAGAATTATTCTGAAGACCTGAAATGTATTTATATCATGGCATGGTTATATATTCTTGCGTATGGATATGATATTAATCAGCATTTTAACGATAGATTGTATAGTCTTTTGTTGGTTATTTGTTTCTTATATCGAGATAGGAACCCTAATTCTTGGTGAAGTTAAAACCCTCAGTTGGATATTCCTTCTATCAGACTGAAACTTTCTTCATTAAGATCTCCGTAAGTCTCCGTGAGCCTCAGATTCTCACTAGGATGCTGAGCAGGTTGTACCCTAAAAATCTTGAAAACTACTGGAATCCCCATCCTACTGTGTGGGATAGGGTTCAATCGACCTTTGGAAGGGCATAACGTGGTTCTGTTTGAGTTCTGCCATGACTGTTCTGAACGCGGCCTCCATATGCACCACGTTTAGGTTCTATTTGAGAAGGCAGCCATCCATGTGACCACGTTCTTCACCCTCATGTGTCTATTATTAATGTGGCCTAGAGACTGACCGCGTCCATTAGAAGGTGGCCTATAGATTGACCGCGTTCAACCCAGTGTCTTCGATGATTGTGTTTCTGCAATGATTGAGTGCCTGCATGTCCCTAAGTCTGAGGTTTATCATGCTTGGCATCCATGGGGGTAATATTGAGAGTCTGGTATCTAAATACTCGACTTTATTGAATTTCTCCATGAGATTGATCTAAGTTTTAAACTTAGTTTGTATTTCAATGAGATCCTTGATATTGTAATGACCTACAGTTACTTGACTCCTTTCATATTACTGGAACATAATTTTTTTGGATTCTTTGGCCACTAATGAATGAAATTATATAGAAACTAATGAATTTGACTATGATCCAAATTGACTGCAATGCCTGTGCATATAGGTCCCGGTCAAGTCCTGGGAGGAGCACTCGAAATATTTAATAACCGCGGGAATATTTATTAAATATGGTGATAGCATTGCACCAAAACCAATGCAAGATTGAATCTAGACATTTCAATGAATGAATGAATGAATGAATGATCGAATCAAATGAGATATTACTTTTGACCCGGAAATGGAAAATTATTGGAACTCCAATGTTATTGGGCCAATTCTAATGTTATGCTCATCTTAATGTTCGATCCATTGATATATTGTGTTACCTTGTTATTGAAATTTTAATGATCTATTTTCCTTGTCAAAGCTTATTCCTTGATATTGTCTCATACTCTGAAAGTTCTTTTTTTATTAATCATGCTAATGTATCTCTTATTGTCTCTTGAATTAGTATATGGATTTCATACCGTGGCATATAGTCATACTGCATGTTCATAAGACAAGTAATTACTTACAATTGTCTAGTTAAACAGGAGTAATCCCTACTGAGCGTTAGCTCACCTAGTATTTTTATTATTATTTAGGTAGTTCTGATGAAGATGAATCTCAATCAGACGGGTTAGGATGGGAGTGATCAAGAGTGGCCTCTTAGAAGACTAGTGTCTTTAGAGTCTATTGGGAAATTGTCTATTTGTAATGAGTCTTGAGTTGTAAGAAATATTGGAGTCATTATGTTGAGGAATAATTTATAATACTCTTCTTCTAGTAGGTTGGAACTTAGTGTATGTAAACCTTGAAATTTTCGTGATTATGAATAAAGTTATTTAGTTTGTCAATTGAATTACATTGTCTTGTTGTCATGCCCCAAGATGTATGTACAGCGGAAGTAAATCGGGGACATGAGCAGTTGGCTAGTACGCCTCAAGTGAGCAATATAATCAGAGCGCTAAACATTCACACCGAAGGTGAATGCACAAGAATATATATATATATATATATATATATATATATATTCAAAAATCTAACATTATTGAATAGTAATAATCCAAGTACATTGACATTTCATAACGACTCACTAGACTCAATAAAGAGAAAAGTACATAGTTGACTCATACCTCTCGACACTATAGCAATCTAGGGTTTCTCTCTTGACTTTAGTCGCTCTCGGATCCGCCACTTGAGTAATTTGAATCCTACCTGCTAGAATTTCCTGAAAAGATTAAAAAAGTAGGAATGAGCACACTTGTCCAGTAGATATCTTAGTATCAACATGAAGGTAATGTTTAAGTAAGTAGCATTTTAGCTCTAGAAAGTAGGATAATGGAAATGTGATAAATCATGCGTATAACACTAAAACAACGACTAGTAATAGGAATAGGATAGTTCAAGATTATGTGAACAAGATAAATCAAGCATGAATATAGTTTGGCCTTTCATGAACGATAATGCACTTTTCATAACCATGTAGGTTACACACCAGAAAGTCATGTAACTAGAAAGCATGTAAATTTAATTATAAGATTCATGGATTTCACCCGTTTATAAAAAAAATACTCCCGGCACAATGCGACGCCAATGTTCATTATACTCCATGGTTTATAGTATGTTTCCAACAATCAGTCGAGGGGGCTAACGTCGAGCCCTTGGACACAATCAGTGCCCGATCCACATCTTCAAGTTATAAATCAAGCTACTTCCATGAGTATATCAATAAGGTATGGCCAGCAATTAACAAGTCAAACAATAAGGTTCATGACAAGTAAACCAAGGTAAGAATGCACCAAATAAGACCATATGAGTTCAAAGATGATTTAATGACAAGGTAATGCTACGGGAAGAATATGGCAACATAACGACACATTCTTTAACTTTAATAATTCATTAATAACTTATTGATCAAGATTTTGAGTTTTAGATAATCAATAAACCATTTAGGAACATAGGAAAATCAACCTATTGGTCAAACCTCAGGTTAAAGACACTAAGACAGAAAGCGGTCATGTCTGGACTGTTGCTTGAGAAGGCGGTCAATCCAGGACCGCTACCTTGAAGTGGCAGTCAAGGATCGTTTCTTTATAGGTTGACGCCAGAACATGAAAAGGGTCGATGTAGGACTAATCTGGTGGAAGGCGGTCACGGGAAGGCCGCTACTTGATAGTGGTCGCCTGATGGCCTGTGGATGCACTTTTTATTAAGATCTATGTTTATTTGTTAATTGGTCTATTAAGATGGGTTTATTTGTTTGTTAAGTGCGTGGGCGTGCTAGTCACAAAGTGACAATTTGTTCGGGCTTCATTGAAGCCCATGGTGCACTCGATTTGACCAAGTCAGATAATTGTGTAGTTCGGGTCGGGACCAAAACCCGTCGCGCCATAAAGGTCACGGCGTTATTTACATCCTCTCGGAGAGGAGAACACCCTTGATTAATCGTCGGAAAAGGGGGCCCTACGGCCTGAGATTCATAATAACGGAAGCGAGAGCCAAAACCTTGGATTGCGTTCAAACAGACCCCGCGTCGGGGCGTAAAAGTTCATAGATGGGTGCATGCCGGTCACTGGTGGACCGTTTCTTGTTCGGACGAAAGTCCGCGTTTGTAGCATAAGAGACGGTGACAAACCGTACAAATGTCTGCCGTGAGTACGGCAAGTTTAATGCAAGTGCGGGATTAGATCCAGGTATATATGTCGATCACTAAAGGACCATTCATTGTTCGGACGAGAGTCCGCATTTGAAGCATAGAAGACAAAGATAAAGACATACTGATGTCTGCCGTAGGTCCGGCAAGTTTAATGTGGGTGCGGGATTGGATCCCAGTAGAGGTGGGTCAAGCTGATGAACTATCGGCCCAAGATGTGCCCAGATCATGACCATGTCGGGGATTCCGAGGTCCACGTCTGATACCATGGGGCATCGTTGCTTTTCTCTTCACGCACAGTCCGGGGAAGCGAATTGTTAAGTGTGAAGCCCGAACTCGCCAACATGCACCCTCGCATGCGGATCGACAGGAGAGGTCCAAAGGAAGATAGGGTCCCAAGATACGCATGGTTATAGCGTCTTTTATTATTATTATTGTTCCAATTATTAAATTATGTTGTTTATTCTCATAAGAGTGATTCATGTTCTTTCATGTTCATTTATTAGTTTAGGTCCCTTCTTTTGTTTTATTCATTAGTTTCAACCCTTTTCTTCTATTTAGCTAATTGTTCTTTTTTTATGAGGCACGTCAGTTAATGGAATCCAAGGGGGGCGCGTCGGTTTAAGTAGTGCCAAGGGGGCGCGCCAGTTAAGGGTGCAAAGGGGGGAGGGGCACCGGTTAAGGGTGCAAAGGGGGCGCGCCGGTCTAGTGGGTCCAAGAGAAGGGTGCGCCTTTCAAGGAGCCCAAGGGGCACGCCGGTTGCTGGCCAAGAAGAAAGAGGGGCGCGCCGGATAGACACCAAGAAAATGGAGGTTGTTTTGAGTGTAGAGTTAAACCGGTGCGGGGGGGGGGGGGTACCGCGTCGGATTAGCCCACGCCGGATAGGGGCGCACCGGGATAGCTCTTAGGAGGTTTTCTTTCATTCTTGTTGGTTATGTTTCTTCTTTCCTTCACCCGCAAGTTAATCTGATGATTGATTTATTCACCCAATTGGTTGATTAGATTTGTAGAGAGGAAGTTTAGATGTTTTAACCGTTTGTTAGAATGATTTAGCATGAAGGCTCAAGCATTTTATTGGAAGGGCTTATCATGCAAGGTTTCAGAGACTCTCAGGCCCAAGTTGTGTTTGATTCAAAGAGGGACTTTCTGAGTTGAGCAGTGCTTGACATGAAGGAGCCTATTTGTTCATTTTTTCTTGTGTATCTTTGTTCTTAGTTCTTATTGTTCATATTCTTGGCGAAAATTAGGCAGCATCTCCCCCGGACTGAGGTTTGCTAGAGAAAAATAGAGGAACACCAAACGGATTGCTCCGGGGTGAACCTCAGAATGCGGACCTCACGGCGGTCTGATAACCCACATGTGAGCATGGAAAAAGCTCGAGGACTAGCCTTCAAGAGCTCTCACGACTCACGGGCAGCAACTTCATAGGAGTCCCAGTGGGGCAGATATTTGCCAGAGAAGGCTGTCAATGTTCATCCCTCAGACGGTTCCTTCGAAGACCATGCTATGGAGGAGCAGGCCGCAAAGCACCATGGGTGAGTAGTAGACAGGGGGGAAAAAGGGGAGCGAAGGCTAACGAAATCAAATCACTGTGTTTTTCAACTATTCTCTATTTATTCATCCACCAAAAGGGGGGGAGATTTAAATACAGGGAAGTTCATCCCAAAGGGAAGAGAAATACATTGAAGGGGGAAGAAGGAGATGCACCGGTGGGGGAGAGGGAATGGAGCACAAGCTCCTCCCCCCTCCGAACTCACCTTCCCTCTCTCACCCTCTCTCTCTTTTTCTTCACCTTACAGGCGCGAGAGGATGGAGCCTCTTCTTCTCTTCGGACGCCTGAGATGCTAGCCGAACCACCTTCTCTCTTTTTCTACCCTCAGCTGAACCCCTTTCAGAGAGTGCCAGCTAGAGAGTCGCCCACCGAGCTCGCTTCTAGTGGGGTGTTCGTTGCATATATATATCAGTGGAGCTGGGAGGAAGAAGCCTCTGAAGCCAGTGACATGTGTCTTCTCTTTCTCCCCAACCGAAGGCAATCGAGTGACCCGCAGATGTGTAGGGCGGTAGAGTAGGGAAGCTGCTCTTCAGGGATTGGCTGACGGCGACCGGTGGAGACGAGCGGCCGGTGCGGAGCTCAATGATTTCCATTCCAGGGAGCTTGAGTGGTTCAGACGGTTGCACACTTGTTAGGTGCAGGAGACTTGGCCATTTAAGGGAAAGCAACGGCGTTCTGTTTGCAGAAAATAGGGGACCGCAGGTAGGATGGGATGCCTTAGGGTTAAACCAGCGCGGGGTTGTGCGCGCCGGATTAGCAGCATGAATGGGGCACGCCGGTTACAGGCTAATAAATGGGGCTCGCCGGTTTAAGGCTCTTGTAAGGGGGCGCACCGGTTACAAGCTCTTGTAAGGGGGCGTGCCAGTTACAAGCAATTGTAAGGGGGCACGCCAGTTTAAGGCTGTATAGGTACAGCCGCGCCAGTTTAAGACCATTAGATTCCTTCCCAGCTTAGCGGTGATTCGGATGGACGCCTGCCCTCCCGTGTTGCTTTAGTTGTGAGCCTCCAAGTCCCGGTGTTTAGTTCAGAGCCTCTGAGTCCCGGTTCAGGACTTTGAGTGATTTCTGGCGCATGCCGAACATGTGTTTGAATTCCCGAGTTTCTTTTGATTCGGCCTTCGACACCGCCGACTGGGGAACCAGGGCTGTCTCTTCTGCCCGAGGGGCTTCTTTGTTGGGTGGCGGACTACCAGGTATATATATTCATCCTAGTTGGAGGAGGTATGGGGTTTGTTCGGCCTTTCCATCTTCGACTTGCTCTCGGGATGTCGAGACGTCCGTGTCGCAGGAACATTCTTTTTCTTCTCTTTTTTTTGACGTCCACATGGCCGCAACTAGCCATGGTGCAGAAAAATGCCGGTATGACATGTGCTTGCTAATCCATTGGCTTTATAGGGTACAATCAGCTCGGCGTCCTAGTGAGAATCCCAGGCTCATGGAGACTTACGGAGGCCTTGAAACAAGATCACCTAGTATGGTGGAAGGAATATCCAACGGAGAGGATCATAAGTCCAAGAGAGTGTGCCTAGAAGTGCAAGTGTAACTAATGACATCATACCGAAATACGTGCCATGTACTTAAGAAAGACTCAAAGATAAGAGTGAATCACGTAGAAACAGTAATCAAATCATCAATAAAACAAGTTTTCATAAACCATGTGAAAATTAACTTTAATACAAAACTATATGATTTTGACATGAAATTAAAATAAGTTTATAAAACATGATGAGTATAAAACCTACCATGATAGATGCACAATATAACCAATATCATGAATATGAAGTTAAAACTAGGAATAAAGCCTAATAACTTAGGTTTAACATATATTTATAAGGGCCGTTCTACGTTCTGTTTAGGGTTAACAGAGTGCAGAAAACTGAAAGCAGAAAGTGATCTAGGGAGGACCGTTTCTATGAGGTGGCAGTCGTTTGGGAAATACGATTTGATTATAGCGGTCTCCTTGAGGCCGTTTCTTACCTGCTATAGACAGATATAAAAATCGAAGTATAGGGCTAATCTAGAGCAATAAATGCATGAGAAGCATGTAAAATAGGAGGTTAACCACATGGGAACATGTTTAGAATGTCAAAGATGCATGGGTTGCATGGATTAAGCCAATAGTATCATATTTTCTATTAAGGTGCAGGGCTATGCATGCAATAAAAACCTAAGTGCGTAATCATGGTAAAACATGAAATACGACGTGTAGAAAGCATGAAATCAGGAGAAAACTGAGGACTTTTACCGCTAACTTTATGTTTGTGTCAATCATGAGATAACCTACCTCTGGACTGGGCTCTAAACTTCGAATTTGTTATTGGAAGGAGATCCAAGTTCCTGCACATCCTACGTGGAACCTTTAACTTCCAGATACTCTAACTCTTATCCTCTCGTCCTAAATTCATGAAATTTAGATGATGATGAGAAGATATAAAGAGGAACAACTTATTCTAAAGGATGAACTTAAAAATACCTTGATTTGGGTCCCTAACCTCCTGATCTTCATTAGGAGAACACGTCTGTTCCTGTGCGATTTGCAGAGAAACAATAACTTCCGCCCTTTCTAACTCTTTGGATGCTTGACCTCCTAGCACAACATTTTGCAATAGGTTAGAAGATACTAAAGTGAATCATAAAGTCTAAAGGACTAACTCATAATACTATCTTCTTACCGTCGAACCAGGCGAGCCAAAACTAGGGTTCACGCAGGTTGAATATGGGCCTTATTTATAGAGTTTGGCCTAGGGCTTAGGATTATATCGATTTAGGGTCCTAATTTTGGGTAGGATCGATCCCCAAGAGTTTTAGACTAGGTTTCCATGCCAGATAGCATCGAATCATGTGGATTGGGATTCCAAAAATCTCATTTTTCCACGCTTCTTCAACTCTCGTTTTCGGAAGGAGGTAGTGGTCTCCCTTGGACTATTTTTGTCAAGTAGCGATCTTGCGATAGACCGCTACTAGCCAGGCCGCCAGAATTTATATTATATTAAAATTCCCTCATGTAATTATCCCTAATTATCCACTTAAATTTAGGAAAAATAATCCTATTACGTTTCTAGGTGTGGTCTGTGAGCGACGTCACGCGGTTCGGGTGAGCGGAGAGGACGCGGAACGCGCGGGCTCTTTTTTTTTGTTTGCTGCAACACAGAAATAAGAGAAAAGAGAAGGGGCCACCACGGGAGATTGCTCCGGCAGGGCGAGCGTGACAAATGTGATATAGCAAGATATGGGGGTTAAACGGCCATAGCGGGAAGTGACTCGCCGTGACCTCGGGGGACGGGAATGGTGCAGAAATTAAATAGCAGGAATTGAAATGGCCATTGGGGAAGTGACTCGCCGCGGCCTCGAGAATATGAGCAGATAAGAAGATAGCAGAATATAAAGAGAATATAAAGAGCGGGAATTTAAATGGCCATTGGGGAAGTGACTCGCCGCGGCCTCGAGAACATGAATAGATAAGAATATAACATATAAGAACGGGAATTTAAACGGCCATTGGGGAAGTGACTCGCCGCGGCCTCGAGCATATGAGCAGAATATAACAGAATATAAAGAGAATATAAGAACGAAAATTTAAACGGCTATTGGGGAAGTGACTCGCCGCGGCCTCGAGAACAAGATGTGATCGCCAGGGGCCGAAAGACCCTAAAATGAAGAAAGTGATCGCGCCTACCTCAAGAGCGGGAGATGGCGGGCTACTTCTTCCTCCCCCTTCGGCCGGCCGACGGAGAGGGCTTTCCTTGGGTACCCTTGCAAAACAACGACAAACAAGTAACGAGTGGATTAGAAAGATGAAGGTGTAGTATTCAAATCCTTACGATAAAAATAACGAAATGATGGTAAGACACACACCTGGTTGGTGTTGTCTTTTAAACCCCTCTCGGACTCGAGTAGGAGGAAAATGAGATGATGGATGCAAGAAGTATATAAGAAGAGACGCCCTTATGAAGGGGGGTAGATGATGCGAGATGCTGAATGCAAAAGAACTAAGAAGAAAATGAAAGGATTGGCTTATTGGATGTGCCGATGGTGAAATCCGGCGGAGCTCCGGTAGCGTAGGGATGGCGTGGAAGCGCGGTGGATGAAGATGACCTTCCTCTCGCGAGCGTGGGCACCCGAGAAGCCGGCAGAACCTCCACCTACAAAAGACCCCACGGGTTAGAAAATGACTCCGGTAGCCTCTGGGCTCCGGCAGCCTATCGGATCTCTTCGAAGCTCCCTTAGAACTGAGGGGGTGGGCCTCTTTTTATTGGGCTCCGGAGGGTGGAGGCGTCCAGGGCCCTGGACACCTCCATCAGGGCCGAACTAATATCTTATTCTATTTTTATTAATTTTTTTGGAATATTTTTGTGGAGGCGTCCAGGGCCCCGGACGCCTCCAACAGGTCCACCGAAAACTGACGACGGCCGCACGCGGTTTGGCACAACGCGTGATTTTGTGAGCGGCGCCTCGTGATTAAGAAATGGGCGCGTCCAGGTGGCTGGACGTCTCTATAATTTGGATTTTTTCACACACGACAAACCGTCGTTCGGTGGCCGGCGCCCGTGAGAGAGTTGATGGAGGCGTCTAGGGGCCTGGACGCCTCCATTAATTTATTATTTTTTATTTGGTTTTGTCTTTTATGCCAACTGGCATTTTATGTTTTTTATATTTGTTTTTATGGAGGCGTCCAGGGGCCTGGACGCCCCCATTAAGGCCCACCCGGGTCCTCGGTTTAGGCGTTGGCGGCTGCCCGGCAGGCAGCCTTCCTGATTTCGGAACCTCCTGATGCGTCTGACTGGTGTTGATGCCATCCGAATGCCGTGACGAGACGATTTCGGATGCCGAAAAGGGCGGAAGAAGACTCAAGGAAAGGAAGCACTCAAGTGATTCAAAACGTGTAAGCCGTCGCGGGGCGTTGTATAGTGATATGAGACTTTCTCAGGAGACGTCAGGAATAGCGTGTCTACAGCTGCCCCGCCCCGAACAAGGCGGAAGTATCGGGACCCTGTCACGCCCCGAACAAGGCGGAAGTATCGGGACGTACAGTTAGGGACACGCTGGCAAGAGAGAGAACTAATCTAAAATATTACACAAGTGCTACAAGATGGAAATACTAAATGATCACTAACAAACCACAACTGATACAATAACCTCAAGTTTAACTTAATACAACTGGAATAATCAACCACTAAAACTCAATAACAAGACTGAGACTTAATACTCTCAAAAACACAACTAGAAGAATGATAACACACTACTAACACACTAGAACTGATACACTCAAGACATCACTCCTGCCCTTCCCCATCGGTAAGCGCGTCACCTGAAAAGCCTGGAAAGGGGAAAAATACAACTATGAGCTGACGCTCAGTAGGAAATAACAGACGGGTATAAGTGATTAACAGTTTAATTACATTTTAAAATGTCATGCTACAAATGATAAAACAATAAAAAGATAACGATAATATCACGAAACTGAATTTAAAGATCTTGCAAGGTCAAGAAATATAATGAATAGAATGGTAAGACAAGAATTTACTACAGGAGATAACGATAAGAAGTTGGCCATATCAAGTCAATTCAAGTCATGTCAAGCACGCATGTAATTTTATTTCCACGTCCAAGTAATAAGCAAGTAAAGTAACCACAAGTAAAGTATAGAACATTGAAGAGTGAAAAGTAGTAGAAAGTAATGTAGAGAGTAGTGGAGAGAGTAGTGGACAGTCCTAGATTTAACACATGTCATAGTACTGGTGCCAAATGCCACACTTAGTCATTCACCTCCCCGGGGGTACACGTAGTGTTTGGGCGCTCTTCCCAGGACCAGACCGAGCCCTTATTTGTTTGCCAGGCATTGATTTCTTTTGGATCAAAGATCCCACGAATCTAGACTTCCACAGTTTATGGCCAGAATTCCAAGGTTTAAGCTAAGTAGTAATAACAACATCAAGTAGGAAAGAGATTCATTTCCAGAATTTCAAAGTAAGTATAATCATCAAGGAGATTGAAATCAAGTCACAACAAGAGTTAATCATGCTGCGCTACTGTAAAACAGCAGCAATCAAACAAGCTAATCAACATATTAATCCTAATCACCAAGTTAAGATATCATGCTTAACCATTATCATTTGTATTAGCCAAAGTGCCAACAAGCTAGAACAAGTTATCAAGGTAAAGAACAAGCTCTCACAGGAGTGAAAAAGAATGCATTAACAGAGATTTAGTTACACCATTAATCATTAATTAAGTGAGTTTCTATTTAATCTTGTATGCATTGAAATGAAGATGGTAAATGGTGTGTTTTTACGCTAAGTTTACATGTAGGAACCAATGCAAATTTGAAATCAGGAGGGGTACATGAATAGGTCAAAAGTTCTTCAAAAATATATTTTTAATGGGTCTAAGTTAAATGGGTTGATTCCCCACTGATTCGGATCCATTTTCGGGTCGAAAAACGATGAAAACAGGGTTTCTGGTGTACGGGTCGACCCCTGGGGTCGACCCCTGAAAAACTGGGGTCTGGGAGCTATATGGGTCGACCCCTGGGGTCGACCCTCGCGCTGGGCCGCATGGGTCGACCCTCGGGCCTGCCAGGGCACCCAGAAGATGGGTCGACCCCTGGGGTCGACCCCTGCAAGAACAGCAACGGCTGCTCTTCCGAAAAACGTGAAATCTCACCCAAATGGGGTCCAAATGAGTTGAAATTAAAACCATATGATCTAGGAATGTTAATGGACATTCTAGGGTCATAAAACTACAATTTGGAAACACTAATTTCATCAGAAATCACAAGAATCACAACCTATTCTATGAAGAACACAAGTAGACCTAGTTCAGGACATACCTCCACTAAGTTGACAAATACTCTCGATATACAAAACCAAATTTAGGGATTTTGGTGTCAAAAGAAAGCTAACTCGACCATGAATCCAACCATATACTATATGCTACATGAAGATCAAGTTATATAACTCAAAATGAGCCCGTAATCAAGCTCTGACTTAAGGAATTCTATATGAAACATGTTCTAGATATATTTTTACAAAACTTCAAAAATTCATGATGCATGCTCAATGGAATTTGGGGCTTTCTAAGTTAAAGGAAAGATAATAATATGCTGATTACTTCATGTGAATTAATTAAAGTTTGGTTGTTAGATCCTACCTCAAATCGGAGAGAGAAAACTTGAAACCCTAGGATGAAGAACACTTGGACAGCACCTCACAAAAAGCTCGATTTCTCCACGGATACCTAATGAAAATTGGGGCTTTTGCCACCAATGGATAGAGCTCGATGAGAGGAATAATTTTCTATACTCATGATCAAGATTTGGTTGAGAATTCCTACCTCAATCGATGGATCAAAGAAGGATGAAGAGAAGCCAACGGCCTACTGACCCACCTCCACAAATCGAACTAGATCTCTCCAGATCTGAAATTTCAGCGAACCCCACAGCAGCCAAATGAAAGAAGACTCGTAGGGCTTCATTTTGATAGCTCATAGAACTTCTGGAGCCTTCTGAGTTGGGAGTATTCGCTGCTGCAAGCTACGTGTTTAGAAACGGCGCCGAAATCCTAGACTTGACCAAACTATGTCGGCAGCACGTTTTGGGGCTAAGTTTACCTCAAATTGATTGAGGGTAAATGTTCCTTACATTGTGGCCTTCCATTTGCCCCTGATTTCAGATCATTTGGTTGAGTAATCAGGTCGAATTTCGCGTTTTAATCTAAGGGTTAGGTATGAGTCAAAAGTGTGCACATTTGGGTTTGAATTCTAAATAGATCTTACCACATATTTACCATGGCTTAAAGCCAGAAGGAAAAGTTGTTATCTACATCAATCTTAATCTATTTACTATTTTTACAGATTTTTCTGAGGTAGTCGAATTTTTACTTATACTATTCCGTAATTAATTAAATGTTAAGTTCGGAAGACTAAGTTCACTAATTCGGCATAATAACTGATTTTCTTAGGCTTAAATGTAGAAGACAAAGTTGCTAAACAAAATTAGTTCTACAAGATGTGATTTTTGGGGATTTTTAGAAAATAGTTGAAAAATGACTTATTCTATTAATTAATTAATTAATCTAATTAATTTGGATAATTCTCATTAATTCGAATAACTTCAAATAAATTCTAAATAATTGCAAATAACTTTCTAAATAAATTTCTAAGGAATTTGGGGTCTTACACCCTCCCCTACTTAAAGGAATTTGGTCCTCCAAATTCACTGCACTAAAACTGAGAGTAGAAAAAGATCGCTCACCTAGAATAGATCGGGATACCGCTTTCGCATAGTCTCTTCAGATTCCCATGTAGCTTCTTCGGTCCCATGTCGACTCCACTGAATCTTGACCATCGGTATAGAACGATTCCGGAGTTGTTGTTGCTTCCGGTCCAGAATCTTGACAGGTCTTTCCTCATAGGTCAAATCTTCCTTCAGTTCAAAATCCACTTGCTGAATGATATGAGTGGAATCGTACACATATTTCCGTAACATAGACACATGGAAAACATTGTGTACGCCAGACAAATGCGGTGGTAAAGCCAGTCTACATGCCACCTCTCCCACTCTATCTAGAATCTCGAATGGACCAATGTACCTCGGACTTAGCTTGCCATGAATGCCAAATCTTCGGATCCCTCTCGTCGGAGAGACCTTTAAGAACACATGCTCGCCAACCTGAAATTCCAATGCCCTTCTCTTGTTGTCGGCATAACTCTTCTGTCTCGACTGGGCTACTTGTAACCGGTCTCGAATAACACGGATGTTCTGTGATGATTCCGAAACAAGATCTGGTCCAAGCCACTGTTTCTCACCTACCTCGTCCCAACACAACGGGGAACGACAACTTCTACCATATAGTGCTTCAAAAGGAGCCATATGAATACTAGACTGATAGCTGTTATTGTAGGCAAATTCAATTAATGCCAAATGCTCACTCCAATTACCACCGAAATCAATCATGCAAGCTCGCAACATATCTTCCACTATCTGATTGGTTCTTTCGGTCTGTCCATCTGTCTGTGGATGAAAAGCAGTACTGAAATTCAGACGAGTACCCAAAGACTCTTGCAGTCCCTTCCAGAAATGTGAAGTAAATCTGGGGTCTCGATCAGATACTATATTCACTGGAATACCATGCAATCTCACCACTTCCTTTATATACAAAGCAGCCAATACATTAATCGTCCACTTGGACTTAATTGGTAAGAAATGAGCCGACTTTGTCAATCGATCGACAATCACCCATATCGCATCAAATCCACCACGAGTCCTGGGTAGACCCATAATGAAATCCATGCCAATGCTTTCCCACTTCCATTGGGGTATGTCGAGTGGTTTCAATTTCCCTGCTGGTCTGAAATGTTCGGCCTTAACTTGCTGACATACCAAACATCTGCTCACAAAATCTGCAACTTCTCTTTTCATATTCGGCCACCAAAAGGACCTTTTCAAATCTCGGTACATCTTAGTGCCTCCAGGATGAATGGTATATCTGGATCTATGAGCTTCCTCAAGAATTTTGTTCTTTATTGTAGCCTCATCCGGAACACAAGTTCTGCCTTTAAATAATAATCTACCATCATCGGCCAACATGAAGTCAGGTCTGCTGCTCAAGTTTCCCTTGATCTCTACTAACTCGGGATCATTATCTTGCAAGGACTTGATCTCTATCAATAATTCAGGTTTAAGTTGAATCTGAGCAATCAAGATCCGATCGTTGTCAATATTGAGATCCAGACTAGATAATTGTTCCAACAATCTCCATTCTTGTAACATGAGACTTGACAGTCTAGCTACCGGCTTCCGGCTTAAAGCATCTGCCAAACCATTACCTTTGCCAGGATGATACTCAATCGAGAAGTCGAAGTCTTTCAAGTACTCCAACCATCTCCGCTGCCTCATGTTGAGTTCCTTTTGAGAAAATAAATACTTCAAACTCTTATGATCCGAAAACACTGTAAAGGTTTCTCCATACAAGTAATGCCTCCATATCTTCAAAGCAAACACGACTGCAGCAAGTTCCAAATCATGAACAAGATAATTATCTTCGTGCTTCCTCAACTGCCTACAGGAATAGGCAATCACCTTCCCATGCTGCATGAGTACACAGCCTAAGCCAATACCTGAAGCATCAGTATAAACAACAAATCCTCCTTCACCAGAAGGTAAAGCCAGAACAGGTGCAGTAGTCAAACACTCCTTCAGAGTCTGAAAGCTTCGCTGACAATCATCTGACCAATCAAACTTATTCTCCTTGCGGGTTAATCTAGTCATAGGTACTGCAATCTTGGAGAAATCTTGAATAAATCTTCGGTAATAGCCTGCCAGGCCTAGGAAACTTCTAACTTCTGTCACACTGGTAGGATGTTCCCAATTCTTCACTGCCTCGACCTTCGAGGGATCAACAGAAATACCATTCTTCGTAATAATATGTCCTAGAAAGGACACTTCTTGCAACCAGAACTCACACTTACTGAACTTAGCATATAGCTGATGATCTCTCAATAGTTGCAATGCCATTCTCAGATGCTCAGCATGCTCCTCCTCATTCTTAGAATAAATCAGGATGTCATCAATAAATACCACGACCCACTGATCAAGATAGGGCCGAAATGCATTGTTCATCAACTGCATCAAAGCTGCTGGAGCATTCGTTAGACCAAAAGGCATAACGACAAATTCAAAATGACCATACCTGCTGCGGAAAGCTGTTTTATAAATATCCTCTTCCTTAATCCGCAACTGGTGATATCCAGATCGAAGATCGATCTTAGAGAAATATTGAGCTCCCGCTATCTGGTCAAATAACTCGTCAATCCTCGGCAAGGGATATTTGTTCTTGACAGTCTGCTGGTTTATTTACCGATAATCAATGCACAACCTCATCGAACCATCTTTCTTCCTGACGAATAACACAGGGGCTCCCCACGGAGAAGTACTAGGACGAATAAAACCCTTCTCGAGTAATTCCATCAGTTGCTGCTTCAGTTCCCTTAGTTCCGCAGGAGACATACGATAAGGAGCCTTAGAAATAGGAGCTGTGCCAGGAATAAGATCAATGGAAAAGATAACTTCCCGTTCAGGCGGAAGTCCTGGTAATTACTCTGGAAAGACATCAGGAAAATCTCGGACAACAGGAATGTCCTTGGTCTCAATCTGCTGCTCAGGAGTTGCACAAACAAAGGCTAGAAAAGCCTCACACCCATGCCTCAAAAGCTTATCAGCTCGAAGAGCCAAGATGAGCGGTACGGAGTTATGGTGCTTGACTCCCGTAAAAGATAAACCAGAATGTCCAGTAAAAGTTACTGAGCTAGAACTACAGTGAACATTGGCCTCATACTTGGCCAACCAATCTACTCCTAGGATTACATCATAATCCTTCATATCCATGCAGACCAAATCTGCTGGAAAGTTCTGCTCACCAATCATAACCTTACTAGAAGGATAGAAATACTGGATTGATGATCTAGTGCCAATAGGGGTTGAAATCTCTAACGGAGAATTCATCAAAACAGGTTCCACAGCTAATAACTTAGCAAATCTCCGTGAAATAAAAGAATGTGTTGCACCAGTATCAAAGAGAGCAAATGCGGGCTTATCGATTATAGTAAGGGTACCTTCGACGAGTCCGCCATCATCAGAAATCCCAGTTTCCTCTGCATGTAAAGCTTGAAGCTTGCCTTGTGGTTTCTTGAAGACTAGAGGTTTTGCCGGTGTAGCTTGCTCCGATATGAGAGGACAATTGGGGATACAGTGCTCCTTGCTTCCACATCGCAAACATGCGCCTTGCTTGTGCCAGCACTCCTCTATCTTGTGACCCGGACGATCACAATAGTTGCACACGCCCTTGAATGGAACAATAGGGCCAGGCTTCTTATCTTCATGCCTCGGCATCTTGCCCTTCCATGATCCGGACCCGCTCCACGAACCAGGTCCACTAACAGGTCTCTTCTTGGTATACCCGGGTTTGACACTCCCGGAACCCGTAGGTAATTCTTTCTTGGTGCCTTTCCCGCGGATTCTCTCCGTCATCTCAAGAGTATCCTCCAGAACTTGCGCTTTCCTTACCATCTCAGAATAAGTGGAAATCTCCATCGGTGCCAATTGGTTGATATAATGAAGCTTCAATCCATTGAGAAAGCGCTTCGCCTTCATCTTCTCGGTGGAAATGAGATGTGTAGCATATCGAGAAAGCCGTGCAAATTGAGCCTCATACTCTGCCACGGACAAACCTCGCTGTTTCAAGGCCGCGAACTCTGCCGCTTTCTTCTCTTGCACTCTATCAGAAAAATACTTGCTGTTGAAGAATTCTCGAACTCTTCCCACATAACTTGCCGATCACCGAGAGTTGCCTTGATAGAATCCCACCAAGTACGTGCATCATGTTCCAGTTGAAATGTGGACAAAAGGACACGCTCCTGGTTGGTGCATTGCATAACTTCAAAGATTCTTCCCATCTCATCTAGCCAGTGCTCGGCTTGGTCGGGGTCAGTCGAACCAGCGAATCTAGGCGGATTCATTCCGCTGAAGTTCCGGTATAGATCACCGGTGCCATGCTGTGCCGCTCCTGCCTGAGCTACTTGCTGAAGGGCCTGAGTAAGGCCTTGAACTGTACGCTGCAGGTTCCTCCATTCAGCACGATCAGCTGCCATCTACACGAGAAATAGATTACTTAGGTTTAATCAAGATAAATAGTTATACGATTAAGAAATGAACTTAACCCAAGTTCTACCCAATCTCACAGGTCAGGTCTAGACTTTTACAAGGTTAGGGATCTAATGCACCTAGACACGACCAAAACTCGGTACCTGGCGTAGGTAATCGGTCCGAAGACCACTCGCGCAAGTGTGCGACCTTCCCGATAGGCGTAGCCTAACGTTCGGACAACACCTTTTGATATACCGGTCATTGGGATGCAATGCAAGAAAACCTACAACTTAGGAAACCTAGGAATGTGAAACCTATTGCTCTGATACCAACTAAACTGTCACGCCCCGAACAAGGCGGAAGTATCGGGACGTACAGTTAGGGACACGCTGGCAAGAGAGAGAACTAATCTAAAATATTACACAAGTGCTACAAGATGGAAATACTAAATGATCACTAACAAACCACAACTGATACAATAACCTCAAGTTTAACTTAATACAACTGGAATAATCAACCACTAAAACTCAATAACAAGACTGAGACTTAATACTCTCAAAAACACAACTAGAAGAAAGATAACACACTACTAACACACTAGAACTGATACACTGAAGACATCACTCCTGCCCTTCCCCATCGGTAAGCGCGTCACCTGAAAAACCTGGAAAGGGGAAAAATACAACTATGAGCTGACGCTCAGTAGGAAATAACAGACAGGTATAAGTGATTAACAGTTTAATTACATTTTAAAATGTCATGCTACAAATGATAAAACAATAAAAAGATAACGATAATATCACGAAACGGAATTTAACGATCTTGCAAGGTCAAGAAATATAATGAATAGAATGGTAAGACAAGAATTTACTACAGGAGATAACGATAAGAAGTTGGCCATATCAAGTCAATTCAAGTCATGTCAAGCACGCATGTAATTTCATTTCCACGTCCAAGTAATAAGCAAGTAAAGTAACCACAAGTAAAGTATAGAACAGTGAAGAGTGGAAAGTAGTAGAAAGTAATGTAGAGAGTAGTGGAGAGAGTAGTGGACAGTCCTAGATTTAACACATGTCATAGTACTGGTGCCAAATGCCACACTTAGTCATTCACCTCCCCGGGGGTACACGTAGTGTTTGGGCGCTCTTCCCAGGACCAGACCGAGCCCTTATTTGTTTGCCAGGTATTGATTTCTTTTGGATCAAAGATCCCACGAATCTAGACTTCCACAGTTTATGGCCAGAATTCCAAGGTTTAAGCTAAGTAGCAATAACAACATCAAGTAGGAAAGAGATTCATTTCCAGAATTTCAAGGTAAGTATAATCATCAAGGAGATTGAAATCAAGTCACAACAAGAGTTAATCATGCTGCGCTACTGTAAAACAGCAGCAATCAAACAAGCTAATCAACATATTAATCCTAATCACCAAGTTAAGATATCATGCTTAACCATTATCATTTGTATTAGCCAAAGTGCCAACAAGCTAGAACAAGTTATCAAGGTAAAGAACAAGCTCTCACAGGAGTGAAAAAGAATGCATTAACAGAGATTTAGTTACACCATTAATCATTAATTAAGTGAGTTTCTATTTAATCTTGTATGCATTGAAATGAAGATGGTAAACGGTGTGTTTTTACACTAAGTTTACATGTAGGAACCAATGCAAATTTGAAATCAGGAGGGGTACATGAATAGGTCAAAAGTTCTTCAAAAATATAATTTTAATGGGTCTAAGTTAAATGGGTTGATTCCCCACTGATTCGGATCCATCTTCGGTTCGAAAAACGAAGAAAACGGGTTTCTGGTGTACGGGTCGACCCCTGGGGTCGACCCCTGAAAAACTGGGGTCTGGGAGCTGTATGGGTCGACCCCTGGGGTCGACCCTCGGGCTGGGCCGCATGGGTCGACCCTGGGTCGACCCTCGGGCTGCCAGGGCAGCCAGAGACGGGTCGACCCCTGGGGTCGACCCCTGCAAGAACAGCAACGGCTGCTCTTCCGAAAAACGTGAAATCTCACCCAAATGGGTCCAAATGAGTTGAAATTAAAACCACATGCCATAGGAATCTTGCTAGACATATTAGGGTCATAAAACTACAATTTGGAAACACTAATTTCATCAGAATTCACAAGAATCACAACCTATTCTATGAAGAACACAAGTAGACCTAGTTCAGGACATACCTCCACTAAATCGTCGAATACTCTCGATATACAAAACCAAATTTAGGGATTTTGGTGTCAAAAGAAAGCTAACTCGATCATGAATCCAACCATATACTATATGCTACATGAAGATCAAGTTATATGACTCAAAATGAGCCCGTAATCAAGCTCTGACTTAAGGAAACTATATGAAACATGTTCTAGATATGTTTTACAAAACTTCAAAATTCATGATGCATGCTCAATGGAATTTGGGGCTTTCTAAGTTAAATGAAAGATAATAACATGCTGATTACTTCATGTGAATTAATTAAAGTTTGGTTGTTAGATCCTACCTCAAATCGGAGAGAGAAAACTCGAAACCCTAGGATGAAGAACACTTGGACAGCACCTCACAAAAAGCTCGATTTCTCCACGGATACCTAATGAAAATTGGGGCTTTTGCCACCAATGGATAGAGCTCGATGAGAGGAATAATTTGCTATACTCATGATCAAGATTTGGTTGAGAATTCCTACCTCAATCGATGGATCAAAGAAGGATGAAGAGAAGCCAACGGCCTACTGACCCACCTCCACAAATCGAACTAGATCTCTCCAGATCTGAAATTTCAGCGAACCCCACAGCAGCCAAATGAAAGAAGACTCGTAGGGCTTCATTTTGATAGCTCATAGAACTTCTGGAGCCTTCTGAGTTGGGAGTATTCGCTGCTGCAAGCTACGTGTTTAGAAACGGCGCCGAAATCCTAGACTTGACCAAACTATGTCGGCAGCACGTTTTGGGGCTAAGTTTACCTCAAATTGATTGAGGGTAAATGTTCCTTACATTGTGGCCTTCCATTTGCCCCTGATTTCAGATCATTTGGTTGAGTAATCAGGTCGAATTTCGCGTTTTAATCTAAGGGTTAGGTATGAGTCAAAAGTGTGCACATTTGGGTTTGAATTCTAAATAGATCTTACCACGGATTTACCATGGCTTAAAGCCAGAAGGAAAAGTTGTTATCTACATCAATCTTAATCTATTTACTATTTTTACAGATTTTTCTGAGGTAGTCGAATTTTTACTTATACTATTCCGTAATTAATTAAATGTTAAGTTCGGAAGACTAAGTTCACTAATTCGGCATAATAAATGATTTTCTTAGGCTTAAATGTAGAAGACAAAGTTGCTAAACAAAATTAGTTCTACAAGATGTGATTTTTGGGGATTTTTAGAAAATAGTTGAAAAATGACTTATTCTATTAATTAATTAATTAATCTAATTAATTTGGATAATTCTCATTAATTCGAATAACTTCAAATAAATTCTAAATAATTACAAATAACTTTCTAAATAAATTTCTAAGGAATTTGGGGTCTTACACCCTCCCCTACTTAAAGGAATTTGGTCCTCCAAATTCACTGCACTAAAACTGAGAGTAGAAAAAGATCGCTCACCTAGAATAGATCGGGATACCGCTTTCGCATAGTCTCTTCAGACTCCCATGTAGCTTCTTCGGTCCCACGTCGACTCCACTGAATCTTGACCATCGGTATCGAACGATTCCGGAGTTGTTGTTGCTTCCGGTCCAGAATCTTGACAGGTCTTTCCTCATAGGTCAAATCTTCCTTCAGTTCAAAATCCACTTGCTGAATGATATGAGTGGAATCGTACACATATTTCCGTAACATAGACACATGGAAAACATTATGTACGCCAGACAAATGAGGTGGTAAAGCCAGTCTGCATGCCACCTCTCCCACTCTATCTAGAATCTCGAATGGACCAATGTACCTCAGACTCAGCTTGCCATGAATGCCAAATCTTCGGATACCTCTCGTCGGAGAGACCTTTAAGAACACATGCTCGCCAACCTGAAATTCCAATGCCCTTCTCTTGTTGTCGGCATAACTCTTCTGTCTCGACTGGGCTACTTGTAACCGGTCTCGGATAACACGGATGTTCTGTGATGATTCCGAAACAAGATCTGGTCTAAGCCACTGTTTCTCACCTACCTCGTCCCAACACAACGGGGAACGACAACTTCTACCATATAGTGCTTCAAAAGGAGCCATCTGAATACTAGACTGATAGCTGTTATTGTAGGCAAATTCAATTAATGCCAAATGCTCACTCCAATTACCACCGAAATCAATCATGCAAGCTCGCAACATATCTTCCACTATCTGATTGGTTCTTTCAGTCTGTCCATCTGTCTGTGGATGAAAAGCAGTACTGAAATTCAGACGAGTACCCAAAGACTCTTGCAGTCCCTTCCAGAAATGTGAAGTAAATCTGGGGTCTCGATCAGATACTATATTCACTGGAATACCATGCAATCTCACCACTTCCTTTATATACAAAGCAGCCAATACATCAATCGTCCACTTGGACTTAATTGGTAAGAAATGAGCCGACTTTGTCAATCGATCGACAATCACCCATATCGCATCAAATCCACCACGAGTCCTAGGTAGACCCATAATGAAATCCATGCCAATGCTTTCCCACTTCCATTGGGGTATGTCGAGTGGTTTCAATTTCCCTGCTGGTCTGAAATGTTCGGCCTTAACTTGCTGACATACCAAACATCTGCTCACAAAATCTGCAACTTCTCTTTTCATATTCGGCCACCAAAAGGACCTTTTCAAATCTCGGTACATCTTAGTGCCTCCAGGATGAATGGTATATCTGGATCTATGAGCTTCCTCAAGAATTTTGTTCTTTATTGTAGCCTCATCCGGAACACAAGTTCTGCCTTTAAATAATAATCTACCATCATCGGCCAACATGAAGTCAGGTCTGCTGCTCAAGTTTCCCTTGATCTCTACTAACTCGGGATCATTATCTTGCAAGGACTTGATCTCTATCAATAATTCAGGTTTAAGTTGAATCTGAGCAATCAAGATCCGATCGTTGTCAATATTGAGATCCAGACTAGATAATTATTCCAACAATCTCCATTCTTGTAACATGAGACTTGACAGTCTAGCTACCGGCTTCCGGCTTAAAGCATCTGCCACAACATTACCTTTGCCAGGATGATACTCAATCGAGAAGTCGAAGTCTTTCAAGTACTCCAACCATCTCCGCTGCCTCATGTTGAGTTCCTTTTGAGAAAATAAATACTTCAAACTCTTATGATCCGAAAACACTGTAAAGGTTTCTCCATACAAGTAATGCCTCCATATCTTCAAAGCAAACACGACTGCAGCAAGTTCCAAATCATGAACAGGATAATTATCTTCGTGCTTCCTCAACTGCCTAGAGGAATAGGCAATCACCTTCCCATGCTGCATGAGTACACAGCCTAAGCCAATACCTGAAGCATCAGTATAAACAACAAATCCTCCTTCACCAGAAGGTAAAGCCAAAACAGGTGCAGTAGTCAAACACTCCTTCAGAGTCTGAAAGCTTCGCTGACAATCATCTGACCAATCAAACTTATTCTCCTTGCGGGTTAATCTTGTCATAGGTACTGCAATCTTGGAGAAATCTTGAATAAATCTTCGGTAATAGCCTGCCAGGCCTAGAAACTTCTAACTTCTGTCACACTGGTAGGCTGTTCCCAATTCTTCACTGCCTCGACCTTCGAGGATCAACAGAAATACCGTTCTTCGTAATAATATGTCCTAGAAAGGACACTCTTGCAGCCAGAACTCACACTTACTGAACTTAGCATATAGTTGATGATCTCTCAATAGTTGCAATGCCATTCTCAGATGTTCAGCATGCTCCTCCTCATTCTTAGAATAAATCAGGATGTCATCAATAAAGACCACGACCCACTGATCAAGATAGGGCCGAAATGCATCGTTCATCAACTGCATGAAAGCTGCTGGAGCATTCGTTAGACCAAAAGGCATAACGACAAATTCAAAATGACCATACCTGCTGCGGAAAGCTGTTTTATAAATATCCTCTTCCTTAATCCGCAACTGGTGATATCCAGATCGAAGATCGATCTTAGAGAAATATTGAGCTCCCGCTATCTGGTCAAATAACTCGTCAATCCTCGGCAAGGATATTTGTTCTTGACAGTCTGCTGGTTTATTTGCCGATAATCAATGCACAACCTCATCGAACCATCTTTCTTCCTGACGAAATACACAGGGGCTCCCCACGGAGAAGTACTAGGACGAATAAAACCCTTCTCGAGTAATTCCATCAGTTGCTGCTTCAGTTCCCTCAGTTCCGCAGGAGACATACGATAAGGAGCCTTAGAAATAGGAGCTGTGCCAGGAATAAGATCAATAGAAAAGATAACTTCCCGCTCAGGCGGAAGTCCTGGTAGTTCTTCTGGAAAGACATCAGGAAAATCTCGGACAACAGGAATGTCCTTGATCTCCATCTGCTGCTCAGGAGTTGCACAAACAAAGGCTAGAAAAGCCTCACACCCATGCCTCAAAAGCTTATCAGCTCGAAGAGCCGAGATGAGCGGTACGGAGTTATGGTGCTTGACTCCCGTAAAAGATAAACCAGAATGTCCAGTAAAAGTCACTGAGCTAGAACTACAGTGAACATTGGCCTCATACTTGGCCAACCAATCTGCTCCTAGGATTACATCATAATCCTTCATATCCATGCAGACCAAATCTGCTGGAAAGTTCTGTTCACCAATCATAACCTTACTAGAAGGATAGAAATACTGGATTGTTGATCTAGTGCCAATAGGGGTTGAAATCTCTAACGGAGTATTCATCAAAACAGGTTCCACAGCTAATGACTTAGCAAATCTCCGTGAAATAAAAGAATGTGTTGCACCAGTATCAAAGAGAGCAAATGCGGGCTTATCGATTATAGTAAGGGTACCTTCGACGAGTCCGCCATCATCAGAAATCCCAGTTTCCTCTGCATGTAAAGCTTGAAGCTTGCCTTGTGGTTTCTTGAAGACTAGAGGTTTTGCCGGTGTAGCTTGCTCCGATATGAGAGGACAATTGGGGATACGGTGCTCCTTGCTTCCACATCGCAAACATGCGCCTTGCTTGCGCCAGCACTCCTCTATCTTGTGACCCGGACGATCACAATAGTTGCACACGCCCTTGAATGGAACAATAGGGCCAGGCTTCTTATCTTCATGCCTCGGCATCTTGCCTTTCCACGATCCGGACCCGCTCCACGAACCAGGTCCACTAACAGGTCTCTTCTTGGTATACCCGGGTTTGACACTCCCGGAACCCGTAGGTAATTCTTTCTTGGTGCCTTTCCCACGGATTCTCTCCGTCATCTCAAGAGTATCCTCCAGAACTTGCGCTTTCCTTACCATCTCAGAATAAGTGGAAATCTCCATCGGTGCCAATTGGTTGATATAATGAAGCTTCAATCCATTGAGAAAGCGCTTCGCCTTCATCTTCTCGGTGGAAATGAGATGTGTAGCATATCGAGAAAGCCGTGCAAATTGAGCCTCATACTCTGCCACGGACAAACCTCGCTGTTTCAAGGCCGCGAACTCTGCCGCTTTCTTCTCTTGCACTCTATCAGAAAAATACTTGCTGTTGAAGAATTCTCGAACTCTTCCCACATAACTTGCCGATCACCGAGAGTTGCCTTGATAGAATCCCACCAAGTACGTGCATCATGTTCCAGTTGAAATGTGGACAAAAGGACACGCTCCTGGTTGGTGCATTGCATAACTTCAAAGATTCTCCCATCTCATCTAGCCAGTGCTCGGCTTGGTCGGGGTCAGTCGAACCAGCGAATCTAGGCGGATTCATTCCGCGGAAGTTCCGGTATAGATCACCGGTGCCATGCTGTGCCGCTCCTGCCTGAGCTACTTGCTGAAGGGCCTGAGTAAGGCCTTGAACTGTACGCTGCAGGTTCCTCCATTCAGCACGATCAGCTGCCATCTACACGAGAAATAGATTACTTAGGTTTAATCAAGATAAATAGTTACACGATTAAGAAATGAACTTAACCCAAGTTCTACCCAATCTCACAGGTCAGGTCTAGACTTTTACAAGGTTAGGGATCTAATGCACCTAGACACGACCAAAACTCGGTACCTGGCGGAGGTAATCGGTCCGAAGACCACTCGCGCAAGTGTGCGACCTTCCCGATAGGCGTAGCCTAACGTTCGGACAACACCTTTTGATATACCGGTTATTGGGATGCAATGCAAGAAAACCTACAACTTAGGAAACCTAGGAATGTGAAACCTATTGCTCTGATACCAACTAAACTGTCACGCCCCGAACAAGACGGAAATATCGGGACGTACAGTTAGGGACACGCTGGCAAGAGAGAGAACTAATCTAAAATAATACACAAGTGCTACAAGATGGAAATACTAAATGATCATTAACAAACCACCACTAATACAATAACCTCAAGTTCAACTTAATACAACTGGAATAATCAACCACTAAAACTCAATAACATGACTGAGACTAAAAGCTCTCCAAAACACAACTAAAGAAAGATAACACACTACTAACACACTAGAACTGATACACTCAAGACATCACTCCTGCCCTTCCCCATCGGTAAGCGCGTCACCTGAAAAACCTGGAAAGGGGGAAAACACAACTATGAGCTGACGCTCAGTAGGAAATAACAGACAGGTATAAGTGATTAACAGTTTAATTACATTTTAAAATGTCATGCTACAAATGATAAAACAATAAAAAGATAACGATGATATCACGAAACAGAATTCAAAGATCTTGCAAGGTCAAGAAATATAATGAATAGAATGGTAAGACAAGAATTTACTACAGGAGATAACGATAAGAAGTTGGCCATATCAAGACAATTCAAGTCATGTCAAGCACGTATGTAATTTCATTTCCACGTCCAAGTAATAAGCAAGTAAAGTAACCACAAGTAGAGTATAGAACAGTGAAGAGTGGAAAGTGAAAAGTAGTAGAAAGTAATGTAGAGAGTAGTGGAGAGAGTAGTGGACAGTCCTAGATTTAACACATGTCATAGTACTGGTGCCAAATGCCACACCTAGTCATTCACCTCCCCGGGGGTACACGTAGTGTTCGGGCGCTCTTCCCAGGACCAGACCGAGCCCTTAATTGTTTGCCAGGCATTGATTTCTTTGGATCAAAGATCCCACGAATCTAGACTTCCACAGTTTATGGCCAGAATTCCAAGGTTTAAGCTAAGTAGCAATAACAACTTCAAGTAGGAAAGAGATTCATTTCCAGAATTTCAAGGTAAGTATAATCATCAAGGAGATCGAAACCAAGTCACAACAAGAGTTAATCATGCTGCGCTACTGTAAAACAGCAGCAATCAAACAAGCTAATCAACATATTAATCCTAATCACCAAGTTAAGATATCATGCTTAACCATTATCATTTGTATTAGCCAAAGTGCCAACAAGCTAGAACAAGTTATCAAGGTAAAGAACAAGCTCTCACAGGAGTGAAAAAGAATGCATTAACAGAGATTTAGTTACACCATTAATCATTAATTAAGTGAGTTTCTATTTAATCTTGTATGCATTGAAATGAAGATGGTAAACGGTGTGTTTTTACACTAAGTTTACATGTAGGAACCAATGCAAATTTGAAATCAGGAGGGGTACATGAATAGGTCAAAAGTTCTTCAAAAATATAATTTTAATGGGTCTAAGTTAAATGGGTTGATTCCCCACTGATTCGGATCCATTTTCGGGTCGAAAAACGATGAAAACAGGGTTTCTGGTGTACGGGTCGACCCCTGGGGTCGACCCTTGAAAAACTGGGGTCTGGGAGCTGTATGGGTCGACCCCTGGGGTCGACCCTCGCGCTGGGCCGCATGGGTCGACCCTCGGGCCTGCCAGGGCACCCAGAAGACGGGTCGACCCCTGGGGTCGACCCCTGCAAGAACAGCAACGGCTGCTCTTCCGGAAAACGTGAAATCTCACCCAAATGGGGTCCAAATGAGTTGAAATTAAAACCATATGATATAGGAATGTTAATGAACATTCTAGGGTCATAAAACTACAATTTGGAAACACTAATTTCATCAGAAATCACAAGAATCACAACCTATTCTATGAAGAACACAAGTAGACCTAGTTCAGGACATACCTCCACTAAATTGACAAATACTCTCGATATACAAAACCAAATTTAGGGATTTTGGTGTCAAAAGAAAGCTAACTCGACCATGAATCCAACCATATACTATATGCTACATGAAGATCAAGTTACATGACTCAAAATGAGCCCGTAATCAAGCTCTGACTTAAGGAACACTATATGAAACATGTTCTAGATATGTTTTACAAAAATCGAAATTCACGATGCATGCTCAATGGAATTTGGGGCTTTCTAAGTTAAATGAAAGATAATAACATGCTGATTACTTCATGTAAGTTAATTAGAGTTTGGTTGTTAGATCCTACCTCAAATCGGAGAGAGAAAACTCAAACCCTAGGATGAAGAACACTTGGACAGCACCTCACAAAAAGCTCGATTTCTCCACGGATACCTAATGAAAATTGGGGCTTTTTCCACCAATGGATAGAGCTCGATGAGAGGAATAATTTGCTATACTCATGATCAAGATTTGGTTGAGAATTCCTACCTCAATCGATGGATCAAAGAAGGATGAAGAGAAGCCAACGGCCTACTGACCCACCTCCACAAATCGAACTAGATCTCTCCAGATCTGAAATTTCAGCGAACCCCACAGCAGCCAAATGAAAGAAGACTCGTAGGGCTTCATTTTGATAGCTCATAGAGCTTCTGGAGCCTTCTGAGTTGGGAGTATTCGCTGCTGCAAGCTACGTGTTTAGAAACGGCGCCGAAATCCTAGACTTGACCAAACTATGTCGGCAGCACGTTTTGGGGCTAAGTTTACCTCAAATTGATTGAGGGTAAATGTTCCTTACATTGTGGCCTTCCATTTGCCTCTGATTTTAGATCATTTGGTTGAGTAATCAGGTCGAATTTCGCGTTTTAATCTAAGGGTTAGGTATAAGTCAAAAGTGTGCACATTTGGGTTTGAATTCTAAATAGATCTTACCACGGATTTACCATGGCTTAAAGCCAGAAGGAAAAGTTGTTATCTACATCAATCCTAATCTATTTACTATTTTTACAGATTTTTCTGAGGTAGTCGAATTTTTACTTATACTATTCCGTAATTAATTAAATGTTAAGTTCGGAAGACTTAGTTCACTAATTCGGCATAATAACTGATTTTCTTAGGCTTAAATGTAGAAGACAAAGTTGCTAAACAAAATTAGTTCTACAAGATGTGATTTTTGGGGATTTTTAGAAAATAGTTGAAAAATGACTTATTCTATTAATTAATTAATTAATCTAATTAATTTGGATAATTCTCATTAATTCGAATAACTTCAAATAAATTCTAAATAATTGCAAATAACTTTCTAAATAAATTTCTAAGGAATTTGGGGTCTTACAGACCACCTGTCCTCGCCTACCTGTATAGTGGCCTTACTGCCTCGAGCATGGGTAAGCCTCCTTTTGGTTGCGCACTTGTCCTGAATTGCTGGCTTGATTTGCACTTCAAATTTGACCACCGCGAGGGAATGCCAACTGCTTCAAAGCTCTTCCAACAAAGCCCTCTTCATCACATAGCTGACGTGTTAGGCTTCGGTGGTACTGTAGTGAACCGCGTTCCGTGGCTGATGAAATGCGAAGACTGGCGGTCTCACTTCCGCACCGTGACACAAGGCTTCTTTACTTGCGCACCGGCATGTTTGCTTTCGCTAGATCTTCTCATGAGGCCTTCTCCCGAAGTTGATCTTCAACTGATCGGTGCGACCGAGTTCGTCCTTTATAATGCGCATCGGTGCTGCCTCCAGATTGGCATCCCACGCCATTCGTTCCCGCTACCGACTGGCATCGTTCCTTTGAAGAAGAGAGAGTTGGGTACTGAAGCGGATGCGAAGGAAGCGAAGGCCGTCAAAGCACCCTGGAAGACAAGTGTTGCGGGAAAGGCCTTAGCGCACGTGGGGGAAGAATGTGAGCTGTGGAGGGCTTATGTAACCGAACTGGGGAAGTTAAGGCCTAAGGCGCCTAAGCCCCTGATGTAGCCTATTCTGCTTTTCTGATGAAATAAAATCTGGCATGGATGTTTTGGACCCTTGTCCCCTTAATTATTATTATATTTTTGTGGTTTTTTCTTTTTCTTTGTGTTTTTTCTTTTGTTTGGATTATATACATACTCTTATCTTTTTTACTTTTATTATATATATATTTATTTTTTTTTGAAAATTTTTATTATGGGGGCGTCCTGGGGCCTGGACGCCCCTAATTTTTTATTTTTGATTTTTTTAAGTTTTTTGTTTTGGGGGCGTCCAGGGTCCTGGACGCCCTTAATTTTTATTTTTTATTTTATTTGATTTTTTTGTTTTGGGGGCGTCCACGGTCCTGGACGCCCCAACTTTTTATTTATTATTTTTTTTTGGTTTTTTTGTTTTGGGGGCGTCCAGGCGCCTGGACGCCCCTAAATTTTTGAATTTTGAAAAAAAAATAAAAAAGGTGGGGGCGTCCAGGCGCATGGACGCTCCAATAAGAGTGGATCCTATATATATATGGGGGGGGCCTCACCCCCTGCTCATTTGTACTGTTCATTCTGACGACCCAGTCACCCCAGACGACCCATTCTTAGTCCCAATGGAGCGAGGAGGATCGAGCCAGGGTCCAGAGAAGCGGAAACGACGGGCTCGTCGTCCGAGGAGGCTGAGGGATGATGCCGAGGGGGCTACTGCGGCGGAGGAGATTGTCGCGGGTGAGGAGGCTCTTCCTTTGGCCTTGGAGGCTGCAGTGGATGCTGGCGACGCGGCAGAGGACGAGCATGATCCGGTAAGCCCCTTAGACCTCTATTCTATTGGTTCACTGGGTTAAAAGGGCGGACGAGAGGCTCTGTGGAGAACGCCGGGTGTGAGGGAAGGAGGCGTCCAGGGGCCTGGACGCCTCCACATTTTCTTTTTTATTCTTTTTAATTTATTTATTTTCGTAAATAAAAAAAGAATTAAAAAAAAGGAGGCGTCCAGGGAATGGGACGCCTCCATAATAATATATATATATATTTTATTTAATTTTGTTTTTGTTTTTGGGTTTTTCTAAAATTAAAATAAAAAAAAGTAATGGAGGCGTCCAAGGTGTTGGACGCCTCTAAAAAAAACATAAATATTTTTTAAAAATAAAAATAAAATAAGATAAATAAGTAGTATATACAGTGTTATTGTTTATTACTATTAATAATGCTGATGTGTTCTTTCGTTAGTTTTGTGGTGTGCAGGGCATGATGAAGGGACGGATCAGCTGGTCCCTAGTGGTGGCAGCATACCGTGGGCTGCCGGACTTCCAGAGGGCGCGTGTGGACGCCATGGGCTTTGGAGCTTTCCTTAGGATCGAGCCCTTCCGACTCGACCTTCCTCTTATCCAGGCATTGAGGGAGCGGTGGCACGCGCTGAGCCGGGCGTTTCTGATGCCCTGGGGGCACATGGTGCCGACACTCGAGGACGTGGCTCGGATCACCGGGCTACGGGTTGACGGAGAGGCGGTGAGCGGGGTCACCTACCCCGACTACCGAGAGAGTGCCCTGGACCTGCTGTGGTTAGAGACGAGTGTGACTGACAGGGACAGCAGGGTAGTTGGCCGAGTGGAGATCATGGAGGCGCTCGGATTCGTTGACCCGCGCCAGTGGGTTAGCGAGACTGGAGCGGAGTTTCTGGCACGATTGGAGGGAGATGCCCGTGCGGCTTTCACCCAGGATCCGAGCGAGAGGGAGCTGGTGAATCTAGACCTCCGGAGGTTTCTTTTCTTCTTCTTGGGCCGCCTTCTGCTGGGAACGAAGGGGGATGGCATCCACTGCCGTTTCCTCGGGATCTTGGCGGATCTGGACAGAGTGGGACACTACGCGTGGGGAGCGGCTCTGCTTGCCCATTTGATTGCTGATCTCTCCCAGACTTCAGAGAAGGAGACGACAGTCAGCGGCTTCGCACCTTTTCTCCAGGTACACAATTTATTTATGCATTTTCACAGTTAAATATGCAATTATTGTACTAATGATGTATGATGAATACATGTGTGGAGCTATTACTATTTCTCGATGGGGAGGGCTAGGCATGGGAACAGGAGGGCCGTGCCTCTGGCGCGGCGATGGAGGCCGGTCGTGGTTGCAGCACCCCACGGCTACCAACTGGCGTCACTTCGTCGGGAGCTGAGCGAGTATCCCGAGGCCATGGTATGATGCGTATGGTTTTTTGTGTTTTCTTATGTGACTGAATGGCAACTAATATGATGTATGTATGGTGATGCAGGTGGTGTGGAGACCCTACCTGGGCATGGGCGATGCTGGCCAGCCTTGGGTTGTAGCGGGTCTTCCTCGTTTCTGGCGGGACGTGTGGGTCCATTACCTGAACGAGATCGAGCCGCTTCGGCTGAGGCTAGTTATGAGGACGTTGGGGCTAGCCCAGGAGTGGATTGATGTAGAAGAGCCGGCCCGCATCGGGCGGAAGACCAAGGGGAAGGCAAACTTTGTGGACTGGCGTACACGCTTCCCAGCACAGTACCAAGACTGGCAGCAGGGCGGGGTCCCAGTGGTGTCCCATGTACAGGACAGCACCGATTACATGAGACGATATCGAGCTACGTACAGGGACCGCCTCTTCCTTGGTGGTATGGCAGGGGTAAGTGAAATGAGAATGCTTCACTCTTTTATATGTATATGCATGTAACACTAACTTATGTACAATGTAGGATGCTCGTGATAACATGATCGCCGACCTGCGGGCCCAGTTGGCGGATGCCAGGCGGCAGTTGGTGGCCATCCGACAGGAGTTGGAGATCCTGGTGAGTTTATGCGATGCATTTTTTTTTGTGACCTGGATTTTTTTGATACTTGGCCCCTAACTGTCGTTCGCTCTGTGTTTCAGCGGGCCCACCAGACAGCGGCAGCCGGGATGGCTGGTGGAGCGGGTTCCAGTGCGCGGGGCCCTCCTCCGGAGGTTTCTGCCCTCCAGGAGCAGCTGGCGTGCCGGATTGCGGAGCAGGAGCGCGACGCCCGGGTGGCGGAGCGTGACGCCCGGATTGCGGAGCGTGACGCCCGGATTGTGGAGCTGGAGGAGGAGCGTCGACGGGAGGCTGAGGAGCTCCCTCGTGACGTGCTGGATCTGTGGATCGCCCTCGAGCTGTCAAGGAGGGAGGCGATGAGGGAGAGAGAGGAGAGGGAGAGGGATAGGGAGACCGTGGAGAGAGAGAGGGAGAGGGATAGGGAGGAGCGACAGCGAGATCAGACCGAGAGGAGGGGTCTGGAGACCCAGCTGCTGGAGCTCCGATTGAGTCTTGGCATGGCGGAGGGGAGACTTCAGGAGAGCGAGGAGCGGTACCAGAGGGCGAAGGAACGCGGGGCGCGACTTCGTCAGTGTGGTTCTTTTTCCATGGGCAGCTATCTGGTTTCTACGGCCGAGGAGCGTCGTCGCGCCTTCGAGGCTGGAGTGCCACCACAGGGCGAGGCGAGCACTGCTTCTCAGGGTTCGCAGAGGCCCCCTAGGGATCCCCGGCAGAGGAGGGAGGAGAGAGATGACCAGGAGGGTGATGGTGAGAGTTAGAGAGTTGCTTGTACACGTCAGCCTTCTCACTATATGATGTACTTTCGGCTATTATATGAAATGAAAATGGCTTTCTTGTGTTGTGTGTACTTTTCTCTCTCCCACACTTTCTTCTTTGCACTGAGTTGTCCTTCGAGGCACGCTCCACGAGACCTTGCCTTGAACAACGGGGAACTACGCTTTGCACGGGGGGATTCTATTTCCTTTCTCCCCCTTTTGGGCGCGTCCAGGCGCGAGGACGTGTCTTAATCCTTGAATTCAAATTTAAAGCGTCGGGTGGCCTTTCTTCTCCCGTGCCTTACCCGCAAACGAGCCCGCCTTCCGCCGAAACTCGCTTGCCCCTTTTTTGTCTTCCTCCTCTTTTGATTGATGGAGTTCGGTGGGCCCGACCATGGTGAAGGTGGAGAGGGACGAGGAACTCCTCGCCCGAGGAGGGACACGCAAGAACATGGAACGACGTCCATGGAGGAGGAAGGGCCGCTTCGGGCCCCCGAGGGACCCGAGGGGCCCGATGTCGCGGAGGGAGGTGAACACGGTCTGGTAGGTCCTCCGATCTCTTCCTCTTTTAATTCATTTTGAGTTTTGAAGCGAGCCGCGCGAGGGAGGAAAGGGTTCGGCGAGTGTTGCACTCAAATGATGGACGCGTCCTAGACAGGGGACGCGTTCTTTGTTATGATGCGAGGCCCTTCTTTCTTGGTGCAGGATATGGCGAGGACCCTGGGCCTGGCCGATGAGTGGGCGAGTGCAGACGAGCCGAGCCGCGTCAGGAGGGAGAGTCGCGGCAAGGCGAGGCTCGAGGACTGGCACGTACGTCTCCCTGGACAGCAAGGGAGTGTATTGGTGCAGGACAACGCCGACTTCCTGCGGCGGCAGAGAGAGAGTTATGCGGGGCTTCCCCAAGCTGGGGACACGCGTGGGGTCGGCGGCTCGCACGCCCAACTATCAGAGGCTAGGCGGCAGCTGGCCGTCGCTCAGCATGAGCTGTCGCTCCTGGTAAGTTACGTGCCGTACTTTTATCTTCAGATTTTGGAGTTTCACTGACGGCCGTTGTTTATTTTGTTCCAGCGTGCCCAGCAGACAGCGACAGCGGGGATGATTGGCGGCGCATCTTCCAGCTCCTCGGCCCCTTTTCTCGAGGTTGCCTCCCTCCGGGAGCCACTTGCCGGTGCGGTGGCCCGCGCGACCCGGGCGGAAGAGGAGCGTGATGCCTGGGTGGCGACTGTAACGGAGCTGCGGCATCGTGGTGAGGAGAGGCCTTCTCCAGACATCCTGGAATTAAGGGTTCTTCTGCATATGATGAGGAGAGAGGCAGAGAGAGAGAAAGCCGAGAGAAGGTCCGAGCGACAGCGGGATCAGACCAAGAGGAGGGCCTTGGAGGCCCAAGTGAGGGAGCTCCAGCTGGGCCTTCAGGCCGTCGTGCAGAGGCTAGGAGGGATGGAGACGCGCTACGAGAGAGCGTGAGAGTTCAGGGAGCGACTACGCCAGTCTGGTCGCTTTGCCGCTAGTGGCTTCTTTGCCACGCCAGGAGAGGAGCAGCGAGTCATTGCTGTGGAGCCGTCGCCACGAGGTGAGGCAGGTGCTGCTGTACGAGGATCCCAGAGGCTTCTGAGGGACCCGCACCTCAGGGGAGAGGAGGGGAGCGCCCAGAGAGATGAGTGATGGTGAGGATCGATGAGCTGGTGGACTCGCCTCCTCTCTATGATTGTAGTGTTTATGACAGCTTATGTAGAATTATGAATGGAGTGATTTGATTTTCTGCTGCTTGTTTGTTCTCTTGTGCGTTCCTTCTTCCCTACACTTCCTCTCCTTTGCACTGTTCCCATGTGAGGGGTGTGTTGAGACTCCACGCCGAGCGGAGAATCGCATCTTGTTGTGACCATTTTCCACGGGAATCTGCCGTCGAAGTCAATAATGACGGCCCTAGCCCCTTTTCCCGGATGTTGTGTCAAATTTTGCGGACGTCCTCAAAAACATGATAGGGTATCCCTAGACAACATAGGGGGCTAGTCATCATATTCTTCGTCCAATCAATCACCCTGTGCGAGCGGTGAAGTGACACACGGGACCGCATGGCAGGTGCCTCATTGCGAGGGCTATCATTAACAGGTGATGGAGGCAATCTTGGTCTGCACTCCTTCCATTTCTATAAATTCTTGTCCCTTTTATCTTCCCAGGTATATCGAGGACTAACTCGAGGAGCACAAGTTCTCATGGGAGAGGAGGAGTTCAAAATTCTGAGAGTTGGATGGAGGGCGAATCTTCTCCTTCCTCGAAGAGAAGCAGGTCCAGTGGTAGTAGTTCCAGGAGGCTTTCATACCTTGAAGGGCACTTCAGTGAAAGGGCCCAATCACAACTCGTAAGCCAAGTTTTCTTGCCCTTTTTTCATTCTTTCCTCCTTTCTTCTGACCAAACCTCACCCTCATTCCTTGTATGTGTAGGTTGTGATGAAATCACAAATCTTATGGGAGTTGGTAGTAGCAGCGTACAGGGGCCTCTCAGATTTTCAGAAGGCGAGGCTAGACGTGATGGGATTTGGTACCTTCCTTCGGATCGAGCCGATCCAGCTCGACCTGGTCCTGATCTAAGCCTTGTGTGAGAGATGGGACCCAGTGAGTCGGGCATTCCTGATGCCCTGGGGGCACATGGTGCCCAGCTTGGATGATGTGGTCCGGATCACAAGCCTGAAGGTAGAGGGCGAGGCAGTGACCGGAGTCACTTACGCGGACTACAGAGAAGGTGCCCAGAAGTTACTGGGTTTGGACCTAGATGGTCGGAAAAATAGGTCGGTAGCTAGGGCGTCCCTCATGGATGCATTAGGGCTCACCGACACTCGTCGGCGGGACGATGAATCCTCAGAAGAGTTCATGGAAAGGATGGAAATAGGATGCCGTGCCGTGTACTGCACAGATTTCGGCGACTGGGAAAGATGCAACATAGATTTGAGGAGATTTCTCCTCTTCCTTTTGGGGAGATTGGTACTGAGCTCGAAAGGGGACGGTATTCAATGTTACTTCCTGGAGCTACTGTCAGACCTTGAAAGAGTAGGGTATTATGCCTGGGGAGCCGCCATGCTGGCACACTTGTTTGCAGGCCTATTCCAAGAAACGGATCGTGAGATGACTGTGAGTGGTTTCACACCATTCATCCAGGTATTTTTTTGGTTTTGCTTGTTTTGTATTTTTATGTTTTTGTAAAGTACTGATGACCTGTGCCGAGCATTTATGGAGCTATTATTACCTCCCTATGGGGAGAGCTCGGCATTGGTGACCCGCGATGGTGTCGCTAGCTAGGCGGTGGGAACCCATCATGAGTGCGGCACCCCTAACCTACCAACTGATGGTGCTAAGGCGGGAGCTAAAGGAGTTCCCTGCAGCGATGGTAAACTGGAGACCCTACTCAGACATGGTCGATGCCGACCAACCGTGGGTTCTAGCAAGTCGTGCCCGGTTCGGACGGGAACTGTGGATGCACTGCCTAAATGAAATCGAGCCGCTTCGGCTACGATTAGTTATGAGGACTTTAGGACTGGCTCAAGAATGGGTGGATTCAGCTGTGCCACCTCGTGTCGGGAGAAAGACACGGGGACCGGTGACCTGCATTGACTGGCGTGTGCGATGTCCCGAACAGTATGAGGACTGGCAACGGGGTGGCACGATTGTAGAATCACAGGCGCGGGATAGCGAGGACTACTTGCGTCTATATAGGACAAAGTACGCAGAGCGGTTCCAACCCCGGGGACTTGTGGAGGTAGGTTTCCCCTTTTTCTCTTTTCTTCTTTTCTTGGTTTTCTGGTGAAAAATGCTGACTCGTAAGGCTGCAGGATGTCCGGGATGCCATGATAGCGAATTTACGCACTCGCTTGGCAGAGATGGAACAACAGTTGGGTAATGTCCGCGGAGCTACGAGCACCTTGGTAGGTGTACAGTGCGTTCCTAATTAAAACCCCAGATTCCAGATGTTGGCTGCTAATTCACGCGGTCGTAGCATGCCCAGATTGGCGCGGCTTCCCCAGCGATGGGAGTAGGTGGTGCCTCTTCCAGCTTGTAGATTCCCACCTCAGAACTTGACTTGCTTCATAAGCAACTTGCTCACGCCACGTAGCGTGCTGCGGAGGCAGAAAAGATGCTCTCTATACAGGTAAGAGTTTTAGTGTTGAGTTCTCCTTGTTTATGCCTTATCGTGTATCTGAGATGGTACACTTGGCAGGAAAAGGAGACGGAAGAAGCGCTTGCCAAGCTGCGCAGAAGGAGGCTAGGATAGCAGAACTGGAGAGGGAACTGCGGCGTCATCCTGATGACGACTCCTCTAGGGATGCTGTGGAACTGAGGATCACTCTCCAGTTGGAGAGGGAAGACCGCGAGAGAGAACGTGCAGAGAAAGAAAGAGACGCAGAGAGAGAAAGAGCCAACAGATTGACTGAAAGGGAGGAACGAAGGGCCATGGAGGCCCAACTATTCGAACTCCGAATCAGCCTTGGTCTTGCTGAACAGTGGCTGAGAGATGGTGAGGAGCGCTACCGAAGAGCACGAGAGCGTGGCTTTCGTGTTGGTAGCTTCTCTGCTGCTTCCGTAGATCAACGCCGGGATGCGGGAATAGGAAGAGGAGTACAGAGCGGTAGGAGTACCGCTTTTCGTAGTTGGGTAGCACCTTTGAGAGTGTTTTGCCCGGAGAGTAGTGGGACGAGTAATGCAGAGAGAGAGGGCGGAACTTGATGTAATTTTTTGTTTTTTTGGAATAAAATACAAGGTTTGGTTTGTTTGGTTTTCACCTTTGCTTCTGTTGCCTGAATCCCTGCACACATCACTGAAACAAACAAATCAGAATTTCTGTTCTGACTTGGCCCCTTGCTCAATAAGCAAATGGTCACTGTGACTGTCCTTGATAACTGGTCAAGGGGCCAAGCCTTTATTTAACGAAGGCAAGGGAAAGAAGTGATGATAAATGCGACAGGCAAGCACACGAATGCAAGCGGTATTAAAGTGAGATGCTGCACGCAAATGCAATCATGTAAAATTGATTTGTTTTCTTTTTTATATTTGGCATTTTTTTTGTTTTATCATAAAAAAGATTTTTTTGTTTACAAATATGTACATTTTCTCTTTTCTTTTTTTGTTATTTTATCATTTCAATTTTTTTGTTGCTAACGCCCGGCAAGCACCCAAATGGCACCTAACCTACGTGAGAACAGGGGTTTCTTACTAACCTCCCAGGTATCCTAAGTGCACATCTAGGTTGATTTGGGCCTCTAGACCCCTCGAATGATGATCCCGCCGGCTAAGACTTACCCTGATGACAATACCGTCATGCCATGCTTAGGCTCCCAGTCGCTTCCGACCACAGGGATTCACCCAAAAGGTGTTCGAGGTAAATGATTTGCCCGACCCGGGTCTGTTTCCTCACAACTCTAGATGGTATATGATGGAACACCCTGGAACCCTAACGACCAACCGCGCGACGCTGACCCGGAATCAGACGCCGTCGCACCCATAGGTGACGCGCTTGCATTGGCCTAAGCCCGAGGTTAAACAAGAAGACATCAAGGTGGTAAACAAGGGTCTTGACCAGCCAGAAACACGGAGACTCCTTCACGGCGATAGCTTTTGCTTTTCAAAGTAGGCAACCAAATGTGTATATTAAAATAAGGTCGCAGACCCTGGGCAGTTTTCACCTTCAGAAACTCCATCGAACCTTCATCTTTAGAGGAGAAGGAAGAGTGTAGGGGATAAACCTCCTGAGAGGACCGGCAAAGCCGTTAACCCGGCGAGCGAATAAGGGCCCATTAACTCTTTCCTTTCGGACAACTTCGGACCAAATCTCGAGCATTTACATTCCATAGCCCCCCCTTTTGTGGATTCAGACTTTTGCTTTGAGGGGTTCCGTTTATCGCAACAGGCACGGTCACGACCAGGCTTTTCTCTTGATTTTGATTTTGTATTTCTTTTTGTGAGGGAGATATAGTCGTTTGACGTTTGTGGGCTCCCTTTTCGTATGCCTGCGGGGACACTGCCCTCTTCTCGTGCTCTGATCGATGCTCGAGGAAATGGATCCTACTCTTGCCTTTGGGGTTTGAGTTTCAGTTTCTCATGCTCAGCGTTTTAAGGGCGCCGACTGTCTCATTTGGTCGAAGAGAAAAGAATAAAGATTACAGCTTCTGGAGATCTTCTGGGTGACGCTCCACCGTAGGTGATGCTACCGACTTTTGAATAAAATACATAAGTGAGCACATGTTGGCTTCCTTCGAGCGAGCATAGGCCGACGTGGCCGGACAGGGATCTCCACGGTTCTGGCAAACCAAGACCCGGTGCCTACCAAGCCTTAATGGGCCCTATCCTAACATGAAGGTTAGATGCAGGAACTTAACTACATGGTGACTGCCAGGCATCGGCATTTTGAATTTTCCATATTTTTAGTGGTTTTCGGTATTTCTTTGTTTTTGATGTTTTTATCTTTTCATCATTTTTTTTGTTTGTGCTAAGGGTAGTATTTCTTAAGATAAAGCCCATTCCAAGGGTGGGATAACTCGGTCCCTTCGGCGTTGACTAGCTTGTAGGCGTTGCCAGGGTACACGGCTTGAATTACAAATGGTCCTTCCCAATTGGGTTGGAGCTTAGAACGCGGACCTCCAGGTTTGACAAAAATTCTTTTTAGACCATCTCACCGACTTTGAATTTTCTCTCAACGACTTTCTTTTGGTAAAAGCGAGCGAGTCTATTTTGATACACACGCGCGTGTTCGGCAGCGGCCAGCCGTTTCTCATCCAAGAGTTCCAACTGGGCGAGGAGTGAATTACGACGATCGTCGAGGGAAATTCCTCGTCCAATTGTACCCTGAGAGAAGGGATCAGAGTCTCGTACGGGACTACCGCTTCCATACCATAAGTAAGGGCAAATGGAGTCTGCCCGGTGGGGGTACGGATTGAAGTGCGATAGGCCCATAGAGCTTCGATAAGCTTTTCTGGCCAGTCTGAAAACTTACTAGACTCGCAGGTTTTTTTGATGATTTTGAGCAATGTTTTATTGGTGGCCTCCGCTTGGCCGTTACCTTGTGGGTAATAAGGCGATGAATGATGCAATGCAATTGCGTACCTTTTGCAGAGGTCCTGTAGGTCCTGAGAAATGAACTGTGGCCCATTGTCGGTGACGATCGTGCTTGGGACGCCGAATCTGGCGAGGATGTTTTTCATGATGAACTTGCAGACTGTTGACGCCTTGATTTCCGCGTAAGCTTCGGCTTCGGCCCATTTGGTGAAGTATTCCGTCGCAGTAAGGATGAAAGATTTCTGCTTGGTGAGGGAATTGGGATCACCTAGGGGACCAATGATGTCGAATGCCCACATGGAGAAAGGCCACGGGGAGATATTGGATGAAGTGAGGAAGATGGTGAATGGATTTTATCGGCGTGAAGTTGACACTTGACACACCTACGGACATAGACAGCACAATCTTCTTCCATAGTGGGCCAATAAAAGCCTTGGCGAATGATCTTCTTGGCGAGCATCTGACTATTCACGTGGCCACCGCACACGCCCGAGTGCGTCTCCTCTACACATTTCCAAACCTCATCGTCACCAAGACATCTTAACAGAATACCAGTAAGGCTCCTCCTATAGAGTAGACCTCCAACCAATGTATATTTCTGAGCCACCCTTCTTATGGCTTTCTTGTCCTCTGTGGTGGCCCCTTCAGGATAAGACTGATCTTGGCAGTATTTGACAATTTCATAGAACCATGGTTTCTCTTCATCAGCCAGTTCTTCTTCAACCTCTGCCAACATGATCTCCCTCTTCTCAAGGATATCTTCCTGCAGAATCTTTCTTGCTATCCTGTCTTTGATATTTACGTAGGAAGCATCATCAATTGCAGGGGCGTGAAGTTTGTAGATGGAAATGGACTTAAACCATCTTCCTAGAGGGAACCTTATGGATGATGCCAACGAGGCGAGGGCATCGGCGAGAATATTCTGATGACGAGGGACATGAACAAAGATCAGTTTTGTGAACAGTTTGGCAAAGGCAGCAGTGAGTTCTTGGTATGGCTTGAGTTTGGGATCGCGAGTGCGATATTTAGTGAGCACCTGGCGAAGGATGAGTTGACTATCACCTACGACTCGCAACTCAGTGATACGAAAAGAATGAGCGAGTTCTAGGCCAGCTAGAAGAGCTTCATATTCGGCTATATTGTTGGTAACTGGAAATTTGAGCTGGTATGCCAATGGGAATGTGAGGCCTTCAGGCGACAGGAGGGCGATGCCGATTCCTCTCCCTTGAGAATTCAGAGTTCCATCAAAATATAGCGTCCACATTGGCTCATCTGATTGGTTGACGGACATTAGTTCCTCATCTGGAAACTCTGATTGGACGGGATCGAACTTGGGAAGAGGATGGTGAGCGAGATGCTCGGCTATGGCATAGCCTTTAATCACCTTTTGCTGGAGAGAAAAATTTGCCAGCGTGCTAGCCTATCCGTAAGGACGGCTTTCTCCAGAAGGAATTTGATAGGATTCATTCGAGCAATCAAGTGGACCTCATGAGCCAAGAAGTAGTGCTTCAATTTCTGCACTACCCAAACGAGGGCAGCACAGGTTTTCTCCATGACGGTGTACTTCTGCTCACAGGGATTGAGAAGTTTGGACAAGTAATAGGTTGCCCGTTCCTTGCCTTCTTCATCAGCTTGTGCGAGGACGGCTCCCACGGAGTCATCCAAGACTGAGACGTAAAGGATCAGAGGTTTTTCTGGTTTGGGTGGAATGAGAACGGGTGGACTAGCCAGATATTCCTTCAACCCTTCAAAAGCTTTCTGACATTTAGAATTCCAGTGGAATTCTACTCCTGGCTTGGTCAACTCGTAGAGAGGTCTACACCTTTGTGAATGTTGAGACACAAACCGACGAATAAACTGCAACCTCCCGATTAAACCTCGGACTTCCCTCAAATTCTTGGGAGGCGGCATATCCCTGATAGCCTTAGCTTTGTCAAGATCTATCTCGATCCCTCTTTTGCTCATAATGAACCCCAGCAATTTACCTGACGACACACCAAACACACACTTCTTCGGGTTCATTTTCAGTTGGAACTCCCTTGACCTCTGCAAGACCTTAGCCAAAACTTCTGGATGTTCCATCATGGTCCTTGATTTTACCAATAAGTCATCCACATACACTTCCAGATATATGTGCATCATGTCATGAAATATGGCCATCATCGCTCTTTGGTAAGTAGCTCCAGTATTCTTTAATCCGAACGGTATGACCACGTAACAATATGTTCCCCAAGGGATAGTGAATGACGTCTTTTCCTGATCCTCTTCTGCCAAACGAATTTGATTGTATCCTGAAAATCCATCCATGAATGAGAGGGTTTCGTAGCCTGCCGTGTTATCAATCAACACATCAATGTGAGGTAAGGGAAAATCATCCTTTGGACACGCGCGGTTAAGGCCCCGGAAGTCGATGCAAATCCTGACTTTCCCATCTTTCTTCATGACCGGGACAATGTTCGCCACCCATTGAGGATAAAGAACGACTCTAATGAACCTGGCTTTGTGGAGCTTATCGACCTCTTCTTTCATTTTCAAAGCCATTTGAGGGTGGAAACGCCTTAACCTTTGTTTTACCGAGACGGACCCTAGTTTTAGGGTTAAACGGTGTTCGACCAAGGTTGAATCCAGACCCGGCATATCCTCGTAGCTCCATGCGAACGTGTCCTTATATTCCTTGAGAACCTCAATTAATGTCTCTTCTTCAGAGGGTGGTAGGTTGTCACTTATGAGGATGATCCTAGGGTCTTCCTCAGTTCCCAAAGTTGACTTCTTTGGTGGATTCTTCTACGGCGGTTGACGGCTCGTCGAATCTCCTTATTCCACTAGCGTATGCGCCCGCCGCATCCTCATATTCTTCACCCTCATGTTCAGTGGGGCATTCTTCATCCGTGATCTCATAGACTCCATACCCTTCATCAAATGCACAGTCGCCCTCACATTCTATTTTCGGTAGCCGGATGGAATTTTCTAGCAACTGGGGGATGGCAAGGAGGGCTTGACACCTGGCGGCTAAATCCAGAAGGAATCGACAAGGGATCTGCCTCCCCTTGGACTTCTTCCTAGGTACTACCCTTGGCCTATCATTCCTAGATTGACTGACAATATTTACAGAAGAAGAGGAAGACGAAGAGGATGGTGTAGAATGTACAGGAGAAGACCCCTCAGAGGAGGGATAGAAAAGGTCGCTCATCGGACCTTGGACGGGTGGTCCGCAAGGCGGTACGCACCCGTGGGAGATGTAGGAGGTTTCCTCAACGAAGATGTGTTGTTGGGGAGTTTGAAAATTGACGTTTTTTTTTCATTTTCATTTTTAATGACAAAGTAGTGAAAAGAGATTGGAGGAGAGAGAAAAGTGGTTATGGCTAGAGGATTGTGAGGCTCATAGAGCAGATCATGGTTGAAGACCTGGCGCGGGTTGAAAAGCCCGCGTAGGTATGTAAACAGAGAAGGGGATCTGGGAAGATCATCAGATAATTGTCTGGCCCAGGAAGAAGATATCAGCAAAGACTGAGACGAGTGGATGGAGAGGATGGCGGCTAATGAGCCGTCGACGGTAATGTTGAGGACGGATGAAGATCCGTCGATGATAGAGTCCTTCTGGCGAGGACGAGGATAGTTTGGAACCTTGGCAAGAGTGGTAATATTCTCTGGTATTCCGGAGATCAATGGTGGTCCTTCAAGTTGCGGAGACGAGAACATCCTTTCCAGTGCAACGGAAATGTCCCGTATGTCGAACCATTTGTTCCACTCGCATTCCGGATCTTTGATCTTGCCTCTTTTGGTGATCCTCGGACATTTTTCAGCCAAATATACAGCATGTGATCCCCCATATGCTTCTCGTGGGTAATCTCCCATCTGAACAACGGGCCCTCTGTTGAAGTGGTTTGATAGAGTCCATGTGAGGGGCTTCCAATCCGCCCTGAACGGTCCTTTGAAGCCTAGGCCAAACCTACGGTTCGGCCTAATTTCTTTTGGCGGTTTGAGCATACCCTGTAATTGTGCGCCCAGACCTTTACCCTGTTGATAGCCGATGTTCCTCATAATCTCCCAACCTTTGGAGTGAAAAGGGAGACATGATGTTGCAGTTGTCCTGACCAGCTCCTTTGGTGCTAGTGGAACGTGAGATGAATCACGTACATCCAGTAATGACAATATGGGCCGATGAGACGGTCAAACAGAGGGCAGAGAGGTGTTGATAGCATCCACTGTGTGAAGGACAGGTGTACTGACCACTTTAATAATTCTCCCATTGTAAGGAAACTTCATGCACTGATGGTTGGTGGAAGGCACATCGTCCATGGCTTCGATGTAAGGGCGACCCAGTATAGTCTTGAATGTGGGGTCCATGTCGAGGACATGGAATACCGTGGGAATTGACATGGGGCCTAGTTCTGCCTTCAGAATAATCATCCCCTGCGGCGGCCTTTTGCTATTGTCATAGGCCGTGACCGTGATCGAGGAAGGTCTTATTTGTTCCTCGTCGATCCCACACAACTGAAGAGTGCTCATGGAGATCACATTTATGGACGCACCGTGTCCACAAGACACGGGTTTATGGATACCCCATTAATTTTTATTGAAATGCACAGTGCATATTTCCGAGCTTCCTTGGGAGCGAGCTCGTAGTTGTGGAACATGATGGCCGGTTGTGTGTCCGTTGGGGTCAGGACGGTAGAGATCTTTTCTACAGGGAGGTCCTCATTCACCATGACCCTTTGAAGGTACTCCATTAAGGCTGCCTGGTGGGATGTGGATCTTTGAAGAAGCTCCAGGATGGAGTTCCGAGCAGGCGTCTTGTCCAAATATTTTAATAGATCATACTGTGTTCCAGGGATAGCTCTTTCTGGTTGTTCTCCATCATCCTTCTCTGGATGAGATTGCTCAAGATTCTGACTGTTGTGGGGGAAAACTCTGTGGAAAATCCTTCCACTCCGGAGCACCATTGCCTGCGGCTTTTGTACCTCTGTGGGGGTAGCAATGGGTTTTAACAGAGGTTTGAGGGGTAGTGATGGAGGAATGGTCGATGAAGCAGGGGTGATGACAGGAGCAGGGATTCTGATGAGGGGTTTGTTAGGTGGAGGCATGGTGGAGGTAGAGGGGATATCGCGCGGATTATGAAGGATAAGGGGTCTGGAAGGTGGAGACGAAGTAGAAGTGGGTAGGGCTTGAAGCGGGCAATGGTTTTGAGGTGGGTGATGGGTAATGAGTGGTTTTGAAGGCATTAGTGGTGATATGGTGGAGAAAGAGGGGGTTATGTATGGTTGACGGATGATAAGGGGTTTAGCAGGCGTAGGGGTAAAGGTGGTAGAGGTGGATGGTAAAGTGGGGGAGTGAGAGAAGATGAGAGGGTGTGAAGGCGTAGTGGAGAGTGTCGGTTGATAGGAGATCGGGGTACGGATGAGGGGGCGTAATGGTAGTGGAATGGTGAAGGCAATACTGACGCGGGTTGATGAGAGAGAGGTGCTACCCGGGCAAGGCGAGGGGGTTGCATGACGATGGGGTTGGAGGAAGAAAGAATAGAGGTACTTTCCTGGTGCCACACCTGCTCTCTCCCGACTTCCGGGAAGGAGGAGATGGGGTTAACCTGATGATTGGGCTGTTGGTGCTCCGGTAATGGATTCTGGATTATGCCCATGTCGGGCTGTTGTTGTGGGGCCTGCTGAGACTGTTGTTGTTGTTGTGGTTGCTGCTGCTGCTGCTGCTGTTGTAACTGCTGCTGTGGCCTATGAGGAGGTCTCCTAGCCTTAAGAGCGACGACGTATCGTCTCATTTCATCCCAATCTATTTAATGTTCATCATTCATATCGTGGATGTAATCTTTGAAATGGAAGCAGTAATCTATTGTGTGTCCTGGCTGCCTGTGGTAGACGCAGTATTTGGAGGTATCAACATTTGGGGGCCACACAGGCCTTTCTCTGGGTAGGGCGAGTTGGTTTGATGCCATGAGGGCATTAAAGATGTCTGCTAAGGTTTCTGGCAATGGTGGATAGTAGGCTCTCTTGGGACCGAGCGGCCTCCTTTGTTGCTGTTGGGGACCATAGTTCCCCGGGGGTGGAACTTGGTTGTACTGAAGCGGTGGTTGTTGTTGCTGAGGTTGTGGTTGTTGTTGTTGGGGTTGACGTAATGGAGGCATATTATCCTGGGGTGGATTATTTTGGGGTGGAGGACGAAGAGGGAAAGGACCTGGTTGGAGGGGAAGTCGGGGCATTTGTGGAGGCCTTGGGTTGACCGCATAGTTGGCATTGTTGACCGCACCCACTTGCTCATTTGTCACGACCCCTTCTGTGGCTCCGCCCGGGACACCAGCGCCAGTCTTTCTGACCACTTTGGGCTTCGACGACTCAAACATGTTTATAATGGGGGAGTCTTTTAACTGGGTTTGGATGTATCGGGCCCTTTCATAGAGTTCCTCCATTGTAGTAAGTTTATTCATGGCCAGGACGTGTCTGAACTGTGGGGTTGCATTAGACACAATCATCTTCACTTGTTCGGGCTCAGAGAGGGTATCCCTTATTCTTTCCGCCAGAGACCTCCATCTATCAGCATAGCGGACAAAATCCTCATCGGGCTTCATCTTTTCGGCCACTAGGTCGGTAATGGAGAGTGAGGGACCGACCCTATCCCTATATTTCTGCAAGAACCTTCTCTGGACTATTTCAAAATTCTCGACCTCGCGGGGCTCTAAGGAATAGAACCACTCAAGCGCGGGACCATCCAATGATCTCCGAAAGAGGTATGCCAGGGACCTCTGATCATTTTGCCAATAGGAGGATTCATACATGAAATCCTTGAGGTGAATGAAGGGGTTGCCGGTACCATTGTATCTGCAGTACGTGGGCATTTCGGAGGGAGGAAGATGAATGACGGGGAGAATTGGCAAAGCAACCTCCGGGGTGACTTTCACGTCCACCATCCTTCTCAGATTTTGAAACTGCTCGTCCATGCGATTGAACCTATTGAGGAGCGATTGGGCGAGCTCCTCTGGAGGTGAAGGTGGCACTTGCCACTGGGGGAGAAACTGTCTCCCGGAGACTTGAGGGGGGAACCCGAAATGAGAGGGAGCTGTCGGACCGCCGACAGTTGGCCCTGGCTGAAGCGGTGTGTGGGGAACAACGGGAGTTTGAGATTGTGACGGGAACTGGAATGAGGGTGGTTGTTGGCTCGCTTGTCCTTGAAGCGAGGGAGACTGGATGGCTTGTGCCAACGAAGGAGATGGAATGGCCTGCACGGACTCTTGGAGAGGTGCAATGACCGGAGTTGATTCCTGGGGCGTGGGGGAAACAGATTTCTCCTTCAGAATGGCCTGGAAGGCCCGGAGCTGTTCAGAGGTAAGCTCCGTGTTGGCGAGGATGCCCAGTAATTAAGAGATATCCTGTGGTGGGGACGTGTCCCCGGTAATAACCTGCACCTCATGCGAGAGCTCATGAGAAGGACCCGAGTCCATAGCATAGACTCGCGGGTCGGCTGACAAACCACGACTAGGGTGGTTCTCCTCAAAAGACTCGTGAGCCATGCTCACAGTTTTCCCAGAACGTAAAAACATACACTAGCAAGCATGTAGCAGAGATTATCAAACAAGTTGATGCCTTTACGCCTTTTTTGTGTTTTGATTTTGATGATTTTTTTGTGTATTTTTAGCGAGATCCGAAGTTCACACAAAATGGGGACCCTAGTTTATTTTTGTTTCACCGTCGTGTCAGCTAGGGTCTCTCGTCTCACCACGAATGAAATGACTAACTTCGGGGAACTTCAATGGTACAACCAGCCCAGTGAACGAAGAGGAGATTCTTCGATGTCGGGGACTTACGGAGGTCCCAGTGGAGGAGATTGTAGTCCATTGAGAGGAATTCTCAAACGGAGAGTCCTTCCTTCACCGGGAAAGGGTGATCCTAAAAAAAATGAAAAAAGGATAGAAAAGAGGGATGGATGCATGCAATGAAATGCTGACAGAGATATGGAGTGGGAAAACAACAGAAATAACAGACATGTAATAAACAAAGAACCAATCGAAACTGACAGTGCTGCCGTGAGCACAACGGGGGCGCACGCGGGCGCCAAGGTGGAGAGGCACGGATGGTGCCGAACTTGCAAGGGTAGCCGAAAGGAAGCAGTAGAGGTCCCACCGTGATCGCCAATCTGTGAGCGACGTCACGCGGTTCGGGTGAGCGGAGAGGACGCGGAGCACGCGGGCTCCTTTTTTTTTTGTTTGCTGCAACACAGAAATAAGAGAAAAGAGAAGGGGCCACCACGGGAGATTGCTCCGGCGGGGCGAGCGTGACAAATGTGATATAGCAAGATATGGGGGTTAAATGGCCATAGCGGGAAGTGACTCGCCGCGACCTCGGGGGACGGGAATGGTGCAGAAATTAAATAGCAGGAATTGAAACGGCCATTGGGGAAGTGACTCGCCGCGGCCTCGAGAATATGAGCAGATAAGAAGATAGTAGAATATAAAGAGAATATAAAGAGCGGGAATTTAAACGGCCATTGGGGAAGTGACTCGCCGCGGCCTCGAGAATATGAATAGATAAGAATATGACAGGATATAAAGAGAATTTAAACGGCCATTGGGGAAGTGACTCGCCGCGGCCTCGAGAACATGAATAGATAAGAATATAACATATAAGAACGGGAATTTAAACGGTCATTGGGGAAGTGACTCGCCGCGGCCTCGAGCATATGAGCAGAATATAACAGAATATAAAGAGAATATAAGAACGGAAATTTAAACGGCCATTGGGGAAGTGACTCACCGCGGCCTCGAGAACAAGATGTGATCGCCAGGGGCCGAAAGACCCCAAAATGAAGAAAGTGATCGCGCCTACCTCAAGAGTGGGAGATGGCGGGCTGCTTCTTCCTCCCCCTTCGGCCGGCCGACGGAGAGGGCTTTCCTTAGGTACCCTTGCAAAACAACGACAAACAAGTAACGAGTGGATTAGAAAGATGAAGGTGTAGTATTCAAATCCTTGCGATAAAAATAACGAAATGATGGTAAGACACACACCTGGTTGGTGTTATCTTTTAAACCCCTCTCGGACTCGAGTAGGAGGAAAATGAGATGATGGATGCAAGAAGTATATAAGAAGAGACGCCCTTATGAAGGGGGGTAGATGATGCGAGATGATGAATGCAAAAGAACTAAGAAGAAAAGGAAAGGATTGGCTTATTGGATGTGCCGATGGTGAAATTCGGCGGAGCTCCGGCAGCGTAGGGATGGCGTGGAAGCGCGGTGGATGAAGACGACCTTCCTCTCGCGAACGTGGGCACCCGAGAAGCCGGCAGAACCTCCACCTACAAAAGACCCCACGGGTTAGAAAATGACTCCGGTAGCCTCTGGGCTCCGGCAGCCTATCGGATCTCTTCGAAGCTCCCTTAGAACTGAGGGGGTGGGCCTCTATTTATAGGGCTCCGGAGGGTGGAGGCGTCCAGGGCCCTGGACACCTCCATCAGGGCTGAACTAATATTTTATTCTATTTTTATTAATTTTTTAGAATATTTTTGTGGAGGCGTCCAGGGCCCCGGACGCCTCCAACAGGTCCACCGAAAACCGACGACGGCCGCACGCGGTTTGGCACAACGCGTGGTTTTATGAGCGGCGCCTCGTGATTCAGAAATGGGCGCGTCCAGGTGGCTGGACGTCTCTATAATTTGGATTTTTTCACACACGACAAACCGTCGTTCGGTGGCCGGCGCCCGTGAGAGAGTTGATGGAGGCGTCCAGGGGCCTGGACGCCTCCATTAATTTATTATTTTTTATTTGGTTTTATCTTTTATGCCAACTGGCATTTTATGTTTTTTATATTTGTTTTTATGGAGGCGTCCAGGGGCCTGGACGCCTCCATTAATGTATTATTTTTTATTTGTGTTTTGGGTCTGAAAAATAAAGTAGAAGAATGGGGGCGTCCAGGGGCCTGGAAGCCCCCATTAAGGCCCACCCGGGTCCTCGGTTTAGGCGTTGGCGGCTGCCCGGCAGGCAGCCTTCCTGATTCCGGAACCTCCTGATGCGTCTGACTGGTGTTGATGCCGTCCGAATGCCGTGACGAGACGATTCCGGATGCCGAAAAGGGCGGAAGAAGACTTAAGGAAAGGAAGCACTCAAGTGATTCAAAACGTGTAAGCCGTCGCGGGGCGTTGTATAGTGATATGAGACTTTCTCAGGAGACGTCAGGAATAGCGTGTCTACATGGTCTTGGGCCTAACAATCTTAGAAATTGGTCTTTGGGCCCAATTTAAGTGGGCTTGGCCCTTTGGTAAATATAGGGCTTTTAAATTACTCATAATTCATTTAATTACCCCATCAAGTCTTTTAAATGCTAAATAATTCTATTTAATTTTTTTTAAAATCCTAAAAAATTTCCGGGCGTTACACCCTCCCCCACTTAAGAAGAATTTGATCCCCAAATTCATTTCATGGGTTTTTGTGGAGAGTGTACTTGCAATCAAACAGTTTCGGGAATCTCTTGCGCATAGCTTCTTCAATTTTCCATGTCGCCTCTTGATCAGTATTCTTATTCCATCAGACTTTTACCATGGGAATAGTTTTGTTCCGAAGTTGACGCACTTCTCGATCAATGATTCTGATTGGCTTTTGCTCGTACGTCATATCCCTTTGAATCACCAAGTCGTCATGGAAAGGGTCATAAACGTACCTTTTGAGCATAGAAACATGAAATACGTCATGGACTCTAACTAATTGAGGGGGCAAAGTAATCCGATATGCGACCTCGCCAACCCTTTCAAGAATTTCAGAAGGGCCAATAAATCTCGGAGTGAGCTTGCCTTTTATGCCGAACCTTCGAATACCTCGACCTGGAGAAACCTTGAGGAACACATGCTCTCCGACTTGGAATTCCAGATCTTACCTTCTATTGTCAGCATATGATTTTTGCCTATCTTGAGCCATGTGAAGTCTTTCTTGAATAAGCTTCACTTTCTCGGTAGTATCTCAGATGATTTCAGGGCCTAGAAGTTATCTTTCCCCAACTTCATTCCAGCATTTAGGTGAGCGGCAGCTTCTTCCATATAATGCCTCGAATGGTGCCATTTGAATGCTAGCTTGATAGCTATTGTTTTAGGCGAATTCCACTAGAGATAAATGATCGTGCCAACTCCCACCAAAATAAATAACACATGCCATGAGCATATCTTCTATCACCTGATTGGTCCTTTCAGTTTGACCATCAGTTTGTGGATGAAAAGTAGTGCTAAAGTTAAGCCGAGTCCCTAATGAATGTTGTAGACCCTTCCAGAATTATGATGTGAATCGAGGGTCTCGATCAGAAATAATAGTGACAGGAACTCCGTGTAGCTTGACAATCTCCTTCATGTATAAAGCTGCTAATATATCTACATACTATCGACTTTTGATAGGTAGGAAGTGTACAGATTTAGTCAATTGGTCTATGATCACCCATATACCATCATGTCCACCTCTTGTCTTAGGCAAACCCATGATAAAATCCGTCCTTATACTCTCCCACTTCCATTCAGAAATTCCTAAGGGATGTAGTTTACCAGCGGGCTTTAGATGTTCCGCCTTAACTCGCTGACAAGTGAGGTAACGTGATACAAAGTCCGCTCTCTCTCTCTTCATATTGGGCCATCAAAAATTTCTCTTTAGATCTTGATACATCTTGGTAGCACCAGGGTGAATAGCATACTTTGACTTATGAGCTTCTTCCATGATCAGCTTGTCAGTGTCGGCATGATCCGGCACACAGATCCGATCCTTACATAGTAGCCTTCCATCGGTCGAAATAGAAAATTAAGGCCGTTGATCAATATTGTCTTTGATTTCCATTAGCATAGGGTCATTTTCTTGTAGTTTGACTAAGTCTTCAATTAACATAGTTGCGATCGGACACTAGCAATATCACCCCTTTCTTCTTCTGTATCGACATCTAGATTCAATTGTGAGAAATCTTCTAAAAGATAGGCCATACCTTTCCCGAGGCTTTCTAGAGTTGCCAGTGGTTTCCTACTGAGTGCATCGACCACAACGTTTGCTTTGCCCAGGTGATATTGGATAGAGAAGTCAAAGTCTTTGAGATACTCCAACCATCTTCATTGTCTCATGTTTAACTCTTTCTGGGTGAAAAGATATTTCAGACTTTTGTGGTCCGAAAATATGGTGAACTTCTCCCCATAGAGGTAATGCCGCCATATTTTTAAGGCGAAAATGACAGCAGCTAACTCCAAATCATGGACAGGATAATTTTCTTCATGCCGCTTCAGCTGCCTTGAAGCATAACAAATCACCTTGCCATCTTGCATAAGAACGCATCCAAGGCCAATGCCCGATGCGTCCGTGTAAACTTCAAATCCACCACCCTCGACAGGTAGTGCCAATATAGGGGAAGTGGAGAGATGTTCCTTAAGAGTTAGGAAACTATATTCACAATCCTTTGACCATATAAAAGGGTTTTGCTTCTTGGTCAGCCGGGTCAAAGGGACGGCGGTCTTTGAGTAATCCTTGATAAATCGCCGGTAGTAGCCAGCCAGACCAAGAAAACTTCTTACTTCAGAGACCATTGTCGATCGACCCCAATTCTTGACAGCTTCAACTTTAGAAGGATCTTCCGTGATACATTCTCTAGAAATAATATGGCCAAGGAAAGAAACCTCCTTTATCCAAAATTCACATTTACTGAGCTTGGCGTATAATTGATGTTCCCTTTAGGTTTACAAAGCTACCCTTAAGTGTTCTTCATGTTCTTCTTTGGTCTTAGAATATATCAAGATATCATCGATGAAGACGACCACAAATCGGTCAAGATGAGGCCTGAAGATATTGTTCATAAGTTACATGAATGCTATAGGGGCATTGGTTAACCCGAACGACATCACTATGAACTCATAATGTCCATATCTGCTACAGAATGTAGTCTTGTATATATCATCATCTTTAATTATGAGCTGATGATAACCTTAACCTGAGGTCAATTTTAGAGAAATATTCTGCTCCTGAGAGTTGATCAAACAGCTCATCGATCCTCGGCAGTGGATATTTGTTCTTGATGGTGAGTTGATTTAACTGCTGATAGTCGATGCATAGCCTGAGGGATCCATCCTTCTTCTTGACAAATAGAACTGGCACACCCCAAGGGGATGTGCTGGGTCGAATGAAGCCCTTGTCTAGTAACTCCTGAAGTTGCTTATTCAATTCTTTGAGTTCCGTGGGGGACATCTTGTAAGGAGCTATTGAAACGGGTGCTGCTCCAAGTATGAGTTCAATGGAGAAGTTTACTTCCCTTTCGGGCGGTAACCCAGGTAGTTCGGATGGAAAGACGTCAAGAAACTCTCGAACAATGGGGATTTCTTCTAGAATGATTTCCTTAGATTCGGTAACGATTACGGAAATAAGAAAAGCTTCACAACCTTGCGTGATAAGCTTGCAAGCGTGAAGACAAGAGATGAGAATAGGATGTTTCCTATATTTGATTCCAAGGAAAGAAAATCATGGAAGATCTAGGTAATGGAAGGAAATCCTCCTATGGCGACAATTGAAATTGGCATAGTGATCGACAAGCCACTCTACACCTAGAATGGCATCATAACCTTCCATGTCAAGGCATACTAAGTTAGCAGGGAGATTATGGCCTTCTATAATTACCTCACTATCGGGGTAGTGGATTGTAAGTTTAGTTCCGGGATCTAAAGGTGTAGTGATAGCTAGGTCCGAAGGTAGAGGAACATGTGAAATTGGCAAAGTTTTTGTCAAGGCAGTAGATATAAAAGAGTGAGAGGCACCAGTATCAAATAACACAAATACAGGATGCAAATAAATTTGAATGGTACCTTCCATTAGCTCATCATCCTTGGGAGCTTCATCATTCATCACGGCATTAAGACGAGCTTGCCTCTTGCATCCACCGCTAGAAGATTGCTCCTTCATGAAGGGGCACTCAGGCATTCGATGCTCCCGACTTCCATAACGTAGACAAGCACCAAGGCGCTTCCAGCATTCCTCGGCCGAGTGTCTGAACTTCTCGCAAAATGAACAAGCTGCCATGACTTGCTTATCTTCATCCTTGGCCTTATTGTTTTTGCCATTCCCATTACCGTTCTCACTCCAGGATCTCTTCTTGTTATCACGGGATTTATAGGGTTCCGTGATGCTAAATCTTTCTTCTTTCTTTCCATGCCGATCGAACTTCAGGCTCGACTCCTCTTTCCTGCCTCTAAATTTCTCAACCTTCTCCAAGGTCCTTTCGCAAAGATGTGCATGTTGGACCATCTCCGTATAGGTCCGAATATTTTGAGGCCCAAGTTGTTGAATGAAGTCGGACCTTAAACTATCCATAAAGCGATTTGCCTTTAAGATATCCGTGCTCACTAGGTGCGGAGCATAAGGGGCCAGGCGAGAAAATTGGAGCTCGTACTCTACTACAGACATCATGCCTTGGCGAAGAGAAGTGAATTCAGCAGCCATTCTTTCCTTGACGTGCTCGAAGAAGTATTTTACACAGAATAATTCAAGGAATTCCACCCAAGTGAGTTGTCGATTTTGGAGAGGAGTCGATGTTGCTTTCCACCATGTGCGTGCGTCTTTGTGAAGTTGGAAGGTGGCCAGAAGGACCTTCTCCCGGTCCGAGCATTGCATGACATTAAAGATTCGATCCATTTCATCCATCCAACTTTCAGCTTCATCAGGGTTAGAGGATCCAGAGAATCACGGAGGGTTCAAACTCTGGAAGTTTCGGTGCAGATCACCCACGCCTGCCCTCGCGCCGGCCTGGGCCACGATCTGGAGGGCCTGGGTGAGACCCGCAACGGTTTGTTGCATCTTATCCCAGTTTACACGGTAAGCCATTGCGAGAATATGGTACTTGAGAACATAATCAATTAGTTATTTCTACGAAACTGACAGGGATTATCCTAGTGATAATGACTATCTCACCCCGGGCTCTACCCAAATCTCTCATAGGTTGGAAATTTCTTTCTTAAGTTCATAGGTGTGGGTCCTTAATCCTTGGACTTAGCCTATGACATAAAAATTTCCTAGGACTTATGCCTACGCTCTGATACCACTTTAACTGTCACACACCGAGATGTATGTACAGCGGATGTAAATCGGGGACATGAGCCGTCGGCTAGTACGCCTCAAGCGAGTAATATAATCAGAGCGCTAAACATTCACACTGAAGATGAATGCACAAGAATATATATATATATTCAAAAATCCAACTTTATTGAATAATAATAATCCAAGTACATTGACATTTCATAACGACTCACTAGACTCAATAAAGAGAAAAGTACATAGTTGACTCATGACTCTCGACACTATAGCAATCTAGGGCTTCTCTCTTGACTTTAGTCGCTCTCGGATCCGCCACTTGAGTAATCCAAATCCGACCCACTACAATTTCCAGAAAAGATTGAAAAAGTAGGAATGAACACACTTGCCCAATAGGTATCTTTGTATCAACATGAAAGTAATGTTTAAGTAAGTAGCATTTTAGCTCCAGAAAGTAGGATAATAAAAATGTGATAAATCATGCGTATAACAGTAAAACAACGACTAGTAATAGGAATATGATAGTTCAAGATTATGTGAACAAGATAAATCAAGCATGAATATAGTTTGGCCTTTCATGAACGATAATGCACTTTTCATAACAATGTAGGTTATGCACCAGAAAGTCATGTAACTAGCAAGCATGTAAATTTAATTATAAGATTCGTGGATTTCACCCGTTTATAAAAAAAATACTCCCGGCACAATGCGACGCCAGTGTTCATTATACCCCATAGTTTATAGTATGTTTCCAGCAATCAGTCTAGGGGGCTAACATCGAGCCCTTGGACACAACCAGTGCCCGATCCACATCTTCAAGTTATAAATCAAGCTACTTCCATGAGTATATCAATAAGGTATGGCCAACAATTAACAAGTCAAACAATAAGGTTCATGACAAGTAAACCAAGGTAAGAATACACCAAATAAGACCATATGAGTTCAACGATGATTTAATGACAAGGTTATGCTACGGGAAGAATCTGGCAGCATAACGACATATTCTTTAACTTTAATAATTCATTAATAACTTATTGATCAAGATTTTAGGTTCTAGATAATCAATAAACCATTTAGGAACATAGGAAAATCAACCCGTTGGTCAAATCTCGGGTTAAAGACACTGAGATAGAAAGCGGTCATGTCTGGACCATTTCTTGAGAAGGCGGTCAATCCAGGGCCGCTACCTTGAAGTGGCGGTCAAGCAAGGACCGTTTCTTTACAGGTTGATGCCAGAACATGAAAAGGGTCGACGTAGAACTAATGTGGCAGAAGGCGGTCATGGGAAGGCCGCTACTTGACAGTGGTGGTCGCCTGATGGCCGCAACTAGCCAGGGTACAGAAAAATGCCGATATGACATGTGCTTTCTAATACATTGGCTTTTTAGGGTACAACCAGCTCAGCGTCCTAGTGAGAATCCCAGGCTCGCGAAGACTTACGGAGGCGTTGAAACAAGATCACTTAGTCCGGTGGAAGGAATATCCAAATGAGAGGATCACAAGTCCAAGAGAGTGTGCCTAGAAGTGCAAGTGTAACTAATGACATCGTATCGAAATACGTGCCATGTACTTAAGAAAGACTCAACGATAAGAGTGAATCGCGTAGAAACAACGATCAAATCATCAATAAAATAAGTTTCCATATACCATGTGAAAAGTAACTTTAATACAAAACTATATGATTTTGGCATGAAATCAAAATAAGTTTATAAAACATGCTGAGTATACAAGCTACCATGATAGATGCACAATATAACCAATATCATCAATATGAAGTTAAAACTGGGAATAAAGCCTAATAACTTAGGTTTAACATATATTTATAAGGGCCGTTCTGCGTTCTGTTTAGGGTTAACAGAGTGCAGAAAATCGAAAGCAGAAAGTGATCTAGGGAGGACCGTTTCTATGAGGTGGCAGTCGTTTGGGAAATGTGATTTGATTATAGCGGTCTCCTTGAGGCCGTTCCTTACCTGCTATAGACAGATATAAAAATCGAAGTATAGGGCTAATCTAGAGCAATAAATGCATGAGAAGCATGTAAAATAGGAGGTTAACCACAAGGGAACATGTTTTGAATGTCAAAGATGCATGGGTTGGATGGATTAAGCCAAAAGTATCATCTTTTCTATTAAGGTGCAGGGCTATACATGCAATAAAAACCTTAGTGCGCAATCATGGTAAAACATGAAATACGATGCGTAGAAAGCATGAAATCAGGAGAAAATAGAGGACTTTTACCCCTAACTTGATGTTTGTGCCAATCATGAGATAACGTACCTCTGGACTGGGCTCTAAACTTTGAATTTGTTATTGGAAGGAGATCCAAATTCCTACACGTCCTGCGTGGAACCTTTAACTTACAGACGCTCTAACTCTTTATCCTCTCATCCTAAATTCATGAAACTTGGAGGATGACGAGAAGATATAAAGAGGAACAACTTATACTAAATGATGAACTTAAAAATACCTCGATTTGGGTTCCTAACCTCCCGATCTTCACTAGGAGAACACGTCTATTCCTGCGCGATTTACAAAGAAACAACAACTTCCTGCCTTTCTAACTCTCTGGATGCTTGACCTCCTAGCATGACATTTTGCAGAAGGTTTAAGATACTAAAGGGAATAATAAAGTCTAAAGGACTAACTCATAATACTATCTCCTTACCGTCGAACCAGGCGAGCCAAAACTAGGGTTCACGCAGGTTAAATCTAGGCCTTATTTATAGAGTTTGGCCTAGGGCTTAGGATTATATCGATTTAGGAGTCCTAATTTGGGGTAAGATCGATCCCCAAGAGTCCTAGACTAGGTTTCCATGTCAGATAGCATCGAATCATGTGGATTGGGACGCCAAAATCTCATTTTTCCAGGCTTCTTCAACTCTCGTTTTTGGAAGGAGGTAGTGGTCTCCCTTGGACCGTTTTCATCAAGTAGCGATCTTGCGATGGACCGCTACTAGCCAGGGCGCCAGAATTTGAATTATATTCAAATTCCCTCTTGTAATTATCCCTAATTATCCACTTAAATTTAGAAAAAATAATCCTATTACGTTTCTAGGTGTGGGCTTGGGCCTAACAATCTTAGAAATTGGTCTTTGGGCCCAATTTAAGTGGGCTTGGCCCTTTGGTAAATATGGGATTTTTAAATTACTCATAATTCATTTAAGAGATTTTTGCATGAAAACCATTGTTAGAGGTGAATTTGTAAAAAAACCATTCTTAGAAATGCATTAGCAGACATATCACTGGGTTAATTAAAAAAGTGCATAAATGCCATTTAAGCGTGACTTTTTTGTAAGTTGTTGGTAAAAAGAAGTGATATACATGTAAATAAATATGGCATTTTTGCATAATTCAGATTTACACAGTGTATACCTATTAATGAATTTCTAGGAATGATTTTTTTGTTAATTAACCTCTAACAATGGTTTTCATGCAAAAAACTCTTCATTTAATTACCCCATCAAGTTTTTTAAATGCTAAATAATTCTTTTTAATTTTTAAAAAATTCTAAAAAATTCCCGGGCTTACACCCTCCCCCACTTAAGAAGAATTTGGTCCCGAAATTTATTTCATGGGTTTTTGCGGAGAGTTTACTTACAATCAAACAGTTTCGGGAATCTCTTGCGCATAGCTTCTTCGGTTTTCCATGTCGCCTCTTGATCAGTATTCTTATTCCATTAGACTTTTACCATGGGAACAATTTTGTTCCGAAGTTGACGCACTTCTCGATCAATGATTCTGATTGGCTTTTGGTCCTACGTCATATCCTTTTGAATCACTAAGGCGTCTGACTTATAACATGGAAAGGGTCATAAACGTACCTTTTGAGCATAGAAACATGAAATACGCATGAACATGGAAGGTTATGATGTGCTTTTAGGAGCCGATGGGCTATCTAAGTATGGTGCTAGTGTGAAGTGCAAGGAATTGTTGGTGATCTTTGAGAGGCACCATAAACTTATTTTCTATGGAGTTAGGCATTCTAAGCTCCCGTATCTTATATCTGCTCTTCGAGCTTTTAGATTATTGAAGAAGGGGAGTGCGAATTTTCTACCCTCTGTTGTAATAGAGAAGAAGGGATCTAATGTTAAAGATATTCCAATGGTAAGAGACTATCCTGATGTCTTTCCTGATGAATTACCTGGTCTACCGCCTGAAAGAGAGGTTCAGTTCTCCATTGATTTGATCCCTGGGGCTGTCTCGATGTCCAAGGCGCCCTATAGAATGTCACCAGAAGAATTAAAATAATTGAAGGAGCAGTTAATGGAATTGTTGGCGAAAGGATTATTTAGGTCAAGTACATCTGTAAAGACCCAAGATCCGGATACCGGGAAATGCTCGATACCATTCGAATCCTGGCCCACCGTCGCCCATGAGCCGGATGGCTCGGAAGGGTTATTTAGGTGTATGAAGGTACATTGAAATTTAAAATAATGCAAGAAACAACTATATAATTAACTATTTTTAAATAATAGGAAATAAATTATATTTTCAATTAATAATCTAACTACAGAGTGTAGTCCAACAAAGTACAGTCTACATGGAAAGAAATGTACTCAAATGTCAGGTACGCCCCCGGCTCTGGCGAGCTGACAACTACGAACCTCAGCGTTGCACCTCCAAATCTCGAGGAGGAACTACAACACTTAAAAAGAAAGGGGTGAGCCTCATCTTATTAGCTCAGTAGGGGTTCCGCGGATCCCCACCACTAAACAACGATGGTAAATAGCAGCGATAACAACGATAACAATAATAGCAGTAATAGTAGCGAGTACAACGACAATGGAAACAGCGGGAGGCGGTGGAAACATAGCTTTCTATGCTACTCCTAACAACACAAAAAGGAAACCCCGATCTCTCAGTCAGGACTGCCGAACCACCAGTAAAACTATGGCTACGCTACTGAAAGAAAAATCATGACATCCCTATCGTGAAGGCCCGTCCTCACAAATAAAGGCCCAACCAAGACCACGCGGTCCAAGGGTACAATCATGACCTCGCCGTCATGAACCCTACACTGTCTACGGGTGAGACCTCGATAACCCTATCGGGAACCCTAGACCTCTACGTTGGGAAAGCACTCAGAAGCTACCCGAAAAGCCACATCTCACAGACGGGAAACCAAACCACAAGTCAAGAGAGTCACGTGTCATGTGACGGGAGAACCTGCCCACTAGAAATAAGGTCGTATGCGTCCACTGATGACTTAGTCTGCACCCCGGGTGTCTCCCTACTCACCCCAGGCAGAAATTGAGACATCGTACAAGTAACACAAGGACAAGGGTCTAGTTAGGGTCATGCTCGTCAGCACACATACGAAGTCCCCGACCACGTGTGCACACACTGTCTGACTATGCTACATCAGGCCCTCTAGCTGGTTTTCCTCCCGGCCCGGACTCAAGCCCCCACAGTGGGGGGCCCTACGGCAATCAGCCTAAAACCATCTCTCCCGGGTCTAGCTCTCCACCACTCCCAAGTGGATCGACACGTGTGTGGCTAGGCAAGCTACGACTAGTGGGGGGGTCACTAAACGTGGACACTCACCGTAGAGAGGAAACACCGAAGTACCAACGGCTACACACACACCCATCGCGAGGATCGCGAAGTACCGGGTGGCTTAGTGCCACCAGACTCTAGACAGTCAACTAACTTACTAATCCAATGGTCCTTGAGTCACGTGACTCAGGCCAAGACCGTTGTACAATACGGCACCATGCCGTCAATTCATCCTAATCCAAGGGTCAAAAACCACGGTCAAAAGAATCCTTAAGGCGGCCTATAACCGCCAAATCCATTCCCTTTCCAAGGGAGATCAAGAAGCCCCTAGCCCCAGGCTGGGTCACGAGACTCACAATCATTGGCTATACACATGGCCCACACAGAAAATGCTTTCCAAAGAAGATAACATTGTGCGAGGACAACCCTCCGCACCTACACCGGTACATGATGACTCAATCTAGCACAACGAAGAAACCTAAAACGTATAGGGTCACCCAGACCCTCAAAATCACATGGGCACGCTAATTGAGATATAATGATTCCTTCGGACACCCAAAAATATGGTCACGATCCCCACGGGGTGTCCGGGACATCCACGGGGCCAAAGCTCGACCAAAGGGTCTCAACTGGGTCGACCGAAGGCCAAAACGGGCAAAGGAGCTACATTTCAGTCAACCTGCCTGCAAGGGTCAGTCGACTGGCCCGCAGTCAGGCTGAACTCTGGCCTGGTCGGTCAACCAGACCAAGCAGGGTCGATCGACTGAACTGGGCAGTTCGCCCATCCCGTGGCGAACGCCAACTGGTCGACTGAACCCACTGGGCCGATCAATCGAATCTGATGACGCATAGACTGAACACCGTCCGTGGGGTTCCAAACCATGTCCCAATCACCCCGGGTGATGGGGAAAACAAGGGGGAACCATTCCCCACTCTCTAGACCACCTAGAGGTGCCATTTAAACCACAAAAAATGTGATGAAATTGACGAATCCGTTGCTTACCCCAAAATCAAACTGTAGATTATAAAAAAATCCATAAGATTTTAGAAAATAAAAAAAGGATATTAAAGGGGAGGGATCATGTAGATGTTAAATAGGAGTGTGATCACGAGAGACATGCGGGCCTCGAAGGATATTAACAATAAAAAAGGAGGTGGTCACGATATAAATACCTTTAAAAGTTGGGGAGATTGTGAGTGCTACCTTCTCTTTCGATTGGCCGACCAATGAAGAGAGCTTTTCTTTGATTACCCCTGCAAAATAAATAATAATCAACAAAAATATGGATTAGAAATATGAGTGAGTGTAGTATCAAATACTTGAAATAATAAGAAATAGAACCATGGAAAAGAACACACCTTGTTGGTGTTTGGCCTTAAAACCCCTATGCAAAGGGTGGATAAAAATATAATGACATGAATGAGGGTGCAAGTGTTGAACAATGGAAATCTCAAAATGTTTCAGATGATAAAAATATGATGAAAGAAAAGATCTGATGCATGAACTAAACAAAATCCATAAGAAAGAGATAGAGGGAAGATAAGCTTATTGGATTGTTTTCTCCAAGGAAGTGGCTCCAATGTCTTCAAGGAAGGAAGAACTCTAACAGATGTAGCTTGCAATGCAGGGGAGGTTCCTCCTTAAGGCGTTCTTCCAGTAGAGTCTTTGATGTGACATGACCTCGGACCTAATGCAAGCAAGCACAATCGTAATCTAAATGGGCCAATTTGGGCCGCCGCTCTCTCGTCGCTCACCCAAGCCCGGGGTAACTTGGCAATGCCAAGGTGAGGTTGAGGGGTTGGGCCCTTGCTGGTAGAGGGCCAGCAAGGCCAAGATTTGATTCCCAATGGATTTGGAATCCCAATTCAACGGGGCCGACGAAGTGCCGAAGGCACCGGTTGCACTCTTCCCACGGTGATCACTCAAGGCAATGGGGCTTGAGGATCGGGCTCTCACTCGCATAACCAGCGGAATTAGAACTAATATTGAAAGACAAGCACTAAGTGGAGTGAAGGTTTGAGCACTTACTCGACCGGTTTGAAGAAACCGGTCCCGGTCGGCCACGAGGGGGAGCGGGGAGGCGAGTGGATCCCCACACGCCGCGGCGGTGTCGCTTGACCTGCCCAAACAAATTACACCACTACACCTCTCGCAGGAGGGGGAACTTGGGGTGGGGGTTAATGATATTACATCAATACTACCTCCACGCAGGGAGGGGCCTTCAGCCGGCCAAGCGGGGTGGGGAAACCAAAGCAAAGAACGAGGAACAAGGGTGGACGCCGAATCTGCCTGCTGTCTGTGAACCAGGACAGAGGGTCGGTGTTGCTGTTATAGATCTTGCTCAGGAATTTCGCTGATGGCGAGACTGGTGGCGAAATCTTCGTAACAGGAAGGGGAATGCCTCAGAATTTTTGTAAATTCTTCTGGAGTCTCTGCAGGTCGGGGCAAGAGCTTGAACAGGGCCTCTGTTTCTCGGACTAGCAGGGGTAGGTCACCAACAGTAGGATGCAGAGGCTGTCCTGGCCGCTCCCGAACTCCAAATTTGATTCCGTCAGCGCCGTTAGAACCGTGGGTGAGTCCTCTTTGCAGCCAAAGAAACAGAAATGTCAGAAGAGAATGGAGACGATCTGTGGAGCCAGAAGAGTGAGAAGGTGTCGATGCAGACTGGGGAAGGCAGAGCCGCGCGACCGTGGAAGAAAATTGGTAACTTCTGTTCCCGGATGCTGAATGGGCTTCCGCTTATTGATTCTGAAAGTAGACAGGTCGATGAAGAACTTTGAAGAAGAACTTGAGGACTGATTCCTTCGGGGTTCATCGTAGCAGAGCTTCTAATATGGCTTAGGTTCTCAGCCAAGGCAGAACCATGCAGCTGTGGGAGAATGGACCTCGTGGACAACTCGGAGATCGGAAGAAGACGAAACCACTTCGGTTGTGAAGGCGACTGGCAGACGCTTTCGATGATGGCTCTTGGGTCTTCAAACTCATCCGGAGGAGGTCGTGGTGGCCGCTGCAAGTTGCTGGTCTGCTATAGATCTTCAGTTGAGAGCTGTAGGTTGATGATGATGGGGGGGAATGGGGTATATGGGAGGGGAAATGGGGGTGGATGAGTGTGGGGAAAGCCCGGGCTGTGAGGGGGTCTAGGAGGGGGTGTTCTAAGGTGGGGGAAGGGAAGAATGGGGTCTGGAAGGGGGTCTAATAGGTGGTGGGAGGAGGAGCTACAAATTTGGGAAGGTGGGTGAGAGGAGAAAGTGAGGGGGGGCACAAGTGAGTGGAGGGAAGGGTGGATTTCAAATTTGAAATGGGCTTGGAAGTTGTGGGGTTGTGTGGGGAAGGGGTTGATTATGTTGGAATGGGGAAAGTGGTGTTGGAATGTGGAAGATGGTGTTGGAATGGTGAGGGATCTTCTTGGGACTAGGGGGGTGGAGTAATGGAGGCCATGGGGAAGTGAAGGGCTTTAATGATGGTAGGTGGGGGTTGAGGTGGTTGGGAAGGGAGGAGAGAGAAGAAAATTCGAAATTGGGTGTTGAGGAGAGAGAAAGTGGAGTAAAAAAAGAGGGATTAAGAGAGGGAAGTGTGGGGAATCTCTCCCCTAGGGTTTCTCACCCAAAGAATGTTGGAATTACTCCACTAAACTAAGCTTTGGACTCTCAAATGGCATTTTTTTTCATTGATTGATTCATTAAGTTGAAATGGGGGGAATGTGGTCCTATATATAGGAAACCCATATTTCTACAAAAGTCCCTTACAAAAGACTCAATAACAAATAACCGAAGGGGTAGGGGGGACTCATGGGCCAAGCCCAAAGAATTGGGCCCAATAGCACATTACACAATCTAATGACACTCAAACTTAGGAAAATAAATGCAAGACCTAGGAACATGACTCAAATAAAAGGGAAAATACATCAAATGACTCAAATAAAATTACATAGGACTCAAAATTAAATGACTAAACCATGCCGGATGCAACCGGGGTGAGGATATGAACGGTAAACGTGGGCATGGGAGGTGATGTCCCCATCATACTCCCGGGGTGCGGAGAACTCGACTATGTCGAGTAAGTGTCCTTCCCTCCTTGGAGGGTGTAGAAGTGGTACCACCCTCAAGTCTCCCGAACGAGACCGATCCATCCACCTGCCGAGATAGCGCTCATATACCTTGTTCCGAGTGGTAGTGACTTGTTCATCCAATATTTCTTCAATTTGTTCACGCTGGGCTCTCTTGGCTGGTGGTTTATCATCATGGGTGGGTGCTCTCTCAAGGGAAGAAGTAGGCTCAATCTCCTCACTAGGTACCACCGTGGGTCCCTTATATGGCACTAGGTCGGCAACATTGAATGTGGGACTTATTCCATACTCCTGATGGAGATCTAACTCGTTGGCATTTGCACCTATGCGCCTCAAGACCTGGAAGGGACCAGCCCCACGTGGCCTTAGTTTAGAGTTGGCTCCCGGGGAGAGTCTCTCCATCCTTACCATCACAAGGTCACCCATTTGGAATTCTTGGTGATGCCGATGAGAGTCGGCCAGCCTTTTATAAGCCTCATTCTTTTTGCTGATGTGCTTGCAAAGGTTTTCATGCAATTTTATGAATGCTATCCTTTTAGTGGTTATGGGTGGACCTGGACAACCATAGATGGACCTATCCTGCCATGATGCCAGATGGACCATGATGAACCTTGGTGGGCCGGTGCAACCATTTGTGGACTTATCATGCAATGTTGTAATGTAGACTTTGGTGGGCCTAGGTGGGCCGGGGCAACCGTAGGTGAACCTATCATGTAAAGTGGTGATGAATGTGGGGGGGCCCGGACATCCGTAGATACTTTTGACATGCTTAAGATCCATGATGAATGAAGGAGGACCATGACATCCGAATGTGGCCCACTCATGCTTTCTACTTGACATGTGAGTGATATGAATGAATGGACCCAACATAGTGTTCATGCCAAGCGGTGTGAAAAGCCTAGACACATGCATGCTTTCCCCAAAAGTGTCTTCCATGTGTATAGGTGTGGGACAACCTTTGAACTCCCATTGGAAAGGATCGAATGGATCTAAGAAGGTGGTCATCATGGGGTGGGGCACCACCTTATTCCCTAGGGATATATGGTCTAAGGTTATGGCTCCCAAGGTGCAGCCCGGGTCATGGATGAGGTGGGTTTGGCCCAATATGGTGAGTGAGGGTAGGACAGGGTGGGTGGTTGGTAAGATGGTTGGGTCATATGAGTCCCTTGACTCCCATTGGAAGGGATCATATGGATCGTAAAATAGGTCACTTAGGGGGAGGAACTCCATGTCCTCAAGATCCTTAAAAGGTGTTAAGTCATCCTTCCCTATGATAGTTGGGCCAATGTTCTTGACAAGTGGGTCGGCCATGAGTGGAGGGCTTGGCTTTCTACCCGAGATAAGAAGCTCTAAATCGAGGAGAAGGTTGGGCTCATCCGGTGTAGGGAGGAATAGAAGGAGGTCGCTAGTGTAGCAACCATTGGTGCAAACCGAGGTGATAGACCCAATGCATAGGTGTAGGAGGCTAAGGCTCCTAGGTTGTTCGGCCATAGGAGTCAACATGCTAGTGAACTCAATTTGCCATGCTAAGCCCCTAAGAAAATCCTCTAAGGTCTCCACTTGATAGGATGCTTGGATTGTGGTGTGATAGGAGAAGATGGGCACTAGGGGAAAATTTTGTTCTATGGGAGGGCAAACATGGGTCGAGGTCTCTCTAATTAGGCTCTTCCTTAGCCACCTAACAAGGGACTCTTCTAAGATGAATTCGGCTTTATCTAGAGGGGGTGGTGTAGGGTGAAGATCCTTGTGCGAGGCTTCCTCTTCAATTGGGACATGGGTGCTCTCTATGGAGGGGATAGGTTCCCGAGGGATATTAGTCTTCATGTGGCAAAGGGGTGGACTACTTCTTCCAAAACTAATGGAGTGGGAAGGTTCTTTGATGGTGGGGTGATGATGGCCGGAGTATGGTGCACCTGGGGTGGTGAACGAGGGTGGGATTCCCGCGGGTGGGAGAATACAAGGTTGTTGAATTTAAAGGTTCTCGAAAGGTGTGGCGGACGCACATGGCAAGTCCGACGTGTTGGGTCGATGTTGGCATTCCTTTCATCTAACCATTTCTTACCTAGGATTATACATGGACCTGCCAATGTTCCCTTTTGACACCAAGCCCCATCCAGATACTTAATCTTCCCGAACCATTTATGGAATTCAATAAAGACTTGGTCTCCATTGTGCACAATTTGTCCGGTCCTACTAAGAGAGGTAACGATATCGGGGGACACCCAATTTTCAGATTCTAGGTCAATAAAATCAATTTCTACGGGCTTTCCATTAGGTAAGCATGCATGGGATATGATTGGGAGAGGAGCCATGTGACCCAAGACTCAATGTTAACAATGATGGGTTGACAATGCACGGTTCGGACAAGAATGCAAGCATGCCCTAGGAATTGACTTGTAGAGACAAGTCAAAGACTTGCTCTGATACCACTTGATATGACACGACCTCGGACCTAATGCAAGCAAGCACAATCGTAATCTAAATGGGCCAATTTGGGCAGCCGCTCTCTCGTCGCTCACCCAAGCCCGGGGTAACTTGGCAATGCCAAGGTGAGGTTGAGGGGTTGGGCCCTTGCTGGTAGAGGGCCAGCAAGGCCAAGATTTGATTCCCAATGGATTTGGAATCCCAATTCAACGGGGCCGACGAAGTGCCGAAGGCACCGGTTGCACTCTTCCCACGGTGATCACTCAAGGCAATGGGGCTTGAGGATCGGGCTCTCACTCACATAACCAGCGGAATTAGAACTAATATTGAAAGACAAGCATTAAGTGGAGTGAAGGTTTGAGCACTTACTCGACCAGTTTGAAGAAACCGGTCCCGGTCGGAGACGAGGGGGAGCGGGGAGGCGAGTGGATCCCCACACGTCGCGGCGGTGTCGCTTGACCTGCCCAAACAAATTACACCACTACACCTCTTGCAGGAGGGGGAACTTGGGGTGGGGGTTAATGATATTACATCAATACTACCTCCACGTAGGGAGGGGCCTTCAGCCGGCCAAGCGAGGTGGGGAAACCAAAGCAAAGAACGAGGAACAAGGGTGGACGCCGAATCTACCTGCTGTCTGCGAACCAGGATAGAGGGTCGGTGTTGCTGTTATAGATCTTGCTCAGGAATTTCGCTGATGGCGATACTGGTGGCGAAATCTTCGTAACAGGAAGGGGAATGCCTCAGAATTTTTGTAAATTCTTCTGGAGTCTCTGCAGGTCGGGGCAAGAGCTTGAACAGGGCCTCTGTTTCTCGGACTAGCAGGGGTAGGTCACCAACAGTAGGATGCAGAGGCTGTCCTGGCCGCTCCCGAACTCCAAATTTGATTCCGTCAGCGCCGTTAGAACCGTGGGTGAGTCCTCTTTGCAGCCAAAGAAACAGAAATGTCAGAAGAGAATGGAGACGATCTGTGGAGCCAGAAGAGTGAGGAGGTGTCGATGCAGACTGGGGAAGGCAGAGCTGCGCGACCGTGGAAGAAAATTGGTAACTTCTGTTCTCGGATGCTGAATGGGCTTCCGCTTCTTGATTCTGAAAGTAGACAGGCTGATGAAGAACTTTGAAGAAGAACTTGAGGACTGATTCCTTCGGGGTTCGTCGTGGCAGAGCTTCTAATATGGCTTAGGTTCTCAGCCGAGGCAGAACCACGCAGCTGTGGGAGAATGGACCTCGTGGACGACTCGGAGATCGGAAGAAGACGAAACCACTTCGGTTGCGAAGGCGACTGGCAGACGCTTCGGCTCTTGGGTCTTCAAACTCGTCTGGAGGAGGTCGTGGTGGCCGCTGCAAGTTGCTGGTTTGCTGTAGATATTCAATTGAGAGCTGTAGGTTGATGATGATGGGGGGGGAATGGGGTATATGGGAGGGGAAATGGGGGTGGATGAGTGTGGGGAAAGCCCGGGCTGTGAGGGGGTCTAGGAGGGGGTGTTCTAAGGTGGGGGAAGGGAAGAATGGGGTCTGGAAGGGGGTCTAACAGGTGGTGGGAGGAGGAGCTACAAATTTGGGAAGGTGGGTGAGAGGAGAAAGTGAGGGGGGGGGGGGCACAAGTGAGTGGAGGGAAGGGTGGATTTCAAATTTGAAATGGGCTTGGAAGTTGTGGGGTTGTGTGGGGAAGGGGTTGATTGTGTTGGAATGGGGAAAGTGGTGTTGGAATGTGGAAGATGGTGTTGGAATGGTGAGGGATCTTCTTGGGACTAGGGGGGTGGAGTAATGGATGCCATGGGGAAGTGGAGGGCTTTAATGATGGTAGGTGGGGGTTGAGGTGGTTAGGAAGGGAGGAGAGAGAAGAAAATTCGAAATTGGGTGTTGAGGAGAGAGAAAGTGGAGTAAAAAAAGAGGGATTAAGACAGGGAAGGGTGGGGAATCTCTCCCCTAGGGTTTCTCACCCAAAGAATGTTGGAATTACTCCACTAAACTAAGCTTTGGACTCTCAAATGGCATTTTTTTTCATTGATTGATTTATTAAGTTGAAATGGGGGGAATGTGGTCCTATATATAGGAAACCCATATTTCTACAAAAGTCCCTTACAAAAGACTCAATAACAAATAACCGAAGGGGTAGGGGGGCTCATGGGCCAAGCCCGAAGAATTGGGCCCAATAGCACATTACACAATCTAATGACACTCAAACTTAGGAAAATAAATGCAAGACCTAGGAACATGACTCAAATAAAAGGGAAAATACATCAAATGACTCAAATAAAATTACATAGGACTCAAAATTAAATGACTAAACCATGCCGGATGTAACCGGGGTGAGGAGACGAACGGTAAACGTGGGCATGGGAGGTGATGTCCCCATCAGTCTTCCCAAGATCAATGAGTTCAGCCTTAAACACACATGGGAGATAGGTCCTATTTATAGTGTTGGGAAATTCAGAGGTTTAATTTCCTCAAAAATATAAAACAAGGTTCTAATGGGATTTGGAGAGGGGAATCCTTCCTTCAAGTGTCCTCATTGCTTTAGGAAGCCATAGGAACCCTTTTCCAAGTTAAAAAGGAGATTAAAATGAGGAAGGGAAGGGCTGGTTTCTGGATTGGATTTCTAGAAGAATTCACGTCGACCATAGTGGCCGCGAATTAAATACTCCTCAGCGTGGAAAGGCGCCAATTGGAAACCATTTAAGGAAAGTTTATAAATTACCAAAATTTAAAAAGAATTCGCGTCCATGTGGAAAGACGTGAATTTAGAATAATATGAATTTTGGTAGGAATTAAAAGCTCAAAAAATTGGCAGCCCGTCAGTGGGCGCACATTACTGATTTAGCAACCTGAACCTGGACGCTATTTCATCATGCCTGCATTGTCCACAAGAATTAGCGACCACACAATGGGCGCTGTTTCTGTAATTGATGGCGACTGAGTGGATGCCAATTACCTAGTTTCATATTGTGTCATCATTTTTCATACGATTTATTGGTATGTCATACTTGTTCAAGTTCTGCCCTTGAACTCCTAATTCCGTGAAATCTATCTTATCATCCTACAATGGCTTATTCCTTTGGAACTCTATATTAGCTATGAACTATAGTGGATGTCTAAAATATATATGACTTAATGCTTGTGCATATAGGGCCCGATCTGGTCCTAGGAGGAGCACCCGAAAGTACTTGTACCCATGAGAGCTATATTGATCACGGTGTGGCATGGCACCGAAGTGCATGACTTGTTTGATTGTTGACATTCCACGACTCGTGCTTGACTTGACTTGACATGACTTGCGTGGCCTGAATGGGTATTTACTTGCTTGATATTATAATAGCCAATTCATATGACATGACTTGATATTTACATGCTTGATAATCTTGATATACTTCACATGAACACTTTGAAATCTTGCTAGTTCATCTATGATAATTCTTGATACTCTACTCTCGTCTTATCTTGCATACATGCATCGCTATACTTGCATAGTTCATGTAACATGTAATTAACTTTAAGCACGCTTGACCTTGAGATATAATTCCTACTGAGCGTTCGCTCACCCTAATTTTCCCCTATTTTTCAGGTAATTCCAATGAAGAGGATCATTCGGACGAGAATGGAAATAAGTGAAGAGTATAGAGCCACCCGACCATTGAAGCGTCTACCTAGTCGTGTCTTTTTTCTATTTCTTGAGTCAATTATTATATTTTTCCTCTTTATTGAGTCTAGTCATCAATGGAATAGTATTATGAGTCAATGGATTATGTAATGGTTGTACTTTTGGTTGTTGGTGTTATTAATGAATAAAGGATTTGGTTTATTATCTTTACTTTTACGCACTCTGTCTATAAGGTCGAATTCCTTATGCTCTGATTGACATGATTGATATAAACTTGTCACGCGTATCGGGTTCCTTCTGCGCTCGGGACGTGATAGTTTTTATGGTATCAGAGCCTAGGATATTCAATTCCTAGGAAACCAAGTCCAAGGATAGGTTTATACCTTCACCCGGTGAGATTGGGTAGAGCCATGGGATAAGTTAACTTAAGAAATTAGGCCCTTGGATTAATCATATATTAATATAGTTACTTAAATCTTGTAGGATCATGGCTGCCGAACATGCTCAATGGCGCGACATGCAACGCACCGTTCAAGGTCTTACCTAGGCACTTCAACAAGTGGCGCAGGGCGGAGCAAACCATGGAGCGGGAGACCTCCACCGTAGTTTCCACAATATGAACCCGTCAAAGTTCATTCGCTCAACCGACCCTGGCGATGCCAAACACTAGATTAAGGAGATCGAACGTATATTCCGTGCCATGCAATGGACGGATGAAGAAAAGGTTTTATTAGCAACCTTCCAACTAGAGCGGGATGCTCGCTTTTGGTGGGAGTCAGTAGAAGCCACCTTTCCTCATGACCACACCACGTGGGGCGAGTTTGTAAAATATTTCAACAACAAATATTTCTCGGACCGGATACAAGAGAAGAAAGCCGCGAAATTTGCCACGCTCAAGTAAAGAGCTCTATCTGTGGCCAAATATGAGGCACAATTCTCCCATCTGTCAAGGTATGCACCGCATCTAGTGTGTACCGAGAAGATGAAGGCCTGGAGATTCCTCAACGGACTTAGGCCGTAGTATATAACTCAACTAGCGCCGATGGACATTCAAGTCTACTCGGAGATGATAAGGCGCGCACAACTGCTAGAAGATGCCACGGAGCTGTCCGATCAGATCCGTGGGAAGGACAAGAAGGTGCACGTCACAAGCTCTGGCACTTTCAAACCTGCTTTCAATAAGAAGAGGCCAAGCAATGGAGGAGATTCCTCCCAGGAGAAGAAGCTTAAGAAGAATAACAAGCCCTTCTCTATCACTACCACACCTTCCAAAGAGGTGTGTAAGCATTGTGACAAGGCTGGCCATAAGGTCGAGGAATACTGGAGGAGATTGGGAGCTTGCCTCCGATGCGAGAGCCGTGACCATCGGATTTCGACTGTCCTTTATTAAATGAACAAGCTAATGAAGAGAAGCGCCCAGCCAAAAAGCAAGCCCTTCTCCAAGCACTTCAAGAGGCAGAGCAAGATGAAGGTGGACTTATGGAAGGAACATTAAAGATTTGTTCTAAGACTGCTTGTGTCTTGTTTGATATTGGCGCAACTCATTCTTTTGTTTCAAAGAGATTTGTCGATCCATTGCCTATGGAACCGGAGTGGATAGATCTAGTTATTTCAACTCCTCTCGGAAACGAATCCGAGATCTCACACCATTATTTAAATTGTGAAGTTATGGTGAAAGGGAAAAATTTACCTGCCGACCTGATATGCTTAGATATGGACAGGTACGATGTCATACTTGGAGCCGATTGGCTATCCACACACAAGGCAATAATAGATTGCCGAAACGGCAAGGTTATTTTTAAGAAATTCCCGAAACTTGTCTTCACTAGTCCTCAGAGTCGAAACAAGTCACCCCTTATTTCGGCCCTCCGAGCTAGTAAGCTCTTAAGAAAAGGATGTGTGGCTTTCATAACTTTTGTGACCGCAATGGAAGTTAAGGGGTCTAAGATAGAAGACATCCGAGTGGTTCGGGAGTTTCCCGATGTGTTCCCTGAGGATTTGCCCGGATTACCCCCACAAAGAGAAGTGGCCTTCACCATCGACCTTGTCCCTGATGCTGGTCCGGTTTCTAAGGCACCTTATAGGATGTCCTTGTGGAACGCACTAAAATTTCGTTGGACGAAAATATTGGGGTGTTCTTTTTATCGATTTATCTAGTGCGACGGCGTGCCAGTCACCTAGGTGACAATGTGTTCGGGCTTCGAGACTGGAGTGGTCCGAAGCCCGGGGTGCGCTCCATCTGACTAATCAGACGATTGTGGATATCGGGTCGAGACTAGAGACCCGCCGCGCCATAAAGGCCGCGACGTTAATTACATCCCCTCGGAGAGGGGAAGACCTCTGATTAATCGCAAAGAAAAGGGGTCAAATGACCTAAAGATCATTTTTCATTAAAGCATGCGAGTTGGGTTGACATGATTTAAACCCTCCGCGTCGGTATGTAAAACGGTGTTCAAAAACCATACAAATACTAGCTACGAGTGCGGCGAATTTAATGAAAGTGCGGGATTAGATCCCGGTATATATATATATCAGTCACTAACAGACAATTCTAGTATTCGGTCGAGAGTCCATATTCGAAGCATCGAAGGTAACAACAAAGACATTCAGATATCTACCGTAGGTACGGCACGCTTCACGTGGGTGCGGAATCGGATCCCAGAAGAAGTGGGTCAAGCTGATGAACTATCGGCCCAAGAGGTGCACGGATCATGACCATGTTGGGGATCCCGAGGTCCACGTCCGATACCACGGGGCATCATTGCTTTTCTCTTCACGCACAGTCCGGGGGAGCGGGTTGTTAAGTGTAAAGCCAAAACTCGGCAACGTGCGCCCTCGCACGCGGATCGACCTGCGCGGTCAGGTCGCGGGGGTCAAGGGGGCAACGCCCCTTGCGGGGGTTTTCGGGGGCAGCGCCCCCGGAACAAAATTTGGATTATAGTGGAGGGGAGACTTTTGATTAGTTTTCTATTAACTTGAATTGCATGTTTTCTTTTATTTTCTTGATCACCTTCTCTCTTCCAGGCACGCCGGATTAAGTGATATTGAAGGGGGACGCGCCGGTTAAGGATGCCACAAGGGGAAGGGCGCGCCGGTTTAAGGACACTACAAGGGGGCTGAAGGGCGCGCCGGTTTAAGGGAGTTCAAGGGGGGGCGCGTCGGCTAAGGTCCAGGAAGGGGGCACGCCGGTTTAAGGCTCAAATAGGAAGAGGTTCCACAGTATAGCGCGCCGGTTTAATGGGCTAGTGCAAGGGGGCGCGCCGGATAGCTGCAAGGAAAAAAAAATGGGTTTTGAGTGTGGGGTTAAACCGGCGCGGGGGGGTACCGCGCCGGATTAACCCGCGTCGGATTAGGGGGCGCCGGATTAAGCATTGTATAGCTTCTTTCAACCCGTTTGTGCTCTGTTTCTTCTTTCCTTCAACTGCAAGTTGATTTATTGATTGGTTTGTTCATCTTATTGATGAATTATGTTTGTGGAAAGAAGATTTAAGTGTTTTAAGTGTTTGTTCAGGTGGATTGTCATGATGATTCAAGTGTTTTATTAGAACAGTTTGTTGTGCAGGAACTTGGAAGTTTAGTTTGTCTCAGTGATTTAGTGTGTTTGTCTGTCTGTTCTTACGCATTCTCTGTTCTTACATGTTCTTCCTCTGGAAAAATTTGGGCAGCACCTCCCCCGTACTGACGATTGCCAGAGAAAATCGAGGAACACCAAGTGGATTGCTCCAGGGTGAACCTCAAAATCTAGACCTCACGGCGGTCCGATAACCCAAGTGTGAGTGTGGAAAAGCTCGAGGACTAGCCTTCAAGAGCTCTCACGACTCACGGGCAATGATCCCTCAAAGGGGAACGAGTGGGGTAGGAGATCAGAAACATATCCAAAAAAGGAATCTCCCGAAGGATCACTTTCATTTCACCATGAAGGGGTGCAAATACATGGGCTCTTCATGCATCTAAAGAAAGAACCAAAGGGAAGAATACATCGGAGGAAAGAAAAAGAAACAAGGGGGGGGGAGGGGAGATCTGTATCTCCCTCACCTCACTCTCTGCTCCCTCCTTTCTCACTTCACTTCGCTCCCAGAGGAACACTGGCTTCGGGCTTCAAGGAGTTTCTCCCCCTCCAACCTTCCAACTTCCCCCCCCCCCTTTAAGCTTCAACTGGGCGCTCCTTTTATAGGGGCCGGAGGCCCTGTTTTGGAGGGATGCCCTCTGGATTCTTCTTCCTTCCGTTGGTTCCTTGTTTCCCGCAACCACCACTGTTGCTGCTGACGTCGGTGACGTTGCCCTGCTGCTACTGTCGACGTCGCCTCCGGCGAGGCTATGGTGTGATCGGGAGGGGGGGGGGGGGGCAGAGGCATAGCCTCCTCCTCCGCTGGCACATCCACCGCGAGCCACGTTGCTATCATCATTTGCTGAAGAATGGCCGGCCGCTCAACGGAATGAGCATTCGACGGTGCAGGGCTCGAGAACTTCCATTCACGGCATATGCTCGGTTGCCCGCCGGATCGAAGTGGGAGCTTTAACCATTTTGGGCTTGTTCGTCATCATGCCGTTCCCAGGAAATAGGGGACCGCATTGATGACGGGATGGCTTCACTGCACGCCGGATAAAGTCCTCAGAGAAAGGCTTGTTTCTAAACTAAGCGCGCCGTATTAGCAGTCCAAGATGGGCGCGCCGGTTTAGTGCATTCAAAGGGGTGACCCTTCAACGGGAGCATGCCGTTTTAACATAAAGCAAGGGAGTTCACGGGGCGCGCCGGACTAGCATCTTGTAAAGGGCGCGCCGGTTTATGGCCCCCTTAGGGGCGCGCCGGTTTAAGGCTATTGGAATGGGCGCGCCGGTTTAAAGACCATATAAGGGCGCGCTGGTTTAGACTTCGTCTCGGCTTTGTGGCTATTCGGATGGATGCTTATCCTCCTGTATTGCTTTATTCGTAATGCACCGCCGTCGGGGTGTTTAGTTCAGGGCCTCTGCATCCCGATTTGGAACTTCGAGTGATCCCCGGTGCGTGCCGAACACGTGTTCGAATTCCCGAATTTCTTTTGATTCAGCCTTTGGCAATGCCGACTGGAGAGCCGGGGCTGTCTCTTCAACACGAGGGGATTCTTTGTCGGGTGGCGGAGCACCCGGTAGGTATTCGTCCTGCTTGGAGGAGGCACAGGGTTTATTCAGCCTTTCCGTCTTCGACTCGCTCTCGAGTGCTGAGACGTGCATGTCATATGATCATCATCATTTTTTGACGTCCACAGTCCCCCGCTGAGCTCAAGGAATTGAAGGAACAATTAATGGAGCTCTTGAAGAAACGATTCATCTGGCCGAGTACTTCCCCGTGGAGAGCACCTGTGTTATTTGTCAAGAAGAAAGATGGATCGATGAGACTCTACATCGATTATCGGTAGTTGAACCACCCCACTGTCAAGAACAAGTATCCGCTGCCGAGAATTGATGAATTATTTGATCAGATATCTGGAGCCAAATATTTCTTGAAGATTGATCTCAGGTCGGGATATCATCAATTAAGAATAAAGGATGAGGATATACACGAGACGCCATTTTGGAGCAGGTATGGGCATTATGAATTTACTGTTATGCCTTTTGGACTAACAAATGCCCCTGCAACCTTTATGCAGTTGATGAACAATATATTCAGGCCTTATCTAGATCAATTAGTGGTAGTCTTTATTGATGATATATTAATATATTCAAAGACCAAAGAAGAACATGAAGAGCATTTAAGGATTTCATTGCAAATATTAAGGAAGAATCAACTCTATGCCAAGCTTAGCAAATGCGACTTTTGGCTAGAGGAAGTATCTTTCTTAGGGCATGTGATCTCGAAGAATGGGATTTCTGTTGATCCGTCAAAAGTCGAGGCTGTCAAGAATTGGGAAAGGCCTACAAATGCAACCGAAATCCGAAGCTTCTTAGGACTAGCTGGTTATTATCGGAGATTCATCAAAGACTTCTCCAAGATCGCCGTTCCGCTCACTAGGCTTACCCGCAAGGAGATTCCTTATAAGTGGGACGGAGACTATGAGAAAAGTTTTCAAGCCTTGATGGATCATCTGACAACTGCCCCAGTCTAGCTTGGCATTACCAACCGAAAGAGAGAAATTTGAGGTATATACTGATGCATCTGGCATTGGCCTCAGATGTGTCTTAATGCAACAAAGGAGAGTCATTGCTTACTCTCCCCGATAATTCAAAAAGCATGAGGAGAACTACCCGGTGCACGACCTAGAGTTGGCCGCGGTAGTATTTGCTTTGAAGATATGTAGACACTATGTCTATAGAGAACAATTAATCGTGTACTCTGATCATAAGAGTCTTAAATGTTTATTTTCATAAAAAGAATTGAATATGAGACAAAGGCGTTGGCTAGAGTATCTCAAGGACTTCGACTTCACTATACAATATCATCCTAGAAAGAGTAATCCCGTTGCTGATGCCCTCAGTCGAAAGCCGAGAGCGTTATTAGCCAACTGCATGATCCAAGAGTGGAAGATGCTGGAACAATTTTCCAAGCTCAATATAAGCATGGACAAGGAGGAAAGGTGTATTACTCTATCACACATGAGGATACAACCGGAGTTGCTCTCTGAGATCAAGAGCTTCAAGACAATGACCCGGTGCTGGTTGAAATAAAAGGCAAGTTAGAAGAACAACTTGATTTCAAGCAAGCATCAGATAGAAGATTATTATTCCAAGAAAGGACTTGTGTACTGGTGTTGCAGGGGTTTTTATGCCGATGACCGGGCAGAAGGTAGGAATACTGTGGGAAAGGAAAATACGAGAGTTTGATGTATCTCGGGTATCCTTCCTTATGGTTGTATGCCCCTTACGGCGGTACTGAGCACTCTCCTTTTACGGAAAGTCGAAAAAGGTCGAATGACACGGAAATGTCACGGTGTAGGTTAGCTGGACAGGGTGAGGGCATGTTAGTTGATTTCTCAACAATCACCTATGAAACAAAGGGTTGACCGGGGAAGCGTCGCCAGGACGCGGCACGTGGGCTAGAGAGATCGGGCGACACGTGGATAGGCGAGGTTCCATGGGTGCGAGTGCGCAGGCGACTGTGGGAATTATGTACTGGACGTCTTTCCCCCACCGACCACAAGTAATCGGTGTTTATTTACATCAGATTGAATCCGGACACCTTCGTTCTGTGCTGAAGAGAGGTCTGTATGTGTCTGAAGCCATGGGTAGAGGGCTGGGAGTATTCCGCAACTATGGATGCGCTTTCGACCGGGAGTCGTTTGCTGGGGGTCAGGGATATTTGGCACACGTGTCGAGTGGTGCAGGTAGAAAGCTGGGGCCCGCGTACGGGTGCTTGTATTCAACTGGTTTGATGCTGTACGAGAGCCACATGAGCTTTAAAAATGGGCCGAGGGGGCCAAAATACAATGGGTGCAAGCCGCGGGATAATTTCGATGCGTGGGTCGGTCCCCAGGTCAATGCGTAACAAGGTGGGTATCCGCGTATTTTACAGAGGCTCTCCTCGAGGAGCTAGGGGTAGGCCCGGGTCGCTGAGGAAGGGCTAGACTAGATGGCAGGGACGGACTGTGAGGGCGCCTGAGGGAGGCTAGACACGGCTCAAAAATGAGTGGTCGGGTACGGGTCCCGGAGGGCGAGTGTCATCATGCTGGGGAGTTGAGGCCGGCCACGAGAATATCACTCCCGGGCCAGTGGTCCGGCTATCTCGAGTCATCAGTCCGAGCGGTCGACGGCCAGCTCGGGGTGAGCAGTAGGCACGCGGTTCCATGATGGAAGTGGGTGCGGCATCATGGCATATGCGTAGCCATCGTGGGTTTTCATACGCGGGCAGACCCGGGATACGAGTGTGTTTGCCGTTGTCATAACGCCTTATGTGTGACGGGAGTGGACATGTGTGCGATGGCTAAACGCCACGTAAGGGGAGTACGTGTAACATACCCTCGCCGTGTACAAGCCGATCAACAAGCTAACCACGCGCGCACTTAGCTCCTCGCATCCTCGACCCTTGCTGGATGCCTGCGGAACTCCGAGGGTGCAGTAGTTAGGTCGTAGGTTCTTGCATGTATGCATTCCATATGCCCCTTGAGCTTCCAAGGGGTGAAATTTATAGGAAAGTTGAAGGGGCAGGGAAGGGTTTAGGCGGACCAAGTTGAGGGCCAAACTTGGTCCAGGTAAACTCTCAAAAAATACCTTTTTTGTTTACGGAGTAGGGGAGGGAGGGTTTAGGCGGACCGGCCCAAGGGGCTGGTCTGGTCTGCCTAAACCCCTCCCCCAATGGGGGTTTAGGCGGACCAGCCCAAAGGGCTGGTTTGGTCCACCTAAACCCTTCACAGAGGGCTTTTTTTAATTAAAACACTTTTTTTTTGCTCTTGGATGGGTTTAGGCAGACCAACCCTGGAGGCAGGGCTGGTCCGCCTAAACCCTTGGGGTTTGGTGGCTGGGGCTAGTTTTTTTGTAATTTTTTTTTTATTTTTACCAGGGGTTTAGGCGGACCAACCTTGGTGGCAGGTTGGTCCGCCTATACCCCCTCCTCTAGGGGGTTTAGGCGGACCAGCCTGGGGGTCCAGACTGGTCCGTTAGGCAGAGTAAGTGGGAGAGAGAGGGGGGCGGTCCACCTCTATAAAATCTGGGCTTTTTCCCTATTTTTGTCCTAATTTGACCAAGAGGAAGAGGACAAAGGATACTGGGAGGATATTTGGGTGCTGGAGGATATTGATATTGCCCGCGCTTGTGGATTGCCCATGCTTATGGATCCGCGGAGTCCCTCCGCGCACGGTATGTCGGTCAACCTTGCACGATCTTTGCACGAACTGAGAGCACAAACCGGGAGCAACTGGGACTGGGGACTGGGCTGGGAAATGGCCGGGAGGCCACTGGATTGAGAGGAGGGCGTGCTCCCCAATGGGGTTCATCCTCCCCAGGGCGCGGCCACTCCCTGGGTGAACCCTCCCTGGGGCTAGTCACAGCCTCAAGGGGTGGCCCCCGAGGGTATTCTCTTCTTGTCTGAGGGTGTCCTTTCAAGGACACAGGGTCCTGGGACGCTAGGATAAGCCCGTTGGGGCTATTGTTGTGGGGCCGTAGCTGTCGCTCGCAAGGTGTTCGGGTAAATGCCTGGCACGCCTCGGGTTGTCGATCGGCTTAGGTGAGTGACTGGTAGGCCTTAAACTTGTCCTTGGGCTGAGGGTAGGGGCTCATAAGAGCTGAGAGGGTGCCTCCTAGGTGCACGGGCCCGGCTTCCGTGGTGCGTGCCGCATGATACGGCAGGTAGGCAGGGTAGCCCCGGGTTGGCCCGGGAGCTAAAGGTGAATGGCTCATCGCCGTGTGTCTGAGGGTCGGGGGCGGTCCCGACTTGCTGGAGGGTCATAGGAGAACCCGACTGGTGTGTTGGAGCCATGGGTTGACCCACGGCTTGTTGTAGAAGGGCAGGGACATACGCGCCCACAAGGTGTTCGGGGATATACCCGACACATGTGTGTGAGTCTTATATAAGCACTGCGAGCCTCCAAAGCCTGTGGTTGACTTAGTTAGGTCTCCCTTTGACCTTAGAGGGTTGGAAGAAGGTGTCTTGCGGCAGGCCATGGCCTTGTTGCTGAGTGCCACGTGGCACAACTTGTGGTCGGGGGTGCCCCCTGGTTGGCCCGGGTGGCCGTGTAGAATGCGAGAAAACCCGCTACCGAGTGATCGGGAGTAATCCCAATCAATTATTGATGTCACCGTATGTCACAGCTAACTGGTTGGGACCCTTGGTTGAGTCGGGCAAGTTGTAGGAGAGACTGGGTAGTCCAGGCCTTAAAGGTGTTCGGGGAAATTTATGAACCCTTATCCTTTCATATTTTGCTGGGAAACTGTCTGGGTACAATAAATGCCCCCCACGGGGTGTGCGTCGGAGGCAAAGATGAGGGCGTACGGCCCGTGAGCTCCTCATTCTATGTTGTTGTAGTTGTATTTTGACACTTCATATGCCTTTATTTTGTTGTATTGTATGTGTTGACTTTCTGGTGTGCTGACCATTTCTGTGTGCTTTGTCTTGCAGCCATGGCGTAATTTGGCAGAGATGAGCGGGTCCTGAGGCGTGTGGCCCGGGAAGAGGATCACTGAGTGAGGAGGACTGAGCGGCCGATGGCTCCCTTTGGCCCACCAGTCATCACTGCAGTTGGCGTGGATCAGCTTGACTCGGGGCACACGATGATAGTTGAGGGCCCCGTTGGCGAGCAGACGAGCGGAGTTGGGGCCGTGGAGTTGGCCCGGATCTCAGAGGCAGGTAGACCGTACACCTATGATCGTAGTGGAGGCTATTCAGCGGGGTTCCCACTGGATCGCCACCTATTTGAGTTCATCGGGAGCTTTGTCCCATCCGGCATAGAGGAGGGGGACTCCCAGGTTGCTGGGGCACGCCACCGACTGGAGTGGGCGATTTTAATGGGTAGGGACAGCCTGCACGGGGTTGTTCTCTGAGGCTTCCCGAGTTTTTCTGGAGACTACTGGAGGTAATGTCAGTTTTCCAGTGCTAAGTGCCTAGGTTTCTTCAGCAGGGCGGACCAGTTTGGGGTCCGAGTCGGAGCGATAGGTCACACCTCTAGGGACTTGCACGACCACCATCGGGCAGAGACAGATGGTACTATAGGGTTGTTGTTGGACCTATCAGAGTTACACTATGTTGGGGAAGGCTACGATGACCACAGTCTTCTGGCCGAGATTCTACGGCAGACTGTTGTCAGCTGGTACGGCCGCTGGGCGGTGATCCCTTCGCACAGGTACCGCCAGGGGGCTACTGAGTGGCCGATGGGGATCGTACATCACTACCGGGTGCTGCTGGACCTGGCGAACATCAGATATGCCGTGATTGCAGCGTTGTACGAGTACCCCTGCTACATCGGGTTGCTACAGGCGTTGGTAGAGTGCTTCAACCGTCGGTGGAACACAGTGGTGACGGCTGAGGGGGAGACGTCACTAGACTTGTGGTCTTTGTTCAGGATCTCTAGGCTACCGATCAGTGGCGAGGGATACGAGGAGGTTGTGCTAGATGACCTCCACCGCAGCCATACTGATGGGCTGGGCCGCTACCGAGTTCCTTACAGCTATCGATATTTGCTGAAGACCTGGAGGGACTTAGCCCTGGGTGGGAGAGAGAGAGCTGCATAGACTCCCAGGGTGCCACTGAATGTGTGGGTTCGCCACTTCTACAACGGGCCCTTATGCTTTTATCAGGACTTTGCGAGAGACCAAACTCTGTGGGAGGAGTATACTGAGGTGGAGCTATGGTTTCGAACATACACGAGGTACATCTATGCATCGGGAGACGGGTGGAACCCCCATGGGTTTCCGGATGTGATGCACTTAGCCGCTTACTTGGCGTACTGGCTGGCGACGTTCGTAGTCCCGCACTGGGAGGATGGCCTGTTAAGAGTGGAGCTGCTGTGGCCTGCGTGTCTGCTAGCAGAGGGATGGAGGTTGGCTCTAGCTCCTGTGGCATTAGCCAACATGTATCAGGGGCTGGGAGTGCTGGCGATGCATCCGACGCCACGCGATAGGAGTTTGCTCCTGCCGACCCACTACCTTATTGTGTGGGCCGGGCTGTTGTTCCATGGATTGGTGACTTGGGGGATCGTGGCGAACCAGGTGGCGTCCCTACTATTTAGCTTCACCGGCCAGCTAGACGGAGACGCGGTTGCACAACTGGAGGGGGCTAGGAGAGCCCTGTCTTACCTGCCTGGCAGGGGCGAGAAGGGGCTACCTTTTGACAGTGCTGTGAGGGACTCCCATCTGATCTTGGTGCCTTCCAATGGCGGGGCGGCCTGTGCCCTCCCTTACCAGCGGGAGCCAGACGCAGCGTTGTATACGGAGTGGGTGATGAGCACCCGACTGGTGGTACTGGCGCTGCATCGGTCCGTGATGAGATACCTGGAGCCATACTATCTGCACAGGTTCACCCAAAACATCTGGTACGACCAGGGGATCCCGCCGAACCAGGAGTTTTCATTAGCGGGCTGACAGTACAGAGGCCGGGACACCCACTTGCTGGCTGTAGCGTGGTGGGACTTCTACTGCTGTAGGGAGCTGGAGTGGCTGCCGACACTCGGGCTGGGACGCAGAGGATGGTTCGACGTCCATTATGCCAAGTGGTGGTTCGAGCACAACCACTTGTACTGGCAGAAGGCCTCGGTGATCAGGAAGGCCAAGGATAGCCGGCTTCTGTGGGAGGATCTGCCTCCTATTCCGCTGGATGATGAGTATCTGAGGGCTCGCTTTTTCCGGATTCACTGAGAAGTGGAGCGGCTAGCACAACAGGTGCCCCGGGGCAGCCGTGGTTCATTGTCTGCAGGATGAGGCAACAACGGGGCACTGAAGCCCCATAGGTAGGTGTGGCTGGCGCCTGCAGATACTGGAGCTAAGGCATCTCGACCGAGGGCACTGAGGACTTTGTGGGCCCAATTTCTGGCCGACTGTGGCTTCGGGAAAAAGGGTTCGTTGGACCGGGTGCTCCCTGAAGGGAGCTTTGCTAACACGACGGCCGATGACTGGAGGCGCCACATCGGCCAAGCGATAGGGTCTGCTGGACCCGTGGAGTTTGTTTCGCATATTAAGTGTGCTTACACTCTGAGGGATATCTGGGAGGTAGTTGCGAAGGCTGCCCACGTGGTGGGGTTGAAGCCGGGGCAGTTGGTTCCCCTGTCGTTGACCCCCTTCGCGGCCTCAGGTGAGACTTCTTCTTTAGTATGTTGTCTCTATTTTATTATTTTCTGGGATATGTGACTGAGACATTATACGTGGCTGTGTTTGTTGACAGCCTTTGTGGCGGAGGGAGATCACCCTTCCACGGAGACATCGTTTGGGAGCAGGGACGGGGGTCTTCAGCCTAGGCGGAAGTGCCCTCAGGTATATGTTGGAGTAGTGGGAGCTGGCGAGTCCTCTCGGGGACCCAGGGCTGGCAGACATATTGAGACAGAGCCGACTCTGAGTAAGTACCGTATTTGCCTCTTGGTTTCTTGTTGGTTTAGCCATGACGATTGACTAACCCTACATTGTTGGGTTTGTGTCTTGTAGCTCCGTTGGAGACCGGGGCAGACATGGCTTTCTCGCCACCCCAGGAGGTCGACCCACTACCGAATGACGGGGTCGAGTGTGAGACAGATGTGGAGGGGTTCCTTCGTGTGATGGATGAGGCTACCCCCAACATCAGGACTTTCCCTGACTTTGAGTCGTGGAAGGCCTCGGAGGATGCCCGACCAGGTAGGAGCTTCTGGGACTGGGCATACTCTGGTTATGGCTGTACTTGGTTTTGAAGACTAACATAGTTACCGATATTATGCAGAAGTGGCTGGGATGTCAGGGACCACGGCTCCTTTTGAGGCACAGGGTGAGGCGCCCCTATCGGCTGGAGGGCAGGAGCCAGCGGCGACCCTGGATGGCTCGGGTGAGCATTGAATTGTTATGGAGGAGATTGCCCTCTCATTGTCGCGCAGTTGTTGGACCGGAGTTGTTAACTGTGTTTGTGTTGTTATTTACCAGATGAGGATCCGGTTGCCACTCTAGAGATGATCTAGGAGCTAGTCAGTACCGGCCCGTTAGTGGCCCTCCCCTCTTTCGAGGGAGAGCCAGGAGCGGTGGGCGCCTCGATCCCGTCTATTACCGAGGGTGCGCCTGGCTTGCTACCGCAGCTATTGGCAGAGATGCCTTTCATTCCTATGCCGGCCGTGGTGTCTGCCTGCACCGTAGGACTGGTCGGGTCTTCTAGCATGGGACCTTCAGGTACGTGACTAGAAGCTTAGCCATTTACGGCAAGCTTTTTATGTCTTCTACTGACGCTAGGCTTCTTTTGGTGTTGGTCGCAGGTACTTCTTCACCTTTGGAGGAGGGCAAGCTTCCCTGTAACATGACTGAGGCAACGGAGGAAGGGCCTGCTACAGTGGCTTTGACTGAGGGCGACGAGGAGATCATCGACATTGAGAGGGTCTCAGAGGGGGGTGCCTCGACTGGTGAGTTTCTTGTTCGAAACCCTTAACTGGAGAGTTGTCTTTGTATGAGGTTGGGTTGCGTGGTGACCTCGTTTGGTTTGTTGGCTTGCAGGGTCCTCTAGTTCAGCCACCTCTGGGAGTTCGTCGGAGGCTTCGTCAGGCTCTCCGGGCAACGACAGCTTGGCCATGGAGACGGAGGAGAGTTTGAGCTCGAGCTCTTCCTCTTCTGGGGCCCCTTCTAGCGAGGAGGGTGAGATGGGGGCTACTTCCAGAGGTATGTGGGGATTCTCCCCCTCCCTATTTGGCATTTGTTTACGCTTTACGATGGGGTGCCGACGCTTTTGGGTTATATGCAGCATCGGAGTTAGGAGAGGAGCACGCATCGGCTCCTGATGAGAGCGGTCAGGAGGAGCGTCTAGTCTCACCTGTGGTTGCTGGAGACGACCGGGTCATGGAGGAGTCATTGCCCTCTCTCACCCCAGCGAGTGATGCCACCGAGATGGAGGAGTGGTTGCCTTCCTCGACCCTGGCGGAAGACGCCACTGGCGCGGTGAGACTCGCTCTGGGTAAGGAATGAAAACTTATCTTTTCTCAGGCTTTCCACCTTATTTATTGTAGGAAGTTTTGCATGTATTTCTCACTTCCCTTTGCATTTGTTAAGATTATGCAGGCTCCACTGGAGTGCTAGCCGCGTCAGGTGACTTCTCCCTGGGCTTGGGGATCGAGTGGCCTACGTCTGCCTCCCCGCCAGAGCTATTGTGGGACGGGAGCGCGGGCGCTGCCTTGCTCCAACGAGCCCGGGGCTACTTGTAGGGCGACCCTCTTCCTTCTCCAGGGGGTCTGAGACAGCGGCAGAGAGAGTGCACCCAGGGCTACCACGCGCTCGGCTTCCCACGTGAGCTTTGGATGTCCTAGTTAGCTGGGATCTGGGCCGAGTACTTGCGACTCTGCAAGGCTCAGGAGCAGAAGGCTCGGAGGCTGGCAGCCATCCGAGAGACACAGGAGCAGAGGACCATGCTTGTGTCGGCCATAGCGGAGCCGAGGTGGTGAGGACACCTGAGCTAGAGATCGACGCGATGCAGCAGAGCGACATTTCAGATCGTGTGGCATTGTTCGGGACGCGCAGACTTCACTTTGGCTTGAAGAAGACATGGAGAGCTAGCCAGGATCTCAGACTTCTTTGTTTACTTTCACTCTGGACTTGTGTAGGCCAGTTTTGGGCCAGTTGGATTGCATTTGGGTCACATTTGTGCTAATTAGGCTAATAGGAGGTTAGTGGGCCACCTAGGGGTACACTCACCAGGCCCAAATTGGGCTGGCCGCCCCTCCCTCCTTGTGGGCCCACCTTGGGAGGTGCGCCCTCACCCCTCCTAGGGTTTGGTGCGCAACCATCCCCTCCCTCCTCTTGGAGAAGGTGGCAGCCGCCCCCCTTCTCTCCTATCTTTTAGGAGAATCATGCGCCCCTCCCCTATTTTGTAGGATTTGAATTATTTCCCCCTTTTTTGTGTATTTCTTTTAGGCAAGTAATTAGGGTTTCTTTTCCATGTACTTAAGGGGTCTTGTAATTCATTTTGGAAGGAAAAAATTGAAGAATTTTGAGAAAATCTTGTGTTGGCCGCGGCCTCCCTCTCTCCTTGTGGGTGCGACTCCCACTTCTCTCCCTCCCCCTTTTCCTCTTCCTAGGGTGCGACGCCCTAGACCTTTACCCCTGGAGCTGCTGCTGCTGGTTAGGGTAGAGGCGACCTCCCTTCTACATCCAGCAAGACTCGGCTTCCGTTCGTGGTGGTGTGGTGTCGACGGGGTGGACCTTCACCTCTTGCTGTCTTGGGCGTTGGATGAGCATCTGCTAGCAGGATTTGTGCTTGAAAGACAAGGTTGGAACTATTGCGTCCCGACCCCATCTCCCTTCCATCCCTTCTAGACTTTTCTTCATCTTCCAGTCCCCAGAACGCCAGAGAAAACCTCATGTCAAAATTAGTCCGGAAGCGAAAGTTGCCTTTGTAGGCCTTTTCGCTGCTCTGAACGCTCCTGGAATAGACCTGCCTGAACCAGAGCCGCAAAGATCCACCCATAACGCCACCTTCCCCGCATCAAACCGTGCGAACCTCTTCATAACATATCTTCTCCTCCCTGTCCCCGAACTAGCTGCGCAGGTCTCATCCCAAAACTCACCCATAGTAAAAAGTTCCCTTTGGAACCACTTTCATCGCGCGATCTGCGTCTACAGTGTCACCGCAGGACAGAAACACAAACCCTCCAAAGGGGCACCCTTCAAACCTCCAAGAACTGGTCTGGGGTTTTGGAAACCCTTCCTCCATATATTAAACCTTCTCCAGAAATTTTCCTACGCCCAAAAGATCAGTTTCCCCTTGGTGACCATCTCCCCTAACTTGGGTTCCAGCTCTGACTGCACTGAAGTGCAGAGCTGAACCCCCACTTCCACTGCTGCCCACGCCCAAAGTTCCCTCTGCACGCTGCCCCGCCACTGTCATCCCTTCACCCCACGCCCTTCAGCTAAATACCAGAGAAAACCCAGCCACAAAAGACCCTCGGACGTCTTAGTTCCACCCCCACCTTTCCGCCCTTGTCCTGCTGCCAGCGCACAAACCAGACAGCACAGGTCCTGCCAATTAATTCACCTCAGCTCCGACGATGCACATCTGCTGACGCCATTTCAGAGGGGTCCTTGGGACATCCCAGTCGACATCCCCGCCAAGTTTTGTGACCAGAGGACACGCTGAAGGTGGTGCTCTAGGCTCGCCTCCCAGCTGCTTCCCTACGTGCGTGCAGACCGAGCAACAATCTGTCCACCGGGTTGGATTACTTTGGAGTTCCACACTGGTGCCGACGACGTCCCTCTTCCTCCAGGAGGTCCGGAATCCACTACATCATCCCATCAGGACGTCAGTACCTTTCACGCCACTCGTGGTCTGCCGTCCTTGCAGCAGCTCGCAGCAGTACCCGTGGGCAGCAAGCGTCACCAGACCCGTGTCCGTCACCCCTCGTCGCACGACCCCGGATGTTGGTGTAGCCTTTTACCTCCCTGCGAGGAGTGGGCATGGTTATTGTTTGTACTTGTTAGCTTTGTACTGGGGTTGTGTGACCAGGCCGGACTTCTTCCCCACGCCCCGAGCGTGGAGGTACGTTTCCGCTCCCTCCTAGGTCACTTGCTTGTTTAGTATTTTCTCTACACGCCGCTGCTTGAGTGTACGGTAGGGTCCTAGCTCGATATCACTTTATATTCACTGCTGCGGTGAGGATGAGAGAGACCGTCCCACGACTCTCCGAGTTGTGAGTGTAGAGTGACCACCCTAGTCCACGCTGGTCGCCTCAGCCGTGCGGACCGTCGAGCTTCCCACTCAAAGGGAGCATCAATGAGCGTAGTTCCTGTTACTTGGCATGTTTTATCTCGTTGGGAATTCTTAGGTGTGAGTTTACGCCATTCTCCCATTGCAACTCGCTAGTCTCAAGTTTGTCCATTTAGCCTAATTCGCATCTAGAGCCCCAGCCCGCATAGCGTCCCGCATCAAATTTGGTATCAGAGCTTAGGGAACCAGTTTGTTCTAACAAATTGGGGTCTTAGGTCATTCGAGTCTTTAGGTTGTCTAGGGTGCAATTGAGGCCTTAGAGTTATCTAGGTTGCATTGAGTCTCTTAGTTCATCTAGGTAACCCACCATTGCATTGTAATGTTAGGTTTGTGTCTAGTTAGAGTTTTGTCCTTGTCTCGTTGAGTCTTGCATGTCCAACTCCGCGCCAACCCCATGGTGGTTCCTCGAGCCCACATGTCAGGTGAGTCATCCCTATTGGTCCGATTCGATGCTCTTATAGTACGACCTCTAAGTGTCGCCCCTACCACTCAGTCGTCGGGAGACCCGACCCCTATACCGATGACCGAGTCATTCCAGCGCCCTGTCATGTCCACTGCCATCCTACCTAATGGGATGCATACGGAGATCGACTTCATCAGTAGGGTGTCGTCTAACTGTGTCTCACAAGACATTGTTGAGTCACTCTCCAAGACTGGGGAGATTGTTCTCCGTGATGGTTTAGCTTTTATCGAGTTCCAACGGTGGTTTGGCCCCGTTAAATATTTCGATGGCGCTTGGTGCAAGATCAACACACTTGCTGGTCCATGCATCATTTTAGGGCGAACTTGGTTGGAGGAAAGAAGTGCGACCATCGACCTGGATAGGAGGACCTGCACCCTACACCCATCTCACCTTCCCGGTGAGTTTGTCTTCCATGACGGCGTTACGCCGACCACCTCCATGTCATCACCTGGGTTTGTTCCAGTGAGTTATGAGGCTGAACAGGAGTTGATGGAGGAGTACCTAACTGAGGTTGAGGAGTTAGGGAGTGACCCCCCCCACATCATAGAGGACTCAGTTTCCACTCCCGAGAGAGAGGCTTCACCCTTAGACCCTCATATAGAGACATTCTTACCTTCCGAGGGTGAACTGGTCATTGGAGAGTCGTTAGCTAGCTGGCTAAGGGAGGGTCCACTTCTAGATGTCTCCATTCCTTGCTATACACCCATGGGACCAGCCCTCCCAATAATACCCCTTAACTCCTTTCACACCACTTTTCGGTCCTTCTGCTTTCTTGAAAATGTGAAGGACTTCCTTAGGAGTTTAGATTATCAATGGGAGTTGACTTATATGTTGACCTTAGGGTCTGACCAACCCTATAGTCATAGCTTTACACTCCCTACTTTGGGGTCTATTACCTCGGTCTACACCATAGGACATATCACATCCGAGGTCCTTTTATTATTTCCCATACCCGTGGAGGTTGATTTTGTCCCCGCTTATGGTTTCACGGTCCCGAGGGAGGAACCTAGCCTTCCTTGCCTTCCTCATGAGCCTCTTGCCCCATACATGAGAGTGCCTGAAGGTGATTATCTGCACCTGGGCGAATGTCGCACATGGGCAAGTATAGTGAAGGGACCTGTCGGGAGGGGTCATCATTTCTTTGACCCTTTCGATCCCCTCCCTAGTGAGGCTCTCGACCCATATTCTTTTCCCCACCTTGTCGAGGAGGTCCACTATCATACACCACCTAGGCCTTCTAGTCAACACCTCACCTTACCGGCATCCAGATGCCCGAGCTTAGGAGGCCAGGGACACATGTCTCTTCCCCATGTTTCTTCATGTCCACCATCATATAGGGGTTTGTCTCATATAGGGAATGTCATGAGTGAGTTTGGGCAATTTAGTCCCCATGAGTCTACCACATTCCGTAGGACACCCATGCATGATAGATACAACTTTGGTTGTCCTGGTCCTCCCCGTGTTGTCCAATCATGTAGGAGTCATAGGCATGCTAGGTCTGTGTTTGGATGTCCAGGACCACCACTGCATTCACATAAGTATGAGTCAACACAGCTAGTTCGGAGTCTGCATCATCATCACCATATTGAGACTAGCAACACGCGATCTAGAGAATGGGCTGATGCTCATAAACACCCCTGTGAGTTCCAGGAGGGAGATTACGTCATGATCCGGGTTAGACCGGAACGGTTTCCTTCTGGAGCCGTGAAGAAGCAACATGCTCGTGGTGCTGGCCCTTTTAGAGTCGTGAGGCGAGTCGGATCTAATGCATACGTTGTAGACTTGCTAGAGGACTATGGTATTAGCTCCACATTCAACATCTCGGACCTAGTCGCATATAGGGACCCAGCAGTGATCCCCCGTGAGTTATTTGGGCCTTCTCCACCTCTTGTGAGCGAGCCACCCCCTGAGAGTCCACTTCCAGCCTTGTCACCTCTGCAGCGTGAGCGGATAGAGTCTATACTCGATGAGCATGTGACGACCACCAGGAGTGGCGCGTACCATCGCTACTTGGTTCGTTGGAGAGGATGGCCCGCGTCTGAGGACACCTGGATCACCGGGACAGAGCTTGAGAGGATAGATCAAGACTTGCTCGAGTGGTACCTTAGTGACACCGACCCTTACTCGACGGGGTCGAGTTTCTCCCGCCCGGGGAGAATTGGTGAGGACACCTGAGCTAGAGATCGACGCGATGCAGCAGAGCGACATTTCAGATCGTGTGGCATTGTTCGGGACGCGCAGACTTCACTTTGGCTTGAAGAAGACATGGAGAGCTAGCCAGGATCTCAGACTTCTTTGTTTACTTTCACTCTGGACTTGTGTAGGCCAGTTTTGGGCCAGTTGGATTGCATTTGGGTCACATTTGTGCTAATTAGGCTAATAGGAGGTTAGTGGGCCACCTAGGGGTACACTCACCAGGCCCAAATTGGGCTGGCCGCCCCTCCCTCCTTGTGGGCCCACCTTGGGAGGTGCGCCCTCACCCCTCCTAGGGTTTGGTGCGCAACCATCCCCTCCCTCCTCTTGGAGAAGGTGGCAGCCGCCCCCCTTCTCTCCTATCTTTTAGGAGAATCATGTGCCCCTCCCCTATTTTGTAGGATTTGAATTATTTCCCCCTTTTTTGTGTATTTCTTTTAGGCAAGTAATTAGGGTTTCTTTTCCATGTACTTAAGGGGTCTTGTAATTCATTTTGGAAGGAAAAAATTGAAGAATTTTGAGAAAATCTTGTGTTGGCCGCGGCCTCCCTCTCTCCTTGTGGGTGCGACTCCCACTTCTCTCCCTCCCCCTTTTCCTCTTCCTAGGGTGCGACGCCCTAGACCTTTACCCCTGGAGCTGCTGCTGCTGGTTAGGGTGGAGGCGACCTCCCTTCTACATCCAGCAAGACTCGGCTTCCGTTCGTGGTGGTGTGGTGTCGACGGGGTGGACCTTCACCTCTTGCTGTCTTGGGCGTTGGATGAGCATCTGCTAGCAGGATTTATGCTTGAAAGACAAGGTTGGAACTATTGCGTCCCGACCCCATCTCCCTTCCATCCCTTCTAGACTTTTCTTCATCTTCCAGTCCCCAGAACGCCAGAGAAAACTTCATGTCAAAATTCGTCCGGAAGCGAAAGTTGCCTTTGTAGGCCTTTTCGCTGCTCTGAACGCTCCTGGAATAGACCTGCCTGAACCAGAGCCGCAAAGATCCACCCATAACGCCACCTTCCCCACATCAAACCGTGCGAACCTCTTCATAACATATCTTCTCCTCCCTGTCCCCGAACTAGCTGCGCAGGTCTCATCCCAAAACTCACCCATAGTAAAAAGTTCCCTTTGGAACCACTTTCATCGCGCGATCTGCGTCTACAGTGTCACCGCAGGACAGAAACACAAACCCTCCAAAGGGGCACCCTTCAAACCTCCAAGAACTGGTCTGGGGTTTTGGAAACCCTTCCTCCATATATTAAACCTTCTCCAGAAATTTTCCTACGCCCAAAAGATCAGTTTCCCCTTGGTGACCATCTCCCCTAACTTGGGTTCCAGCTCTGACTGCACTGAAGTGCAGAGCTGAACCCCCACTTCCACTGCTGCCCACGCCCAAAGTTCCCTCTGCACGCTGCCCCGCCACTGTCATCCCTTCACCCCACGCCCTTCAGCTAAACACCAGAGAAAACCCAGCCACAAAAGACCCTCGGACGTCTTAGTTCCACCCCCACCTTTCCGCCCTTGTCCTGCTGCCAGCGCACAAACCAGACAGCACAGGTCCTGCCAATTAATTCACCTCGGCTCCGACGATGCACATCTGCTGACGCCATTTCAGAGGGGTCCTTGGGACATCCCAGTCGACATCCCCGCCAAGTTTTGTGACCAGAGGACACGCTGAAGGTGGTGCTCTAGGCTCGCCTCCCAGCTGCTTCCCTACGTGCGTGCAGACCGAGCAACAATCTGTCCACCGGGTTGGATTACTTTGGAGTTCCACACCGGTGCCGACGACGTCCCTCTTCCTCCAGGAGGTCCGGAATCCACTACATCATCCCATCAGGACGTCAGTACCTTTCACGCCACTCGTGGTCTGCCGTCCTTGCAGCAGCTCGCAGCAGTACCCGTGGGCAGCAAGCGTCACCAGACCCGTGTCCGTCACCCCTCGTCGCACGACCCCGGATGTTGGTGTAGCCTTTTACCTCCCTGCGAGGAGTGGGCATGGTTATTGTTTGTACTTGTTAGCTTTGTACTGGGGTTGTGTGACCAGGCCGGACTTCTTCCCCACGCCCCGAGCGTGGAGGTACGTTTCCGCTCCCTCCTAGGTCACTTGCTTGTTTAGTATTTTCTCTACACGCCGCTGCTTGAGTGTACGGTAGGGTCCTAGCTCGATATCACTTTATATTCACTGCTGCGGTGAGGATGAGAGAGACCGTCCCACGACTCTCCGAGTTGTGAGTGTAGAGTGACCACCCTAGTCCACGCTGGTCGCCTCAGCCGTGCGGACCGTCGAGCTTCCCACTCAAAGGGAGCATCAATGAGCGTAGTTCCTGTTACTTGGCATGTTTTATCTCGTTGGGAATTCTTAGGTGTGAGTTTACGCCATTCTCCCATTGCAACTCGCTAGTCTCAAGTTTGTCCATTTAGCCTAATTCGCATCTAGAGCCCCAGCCCGCATAGCGTCCCGCATCACGAGGGGCCATGCTGAGGCAACCGCGTTGGTGTCTCAGGACAGCACCGCGTGACTGGGAGAGGCGGAGAGCCGGGTTGAGGCCTTGAGGAAGGCCTTGGAGGAGCAGCAGTCGGCCGCCGAGCGCACCCGAGCTGAGTGGCAGATGGCCGAGATGACGGCCGAGGCTAGCGCTCAGCTTTTGTCGACCCTAGAGGCGGAGCTTGCGGCTGCTGATTCTTGCCTTGCGGCACTGGAGTGGAGCGAGCCTGTGGTCTGATTGTATCTCTTTTCCCCTTTTTGTTTGTGTCATCCGGACTTTATGGATTTTGTTACCCCAAGGGCATGTCTTGGGCCCCTTGTAAGGAGTGTTAATGACAACTTGTCAGATTTTTGGTTGTTTACTGGGTTGTTCCCCCTCTTCTCTGGTGGGACAGTGTTGTGTGTACGGACTGGCGACCACTTACTGTTAGTCGTGCTTGTTTTTTTTTGCTATGTACTGGTATAAGTGACAGGGGACTGGATGTACCCGCTTTCTGGCGCAGGAGTGAAGGGGTTGAGTATGGAGAATAGTGTAACTGGATGCTGGGTACTGGGTAGTAGGGACAGAGTGTTGAAAATTAGAGGTTGAGTACTGGATAGTCGGGAAAAATGACTGGGCGTTGGGGCTAATCCTCTTAAAGGATAAAAGCCTGTGAGACATGAAGTCGACATAGACATGTCGGGATATGGCGGTCTACGCAGTTTAGGGCTACTGGGGTGATTCTGGGGTGTATCGGTCACAAATTGAGTGATAGAGTATCAGCTATTATCATGTTGTTAGTCGGAAATGTAATTCTCATTAGCCGGGGAGACCAGAGCTGAGCTGGTCGGGTGACCCGGGGAAGGCATTTCGGCCAAGAACTGGGACTGGGACAGAGGCTGAAGGCCTAAACTGAGATTGTGACTGGAGCTGGGGACTGAAGCCGGGGTCAGCCGGCTAGCTTGCAAAGGCATTGTACCCTGCGGCTGGGGCTGGTGGCTGGGCGGCTGGCCTGTGAAGGCGTTGTAGCCAAAAACTAGAATTGGAGACTGGGCGGCTGGCCTGTGAAGGTGTTGTAGCCAAAAACTGGAACTGGAGACTGGGCGGCTGGCCTGTGAAGGTGTTGCAGCCAGAAATCGGGACTGGAAACTGGGCGGCTAGCCTGTGAAGGCGTTGTAGTTGAAAATTGGGACTGGAGACTTGGCGGCTGGCCTGTGAAGGTGTTGTGGCCGAAAACTAGGACTGGAGGCTGGGCGGCTAGCCTGTGAAGGCGTTGTAGCTGGAAACTGGGACTGGAGACTAGGCGGCTGGCCTGTGAAGGCGTTGTAGTCAGAAATCGAGACTGGAAACTGGGCGGCTGGTCTGTGAAGGCGTTGTAGTCGAAAACTGGGACTGGAGACTTGTCGGCTAGACTATGAAGGTGTTGTGGTCAGAAACTAGGACTGGAGATTGGGTGGCTAGCCTGTGAAGGCGTTGTAGCTGAAAACTGGGATTGGAGACTGGGCGGCTGGCCTGTGAAGGCGTTGTAGCCGAAAATTGGGACTGGAAATTGGGCGGCTGGCTTGTGAAGGCGTTGTAGCCGGAAACTAGGACTGGAGACTGGGCGGCTAGCCTGTAAAGGCATTGTAGCCGGAAACTGGAACTGGAGATTGGGCCGCAAGCCTGTGAAGGTGTTGTAGCCGGAAACTTCGACTAGAAACTGGGCGGCTAACCTGTGAAGGCATTGTAGCTGGAAATCGGGACTGGAGACTGGGCGGCTGGCCTGTGAAGGCGTTGTAGTTGAAAATTGGGATTGGAAACTAGGCGGCTGGCCTGTGAAGGCGTTGTAGCCGAAAACTAGGACTGAAGATTGGGCGACTAGCCTGTGAAGGTGTTGTAGCTGGAAACTGGGATTGGAAACTGGGCGGCTGGCCTGTGAAGGCGTTGTAGCCGGAAACTGGGACTGAAGACTAGGCGGCTGGCCTGTGAAGGCGTTGTAGCCGGAAACAGGGACTGGAGACTGGGCGGCTGACCTATGAAGGTGTTATCTGGGAGGCTAGCCTGTGAAGGCGTTGCAGCTGGAAACTGGGACTGGAACTGGAAACTGGCACTCGGGATTACAGACCCTCGGGGGTGTAGTGGCCACCATTGTTGTGGAGTAAAGTTGAGCTTGCTATCGGCGAGATGTCACGGTCGATAGCTTTCATCAGTGAGGAGTAGAGAGCAAGGGAGTTTTTTTTCTCTTTATCAGCTCTACGGCCCTTGCGGGTTTTTGCCAGAGCTGGCCCCCTTTTACTTTTTCCAGTGCGCCCTTGTGGGTTTTTGCACCGAGGGGTTACCCGATTTTGCCTGAGGTGCCCTTTCGGGTTTTCACCTCAGCTGGGTTGGTTGCAATTTTTGCCCCCAGTCGTCTCTTTGTAATAAGGACGGCCGGGTCCGTCGGGGTATCTCTATTTTTAACCCCATTGTTTGTGTTTTTTTTGTTTTTGTTTTTTGTTGAATCGCCGTCCATAGCATGCTGTTGTCAGTGGACGTAGCCTGGAGCTGGAGAATGTGAATGACTGGGCATTGTTCCACCCCTAATAAGGGCTCTCACAATTCGTCAAGTTTGATAGGATTGGTGATCCTCTCTGATTCTAGATGTTAGAATCGGAGTGAGCACGACTGATATCCAGAGGGGGGGTGAATGGATCCCAATAATGAGTTTTGCGGAATTAAAAACTTGAGAACTATTTTCAATGATTTAAATTGAAAACAACACTTTCTTTAGGAATAGTCTCTTCACATAAACTTAATCTCAAACACTTAGTATGTAAATGATTCCAACAATTGTCACTTGAATGAAAGAGATATCAACAATCAAGTACGAGGCGGAGGTATGATCTAGGATCCCTCACGCAAGGTATGACATTCCTGATTGGCGTAACCAATCTTTCCTGTCACACCTTTTGATGCACTTGATAATTGAAAGAATTCACCACTCATTCAAATGAGAATAAGATCAAAATCAGATACAGACTATGAACCGCCCTAAGCATACATCTAATCGACGCAATAAGCAAATAAGCAATCACACAGAAGACACATAAGTTTTTAGGTGGTTCGGTCTCAACCTTGAGACCTACATCCACCCCACACTCAAACCTGAGTGTGGATTTCGCTGACACACATCTTAATCTGCTGATCCACAACTTCGGGGATGAATCCCTACAACCGCTGAGCAACATAGCTTGCTATCCGTTGACTGATAGCTTGATCCGCTGAGCCTCACAGCTTGCTAACCCGCTGAGCACCACAACTTGCTGTCCAAGGAGTTGCTCCTTGCCCCTGAGCCTCACAGCTTGCTCCGCTGCCAAACAGCTTGAAACATAGAGATAAAAGAAAAGATCAAAGGACTGAAAACAATGACCAAATAAAGCATGAAAATTAATTTAGCTCAAGTGAGCAGACGATTCTAGATCTGATCTAGGAATCGTGACTTTAGCAACGAACTTTCTTCTCACTTCTTCTCCTCTTCTACGATACTCTATTCTGGCTCTTCTTCTCTTTTCTGCAACTCACTCTCACTCTCCAACACTCTACTATTCTGCTCTGAATTCTCTCTTCTCTATTTTCTTTCTTCTCTATCTCTTTTTCTCTATCTCACAGTCTCTCTCTCTCAGTCTTCTCTTTCTGGTTTTTCTTCTTCTGTTGCAGTGCTTGCTTCAGACGAGAGTTCTCCTTTTTATATATGATCTCACTGGATTAGTGGTCCCCACGTGATTTTTAGTCTGGCGCGTGGAGAGAGGATTCCTGCCATTAACTTTTTAGAAAAATGGCTTGAATAGATCCATGTGTCAGATTTTGAAGACAAGAAGAATCCACGTGTCTGATCGTTCATGAAAAGCTGAGCACGTGCCTGATTACTCAATTTTGGGATCACGTGATAACTTGAATCTTTGCTGCACTCTACCTTTTAAGTGATTGATTTAATTCCTGTCAATAAGATACAAGACATTTCATCAAATATCTTTTCATCATATTGGTTTAGGAAACTATGCACTTAATCAATTTCAGAGAAATCAGATACTCAGATCAAAGGACTCTATGACAATGCAGATGCATTAAAGTACATGTCTCAATGCATAGACTTGATGACCTGAAATCTATATGTGCATCGACCTTAGACTCTACATGTGCACATACTCTACATGTGCACCGACCTATGCTATGCATGTGCACGGACCTCAGTGCACATACTTCACTCTTCATATGCACAGACTATACATCTCCACCGACCTATAATATGCATGTGCACAGACCTCAGACTATGCATGTGCACAGACTTCACTCTTCTTATGCACAGACTCTACATGTGCACCGACCTATACAATGCATGTGCACAGACCTGTGTGACTACATGTGTATACATGCACCGACCTGGGTGACTGCATGTGTATTCATGCACCGACCTTACATGACTAAAACATGAATGTACATCGACCTTATTTTTCTGACACTTAGAATGTGAAATGGCATGATCAATATGAATGCCTCTATGCAGTTTAGTCACATCATGATTCATAGTGTGACGTCATCAAAATCAAGGTTCCAACAATCTCACCCTTTTTGATGATGATAATTATGAGTCATGTACATGTTTGATCAAGATGAAAAAATAGAAAAATATTCAATCATTCACACATTCAATTATTCACTCATTGAAACATTCATTCACTCAAGGTCATCTCCATTCAGTTCAGACAAATACATTCATTTCATCCAAAATTATCAATTCATTTCTCATGAATTTTTTGTTAAGTTTACAACCTTACAAAAATATGCAAATGTAACCTTACAAAAATATGCAAATGCAAAACTACCATGCAAACACTATGTACAATAGGAAAAGAAGGATGTTGCTGTAAAATATGCAAATGCAAAACTACCATGCAAACACTATGTACAATAGGAAAAGAAGGATGATGTTGTTTCTGACAAAATTTCATCATATGCTCAATTCTTCAGCTCATGACCGACAAAACCGACTTCTGCTCAATTCTTTCAGCTCAGCTCATGACTCATCTCATCTATCTCTCCCCCTTTGTCATTATCAAAAACAAGTAGAAGAGAAATATACATTGTTCTCCCCCTGAATCTAACACAACATCAAATATCTGCAAGAGAGCTTCCACCTCTGTGTCGTGGACGTCTGGTAGGTGTCCTGCTAGAACTTCCACGTTCTCTCAACGGTGCAGTTTCTGGAATGTTTCGTGGAATTCTGTCAACTTTAGTACCTAAGGTAGCAAGCTTTGCATTGAGCCTCTGATCTACTGTTTGAACTTGTGCTTGGAGCTCTTTGACAGTGCCAGTCAAATCAATAAACCAATTTTGGAGCATGGTGCACATATTCTCAACTTGGTAGGTTTGCTGTTGATGAATATCTGCCATGGAAGTTGAAGTACTTGTAGCTTGTATAGTGACAATTTCTTTAAAATTATTGGACAGATGTTGTACTTTTTCCTGAACTATATCAAGCTTAGCATATACATTTCCCATCTGAATAATACTACCCTGGACTTCATCTGATATATTATTTATCATGTAGGACAGTGTTTGTTGTTCTTGGCGAATAATATTCAATTCTTCTCTGATTCTTTACTGTTCTTTCCTGATATCAAAAGCATGGATTGGATTTTGTGTTATTTTCTCATGAGTTTCTGCCTGATTTTCTCTTAGAAGACTCATTGTAGAACCAGCTGTTTCATAAACATGTATCAAAGAATATAAGAAACCATGCAATCTTTCATCAGATTTATACTTATCTCTCACAATTTTTTCCCATTGGCTGTTAACAGTCTGCTCAACATGCATCATTCTAGCATCTAATCTTTCTACAACCAAATTCAGTTGCACAAATGATGCATTCATAATTCTAAATTGACTTTGCAGTAGATTTACCAATGAGGGAAGAACATCAGATACATTTGAAGATGAACTTGGTCCTACAGATGTGGATGCATGGAACTCAGGTGGAATCTGAGGTTCCTCAGGAGACCTTGGTGGCTGAATGCCATATACCATTAGAGGTCCATGATGAGGTCCAAAGAATACAGCAGGACCTTGTTCTTCTTGGTTATACTCAGCATGTGGCTGCTGCTCCTGTATGCCTTCTTGCTCATTTATTTCCATCTGCTCATTCTGTTGCTTTGATTGTATTTCAAGCTGCTGCTGCTCTATCTGTTCAATAAGCTGATCAATATGTTGATCTAGCTGCTGCATTACTTGATCATCTGAAGTAAATTATTGTTCTAACTCATGAAGTTCTTGGTCTAGTTGTACCTCTCTTTCCATCTCTCCCCTTTCTTCTTCCTACTATTGCTTCTCTTCCTGCAGCTCTGGATGAAATTCTTCCTGAAGCTCTGGAATAGGTTCTTCCTAAAATTGTTCTGCTATCTACTCTGACTGTTCTTGCAGATACTCAATATGCAAATCTTCATCATTAACCTGCTGCTCTATGTGCGCTGCTACTTCCTGTTCAGCTATTTATGGCTGCTGCTCTTCCTGACCTTGTGCTTCCTGCTGAAGCTGTTCCACTTGTTCCACATCCTGTTGCTGCTGTTGCTGTTTCGACTCAGATTGCATTTCTTGTTCTTCTTCTTCCTGTGCTGGTTGTTGTTCTTGTTCTGCCACTTGTTGGACATGGTGCTCTGCCATTTTCTGTTCAGGCTGATCTTGGACTTTTGCACTAGATGGCTTAAGCTTCAAAAAATTTGTAATGAAATCCATATCATATACATTCACTTTAGGGATTTCTTTGAATGTATCATCCTCTAAAGGAATGTTCATTTTCTTGAAAATTACAGTCAGATGGGCTGCATAGGGTAGATGTCTTCTGGACTCCTTGCAATACCCAATGATCTGAATTATCAGCTCTGGCAAACAAATTCTAATTTTCTTGAACATGCAGTAGAAAATGAACCTTTGTGACTCTGTTAGTCTCCCCCTACCTTCACCTTGTGGAGTTATAATTGTAGTGAACATATGGTGCAACAGTCTTTTTAGAGGGGAAAACTTGTTTGCATTAAACTGAGTCAGCTTGGTCTGCATGTGGTCATTAGGGTTACTAGGCTTATCTGTGAGTATAGAGTAAGCCTCATATTCATCATATTCAAACTCTCCCTCAACTACTCCATCTTCAGAAATCCTAAAGATTTTGTGAAGAAAATGCCTAGTAATCTCAATCTTGGTTCCTTTCACACATGACCGTATCTTAGACTGGTCTGGATCAAATTTCAATTTTTTGTAAAACTCCGTGACCAACCTAGGGTAGTAGTATCTGTGCTTTCCCATGAACTTCTTCCAGTTTTGAAATTTAATAAAACTTAAGAGCTCTAGATAATTATCAATCATTTCTTGATCATGAAAATCTACGTACCGCGGAAAGATGATCTTAGCAGCTTCAATCTTTTCTTCCGCCTGACCAGACACAGACTCAGATTCAGATTCATCCTCGGATACCTGAAGCTTTTCCTTCTTTTCAGAAATCCTACGCCTCTTTGTAGGAAGCTCTTTGGTGATCTTCTTACTCTTGGAGGGATTCAATATGGGTGACTGTGCTGATCCTTTGTCATGCAAATGTTTGGACCTACCCTCCTTGCGGGGCATTTTAGTTTCACTTCTTGATGCCACTTCCACTGGGTGCTGCTCCTCGGTGATCTTTCGCTTTCCTTTGCTCTTTGTGACTGGAGACGAGATGATTTATACTGGAGACGAGGAGTAATGGCACAGATATAGGAAGTTAGAAGAAGGTGAAGAGCAGGGAATGAAAGACACAGAATCAAGCAGGTGGGAGGAAGCACGAGCGACTCCACTGCGTAGATGCGAGAAGGTTTAGAAGGAGAAGAACCCTCGACCTGGATAGGTTATGCTTCGACGGTAAGGAGGACTCTTATTAATAGGGTAAAATAAGATGAAAAACTATTAACTTTACCAATTTCAGAGAGAATGACCAGACTTCCCTTTTCTTTGAGGTAAATTACCCTTCCTTTTATATATGTGGTCTGCGGCTTATTAAAGATTAAATCTTGATATAATCATTTTCTAAAATCAATCCTTTGATGCATAAACAATGGAGATAAAACAATTTAATCAATGTATTATGCCTAGTCAGAAAAACCAACAATCTTACTTATCATTTTCATTTGACAAAAAATGATTTAAATCTGCCTTATATTGACACTAGACAGTTTTAAGTTTTCAAGAAGAAGCACATAGTAAACCATATTTTTCTTTTTCTTTTTGATTGAAAACTTTGAGCATTCAAATATGATCACACCTTTTTACTCAATGAAACACGTTTATCAGACGCCTGAATCCCTGGTTACTCAGTGTAATCAACAATTATGCCTCATTTAATGAACATAGTTAGCATCTTTTATCATGACATGACCTCTGAATTTCATTGATACAAATGGTCAGTTTCTCAAAAAGATATGCCATTGCTCTGCCTTCATTTTTTTTAAATATATATAATGGCGTATTCCCTGAACTTACTTCAGATTTCACATTAAAACAGCTTAAGGACAATATAAGTACGTGATTTTCTTTCAAGATGTCTCATTACTTATAATTTTTAGATTTTTGGAGTTCAACTGGACATTTCCATTTTAGAGTGTTTTAAAACCATTGTAGGTACATTCAGGATAATCTAGAACAATTAAGGATAGATTTAATCTCCATAAACAACAGATCACATTTCTTCAAGATCAAGCAATTACTTTTAGATCTGGGAGGTCTAGTAATTATATCTCTGGATTAGTAAAGATAACAGACCCCTTGAATGATAGACTCTAATAACAAACTGACTATGAAAGAATGCAGTCATTAAAGAAGTGGGAAAGACTTGACATAGATAGCACAGATAAGAAAACATGGATGGAGAATTCAAGAAGAGTAAAGATAGGTAAGATGAATAAAGTAGAAAGTCACATAGAAGCATAAGAAGAAGCTAAGGTCAGACTTGCAGACAACCAATGCCATAGTCTTTATAATCTCTCAACTGAAAACAACATTAATCATAGATCACACCACCTGACGGCAAACAACTTCCAAGTGTAGTAAGGTCGGTGTTTCCTCCATGTACATCGACCTATTAGCATAACAAGGTCGGTGCATCTCCCATATGCATAGACCTTCTAGCTTATCCAGACAAACTATTCACCCAAAAATTAATGCAGCAATAACTCCAGTAGGCACAGATTCAACTTTATAACAATCCAACAGGCAGCAACTTCATGAACCATTGTTCTGACACCTCAAGCAAACCAAAAATTTCTGATCACATTAACTCAGCTCCCCCTCAATGTGTGCAGAAACTCAATCAAACAACAATCCCTTTCTTATTGTACACAAATATGCAACTATTAAATGTAGAATGCACGTTTATCACTACATGCAGATTTGACCCTTGGTACTTGGTGGAGGTCTGGCCTCTACACATGATGTGGGTTTCCAGATAGATAATGATTTGCCCTTCTCCTAGCGTACCATTTGATATACCAACAGGGTCATGCAAGAATATGCATCTATTGTGAACATGGATGACTAACATGAATGACTGTTTAACATGTAAAATCTCATATAGAATTGCATGTAGCAGATTATCAACATACATCAAACATGACAGGATAACATCAAATAACATCAATGAATTTAATCTAAGCAAACATGCAATATTCCATAAAGAGCATTATTCAAGCAATAAAATAATGAGAATGGGGTTTAACTGACCTTCATGTGCTTTGATATTTATTTAACCCCTTTTTATTGTCTTCCACTAAGGTACACCTGCAACCAAGAATTTATTTCGAATATCTAGGAGCCCAAGATTTCTTGGGTCCTGTCAGATGAGTTACACCTCTAATAGGTGTACTCTAAGAGTTCTAAGCATTCAAATCAGATTTTATCCAATAGCATTCAAACATTGTATGTCCAGGTTTTTTACAGTATTTGCAAATTGGATATCTATGAATTGAGGCATAATCATTCCTGACCTAAGTATTTCTAAATGTAGGCAATGTAGCATGTTCAAAATAAAATCTTTTCTTCTTAGCAAACCAACATTGTGATGCAACATGCCCAAATTTTCTACAATTGAAACACTCAATGTTCTGACCTACATGTTTTCTATCATGATTATTATTTGCAAGACTATTTCTAGCATGAAATTTTCCAAACATTTGATCATCTTGTTTCATTAAATTACAGTCATACATGTGATGTCCATTTCTTCCACAATAGAAACATGAGGTGAAAATTTTATTTCTATTTGCATGCGTTTGAGAAATAGCATTATGTTTATCATGCAGATCTCTACTAGAGATGTTTCTAAACTTTTTCTACATGTTCTTGTTTCCATTCTTAGAATCATTCATTTTCTTAGCTACATTCATGTCATCATATTTCATAAAATGGCAGTCATACATTACATGCCCTGCCCTACCACAGTAATGACATGAGATTTTCTTTTTATGTGCATGTGAATGAGTGGAAAACTTATGAACAACATGCACTAGGGTAGCATGACTCACATTCTTAGCAGAAACATTTTTGGATTTGTTCAGATTACAATCCTTTTTCTATTTTTCAAACTTTTTCAAAATTTTAGTTTGTTTTTCAGATTTTTGAGCTGTAAATTAAAAAATAGATGAAGAGGATGGTTTGGATGTTTCAGAACGGCTCATCACATGAGTAATCATTTGATTTTCAAACTGCTTCTCATTGACTGGATTGTAACCCAATCCTTCTCTCTGGAAACTCACTTTAGCTCCAAGAATTTTGTCCAAGTTATCCTTTCCCTTAACAAATTTTGACAGAGAATTTCTTAGATCTTAGATTTCAGAATTTAGAGAAACAATGTTAACCTCATAGCAAGCAATATCAGATTCATAGAGAATTACTTAATGATGTAAAATATCATTCAAACTTTTGAGTGTGTTAATTTCCTGTTTCAATTTCTATTCATTGTCAACTTCAACACACTTTCCTTTTTAAAAGGTTAACAATCTCTCTGACATGACAATATTTAATACCATCAATTTTGTTCTTTCAGATTTTTATTTTCTTCAATCAGATCAGCTTTAGCCACTGAATTCAACTTTTCATTCAAATCTTATTTAATATGTTCAAATTTCTTTTTCCTATTCAATAACTGTTCATTCTCTTCCCTAAGAGAATCAATCAGCTCTTCTTGCCATTTTAAATCAGATTGAAGACTAGCATTCAGCTTATTCACATATGAACATCTATCACATGAATGATTAGCATTTTCCACTTCTATTTTTAGATGTTTATTTTCAGACTTCAATGAATTTATTTCAAATGACATAGTCTTATTCATTTTCCTACTTTTAGACTTCACTTTCTTATATCTATCTAACAACCCATCATATAATTTCATCAAATCGTTAAAAGTAAGTTCATCAGATTCAGAACTTACCTGAGAAGTAGACTCTTCTAGTTGATCACTGCTGTGATCTTTTGCCATTAAACATTCGTTTCCTTCTTGCATATGAATTTCTGTCAGCTTGTCCAGAATTTCTTTCGCGCTTCTGCACATAGAGACACCAGAGAACTCATTAGTATCTATCGCCCTCTTTATCATCTTCAGGACTTTCTTGTTATCAACATTCTTTAGTCTATGTATGACATTCCATTTAGATTCATCCTCTGGTACATCATTGATGCGGGACGGGACGCGACTCGATGCCAATTTGATGCTAATCTTGGACTCTAGGCAAACTCGCGACTCGTCCCTGGTGAGGGAAGCGTGTGGATGTGCGCAGTTGAGAAATCAGCAATGAGCTAGGGTGGTCAACTCTCACTTTCGTGCCCGGATCGGGTCACGGGACGGGTTTCGCTCTATTTCGCACAACGGTGATTGAAATGATATGAACGAGCTAGTTACCCTATCACTCTCGCAGCGGCATAAAAACACATACGAAATAAGCAAAATGCCAAGAAAGGGGAGCGGAAACAATACCTCCACACTCTAGATGTGGGGAAGGCGACCCCGGCCAAGACTCGTACTCCTGGTACAAATAATTATCAATAATTACAGAAATGATTTTACTGCCCACTCCATGCAGGCAGTTAAAGGGCTACACGTGGGACCCGGGAGTATCAAGCTCGGGTCGACGGGCAGCAAACCGGAAGGGCTTTCGGGCCGGAGGCGGGCTGCTGGTCCGACTCGGTACTGTTCGGACTCGCTAGACAGCAAGCGAACTCGGCTACTGGGACGGCGGCTTCCGGTAGACATCTGGTCGAGACGATTGGCTGGGACACCGGTGGAATCCTTCTCTTCGATCTCTAAACTCGGCGGCCGCCGAATCTGAGCTGGCATATTTTTTGAGGAATTATCCATCATACTGCTCTTGCTGGCCTGACTTAGAACAGATCTGCGCATCTCCACAAAAATAATTGTTGCTCCCAGATCCGAAGGCGGATCGAGGCAATATTAGCGCCGTTGGACAGAGGACTCAAAGGGCTACAACATATATTAATTTCACAACCGTCCAGCAAACATATTGGAACCGAAAAACTCTGTGGCAGAGTTGTTTCTGCTGGGTCGGATTACAGACAGTCAGGACAGACAAGGATCTGCCTGAAAACGAATTTTGGCCAAATGGAAAATGGTAGATCTAGGACTCGAGAATTTTATGGGTGATGGGGTAGGAAGTGAGGATCACGAATGAATTGTTTGGGATTTTTCGGACGTGTTTTGAGTGGTGGGAAAAATAAACTAACAAATGACTATCCTACAGATCTGCTGATTGGCAGACTGTCAAGGGTGGAACTAAACGACTGGGAAAAATAGCAAACGTAGGCTGATTGGCCTGAAACTTTTTGTGGAGAGTGGGACCAACGTGGGGAACTCACCCTCCAATTTCGAGCTCGATCAGATCTTCTGATTGGGAGATAAAAATCGGGCTTCAAGCTTCTATCCAGAGGTGGATAGAACTCCAACGATGTGGTGGTGGTTGTGCGATGGCGGCGGTGGCGGCGATGCTGAGCTTCTCACTCAGAGAGAGGATGATAAGGAGGCCTCACACCTCAAGAAATTAGCAGGAATCCAGCTGCAAGGGGTTGCGAGAGAGAGGGAGAGGGGCTACGCCCTTGGGCTGCTCAAGGCAAATTCCTGATTTTCTTCACATTAATTGTCAAAATAATAAAAATACATGAGTTTTATAGACCTAACTAAATAACCATCACTACCCTCAGATCTAGGGTTAGGGAGGGGCAATTAGGGGATGAGAATATTTAATTCCTTTTCCCTTCTCCCATGTGGTCAAAACAACATTAAAAAAAAGGATAAATGGCAAGTGGGCATCTTGGACTTTTCTTGGTCCAACTTTGAAAGGTCTTGGTCTAAGCCCACCTTGGACTTTGAACCAGCCCCACATGGGCCCTAGAGCCTAGGTGGACTAATGGGAAAGAAGGTGGGGGTCCCGCCGGGTCACATGGCCTTTTACAAAGAAACCCACTAAAACCTAAGGATTCACACTTTGGCTTATAGTTGCCATACAATTGCAAACCCATTTAACATAAGCGTATAAATGCAAATAAAAAAAAATTAGTGTTCTTGCTTTGATGTCCCCATCAATTCTACCCGGGTGGGAGAAACTCGACCCCGTCGAGTAAGGGGTGCGGCTGTGCACGTATCGCTCCTGCGGATATGTCGGATGTGGACCGTGCTCTCCACCGTACCAGGTAACGCGGGTACGCTCCACTCCTAGTAATCGTCACCTGCTCATCCCGTATATGTTCGATATGCTCACGCTACTGTGGGAATGAGGCCAGTGGTGGACACTCTGGGGTGGGGTCACTCTCAAAGGGAGGAGACGACTCGAAGACTCACTAGGAAGCACCGGTGGGTCCCTGTGGGTGACTAGATCTGAGACGTTGAGGTAGAGATGATCCCAAATTTCGGCAAGTCTACAACGTACGCATTAGACCCGACTTGCCTCACACTCAAAAGGGACTGACACTTGCGAGCTTGCATTAGACTGACTCGTATGCAGACTCTCACAGACTATACGAAACAAAGACTCACACGTGACCCTAGGCCATAAATGACCCTAGGCAAACTTAGACACTCATAGTAATACTATGATTGACGATGAAGAGACACCAAATACTAAGGAAGACTCGATAAGGATGCTGGACACCATCTACATACACTAAGTGTAAAGAAAGACTGACCCATAACTTGATGCCGTGAGTCTCATCCCTCGTCAACCATCGCCGGTTTGAGAAGACTCGTCCTCGGGTATGGAAGTGTAAGAGGATCAGGAGGCGGGTGATGGGAAGGTAATCCGGACGTTTGGTGTGAAGCACGAGAAAAAGGAAGTCCGGATGCTGTCTCTCGTACGCGCGGCAGAAATCAGACCATACCGTGTCAACATAGGGCGTCGACACTGGTACGGTAGTCACTAGAGGCTGCTCTACCGTAGGAGAGACGGTCATAAGAGGGTCGGCTGACTGCTGCTCGGGAGTGACTAGTAAAAGAGAAGTTGCAGACTAGTCAGGACTGTCGTGGGAAACTGGGATGGGCTGAAGCTTGGGGTCGTCTACGGGCTCCTGAGTGATGGGCAAGGCCGGGGCAACTGGAGGAACCGGGACGACTGGTGCAACCGGGATGACTGACTGGACATGGGTGACAGGCGACACTAGGACGACTGACTGAATGTCATCTATGGGTGCGACGGTCAAAATGTTGTGGAATGTGAACTCGCCAGGCAAGTGTGAAGGATGTAAAGTGCAGGTCCTTCACCCTGGGTCAAAGGTCACACTCCACTCTTCAAGCCATGGTCGCCCTAATATAATGCATGGTCCTGCTAGCGTACCGATTTTGCACCTTGCGCCATTAAAGTAAAGATTGGAGCCGATCTTCCTTTGGAACTCGACAAAGGCTAAATCACCCTCGCGGACAATCTCACCAGTCATGGAGAGGGACTCAATGATATCTAGAGAAACCCAATTATCTGACTCCATATAAATGAAACGAGTTCCGCTGTGGACCCATTGGGTAGATTGGTAGTAGAAATGATAGGGTGCGGGATCGAACCACTAAAGGACATGTGGGTCGGGTCAATCGGTGGTTGAATGATAGGGGCAAGACCCGGGGGTTGAGCCATGAGAGCCTGGAATTGGGCCACCAGGGATGACCAATCGGACGCATGGTCTCGGGGAACGGCCATGGGCTAGTGGGCCGTTGGACATGCAGACAACTAAGTGACACTCTAATGGACTAGACATGACCCTATACAACAATGCAAAGTTGGAATGCAGACTCGACTACAAACCTAGACTCACCCAGTATCTGGTACGTGACGAAGGTTTGATCCGAAGATCGCACTCATGCAAGTGTGTTACCTTCCCAATAGGTGTAACCTATCGTTCCGGAGGCACCTTTTAATATACCGGGTATCGAAATGCAATGCGACACCTTGGACCTATTGAGTGGTGATAGGAAGATCTGGAGGGGAGGGGTGAATAGATCAGCCCCTTTTTGCCCTTCTTTGCGGAAATAAAAATTAAATCTAACACAACTGATAATGCGACAGATATTAGTTGATAGCTAAGAAGCTAGATACCCACATGAAATCTAGAACCGGTCCTATCAAGCTTCTACCGTTGGAACAAGAGAGAAAATAAACCACAAGACAAGATCTTTAAGGTGGTTCGGTCTCATTCTAGAGACCTACGTCCACTCCTCACACAATACGGTGAGGCTTCACTGGTGCCAACGCACACCCGCTGATTCACAGCTTCTTACTGACAGAAACACTATCACACTCCGCTGCCACACAGCTTGTAATCGTGAGAACCACTCTCACACTCCGCTGCCACACAGCTTGAGGTATCACAACCCAAAACACAGACCGGTGTCAACACCATCGGTCTTCCTACACGCAGGTAGGGATCAAGTGCTATAGAGTTTATTTTGAAGAAAAGCAAACTAAAAATGGAACTACCAGACAGAGTATCGTAGTAAAACACAATGAAAGAAAAGTCTCATGTTTGGGAAAGAGCTTGAGGGGTCCTTTGCTTTCTTCTTCTTCTTCTTCCTGGATCTTCACCACCACCCTAGAGGAAAAAGGTTGATCAAGCTTCAAGCTTTTTAAGAGATCTGGATGGAGCATCATGAAACCCTTTTGCTTGTAAGAAGATCTCCCATTGTGAGGAAGAGGATCATCTTCTTCTTCAAGTGCTCACCCCAGCAGCATCAGGAAGGAGGCTATCTTCCTCAGCAAGTCTTTCAGCTTTTCATTTTTCCTGTTGCTTGCTTGCTCATCTTCGAACTGGAGCTCATGCTCCTTATATATTGGTGTCCTAGGGCGACACCAACATTGTCCGCTTTTCAAGCAACACCCAGAATGTCACATCATATTATTTGATATGCTTCCATTTGCATAGTTGACTTCCATTCTGTCAAGTCTGTAGGAATGTGGGTAGGTAGGAGACCATAGCAGCTAAGGTACGATCTTCTTCAAATGATGTCTCTATCAAATCCCAGTCTTCTGACACAGAAGCACTTTGACCGCTTTTTCCAGAGCAAACAGATCCTGTGGATTAAGTTCCGGATCTTGAAGATAGCTTCCGTCAGATTCAGATCCGTTCTGGTAGAACAAGAGTGTGTCGACACTTTCCTAGCAGTGTGTCGAGACATTCCATAGAAAGCCTTGAAGAATCATTCCGGTTGAACGTGGATGCGTCGACACTTTACACCCAGTGTATCGGGACATCTAGTGAATGTCTTGAAGATCCATGGCTGATGTGTTGAGACAACACCAAGAGGTGTCGGGACATGTGAGTCATGTGCAGAGTTGTTGCAAGAAGGTGTAGTGACAGAAGTGCCCTGTGCAGAGATTATCACACGAATGTGTCGACACTTTTCACTCAGTGTGTCGAGACATCGGTGAATCCAGATGCTTAGTGAGAACCGCTTCAGCTTGAATTCTTCTGGATGTGTCGAGACATGGGTTAGATGTGTCGAGACACCACTTAGAGAGATTCTTCTATATTTTTTTAGTCAATTCATAAAACCAAAATAAGTTAGATATTTCTCAAGTATCTACCATTGATTTATGATATGTTATCATCAAAACCAAGGGACACAACATTCTCCCCCTTTTTGATGATGACAACCATGAATCATTATGAAGAGGGGGATTTCTATAGCCAATTAAGAGCATCCAAACTAGGCCCATCAGGACCGAACGAGGCTCAGCTCATCCAAGTGACAGCCCTCTAGGGCCCACTTTGGCAAAAAAGCCCAATGAAGATCACTCGGGATCCCATCCTTCCTCGGCGGCCCTTAGGCTCGGAAGGCCCGAACGTCAGGACGGAGGAAGACCCACGCCCGAGCCATCCCTCCAACGGGATAAGGGCCGAGCGCTCCGCTCCCACTCCGATCTGACTGCATCCGAGCTATGCCTATCGCCCAGACAGGGCTGGCACTTCTCATGCTTGGATCGATTGACAAGTGTTTATCCATGCAGCCGTTGAAAGTCCTTTATGAGCAGAAGTTCAGGGGGATAAAAGAGCCACGATCCCCCAAGGTCATGAGAAGCCCACGACGAGGACGTAACGGTCCCATGATGAGGACGTAACGATCCCATGATGAGGACGTAACTCCCGCCTGAAACTCCTCAACTTATGGGACTCATCCGGGGAGCTCGCTATATAAACTAGGGACTCCCTCCGGCGGCAGGTAAGGCAGATACAGGCCTAACACTCCCTGAGCAGGAACCACTTCACCATCTTGATGTTGGGGGATCTCGCGCATTTCTTTCTACCTCCCTCAATACCTTCCACCAACGCTCTACTGACTTAAGCATCAGAGGGTTTCCCCAGGGAACCATCCATGGGCCTCCTGATTCATTTCCCTTTCTCTGCAGTTCACTATCCGGTGATCATCCTCCCAGCTCAGGACCAGCGTGAGATCACGCCCCTTAATTTGGCGCCGTCTGTGGGAAACGACCAAGGAGCCAGTATGGTGAGAAGAAGTTCAGGGAGGAGGTCCGCCGGTGATAGGGGAAAGGCCACGACGGCGGCGGGGGAAGGCCCCTCACAAGCCTCCCAAATCCCCCCCTCCAGTGCCAGCACTCCCGCCGATAGACCGCCCCCTCCGCTTGTGGCCGGGCTGCCGCCCCCTCCTCCCACGGCGGTAGGGCTGCCGCTCAACGGTGGCACCGATGCCTTCCAAGCCCTCAACGTGAAACTGGACGTCCTCGTGGAACTCATGAGGACCCAGGCGGCCAGGCATGGAAGGTCACACGCCACTCTGGAGAGCCCTCCCCGTGAGAACGTGTCCCGGCACACCACCGGAGGCCACTTCACCCTCCAAGGACAGCAGCTCATCCGTAACAAACTAGGAGGACCCTCGCAAGCCCCCCCTCCGGAGCAAGAGGCTTCCTCCACACCGAAGCGGGGCAGGCATGGGGCACGCCATCCCCTCTCGGAGATCGAAGTCCCCAGGGAGCGCCAGGACAGCCTGCCTTCACGCCCCCTCAGCCCTACGATGCAGCGGCAGTCGGAGCTATCCCTCCGACTGTGAGAATTCAAGAGGCGTTTCAC